>JAQGDG010000573.1:0-109185 GCA_029844215.1 Przewalskia tangutica | reverse complement strand
TTAATAAAGAAATGTTTTGTGATTAAGTATTATTAAAACAGTAGAAACTTCCATCTGCATAGAAGCTAAGATAAGACAAAATGATATTTCCTAGATCATGGCTGCTGTAATAAGATTGTTATAAACAAGAATATCCTACTCACATATAAGACTTATGTTTCTCAGATAGTTTAAAGGAGAATTATATTCTTAAATGAATAAGACTATGAACTACGAAACCTTTCTAAAATGAGAAACTTGAACATTGGAAATTAGGCAAACTTGATCATTGGAAAAGAATGTTGCTACTTGATTTTACAATGAGAAGTAATTGATTTACTTTAAAAAGATAATCACTCTATTTTCATATACTACGGGTATTGTGTGACTTTTGTGAATGTAACGTATCTTTTAAAGAGTTAATGTATGAAGTACTTTGGGGATAAAACCCGATCTTGTTACTCATATAGTAGAAGGTACCTTGTGTGAACAACTTGATTGTATTGGTTTGTGATAGCCTTGTAATACTTTCTTGATTGCTTTGATAAGTAAACGTGTTAGGATCTTCGTGTGTTAGTATCTTGTGATGTTTGGTAAAGGGTTTCCTTGATTGTGCTTATTAACTATCGGTCGTTATGATAGTATTGTGGCATTCATCTCTTGAGATGATTAGGGGTTAAGCGCCTCCGTGCGGGGTAGACTTCGGTGGTCGATGGACTATGATTCGAGAATACCTCACGCAGTCCGGGGGCTATCGCGAGCTACGAGTTCGGGTTAGTGTCGTCCTTTATGGGCATGCGGTCCGTGTGGTAAATGCGGCTGCGAAGTCGGGGCGATCTTAGGGAGTAGCTACCCTCGATGCGGGAATACCTCATGCGGGCGATGAGATTGGCCTATGCGAGCTCACGGAGTTCGAGGTTAAGCAGCGTACATTGATCATGGGCAAGTGGCGGCTTTGATCATGTGGTCTGATGCAGCAGATCTTATAATCTGATTCGTGACCTTGTTAGTGCGTGGGTTTTAGTAATCGGCTATGCCTTCGTACTTACCGTCTGATTTTATGATGACACGGTGGGACACGGTGTTCATGTGTGTTCCTTGGTGCTTTTATATCATAGGCCGGCGATGAGAAGGTATTCCACGGGCATGATTGATGTTGTGGGCACGAGACCCGTTGTTATACTTGAGTGATGACTTGAGGCGTGAGTCCCTAACTTGCATGGCGCTTTGTGGTAAGCGTAGTTTGGTTATCATACATTGTCTCTGCTTTATATGCATTGCTATGATTTCATTTCTGATATGTATTTTGATTTCACATACTCGGTACTGTTATGCTTGACCTCGCCCGGGCTGCGTTCATCTGCGAGTTGAGGTACACGATCGTTGATCACAGCTCTCGGGGTCCGGTTTGACGTTTGGGAAGCTCCGTTTCTCAGGAGGCTTATCTTGGTATAGTCCACTGTTATCGTAGGTGCTTACATTCGGGGTATGGCGGGGCCTGTCCGTCGTTGTTGTCATATCTTTCGTAAGTGCAGTAATCTTGTTGTGGGCGGGGTTGTAAAAGGATTAAAGCATTCGGATTGTAAAAGTTGTTATTTATATATCTGAAAGGCAAGTTTTCCTCGAATCATTGTTTCATATTTCATAATATGTCTTGTATCGTTTTATGTTCCGCTGATTACTCTGATGTTGTCTCACTAGGGTGCCCGGGGTAAGGCACCAGTCACGGGCCCGGGATCGGGTCGTGACAATAAAGAAAGTAGGTTCTACTCCTAAAATGATCCATTCCTTGGTTGTATTTGGATTGCCTAAAATAGTGTCACACCCCGAAATCCGGGCCCGTGACTGGTGCCTTACCCCGGGCACCCTAGTGATCCAACATCAGAGAAAACCAGCGGAAATAAAAACTTTAAACATGAAATGAGAGACATACTAAATAAACGGGCCAACAACGATTGCGCGGTATATATATATATAAAGCGACAGTTATCCTTTTTACAAACCACTTGTGCGATGCTCTGAGACCTAAGATTTATATGACAACTATGGCGGAGCGGGGCCCGCCATACCACGAATGTACAAGAACCTACGACTCGGAAACATACCAAAAGATAAGCCTCGGAGAAGCGGGGCTTCCAATCGTGAACGGTGATCCTAGGCGGGGATCAACGGCCGATGTACCTACTGCGGCGTGAACGCGCGGCCGAAGTCGTGACAGTACAGTATGTGGCGTAAATCGTAAATGAAATCATAATAGCCTATAAAGCGGGAGACATGTATGATAACCAAAATACGATGCCTTGATCATAAGCGATCAAGTCGGGGACTCACGCCTCAAAGTCACCACTCAATATAACCATGGGACTCGCGCCCACAACATCCATCATGTTCGCATCATGGCGCGTGCCCCGGAATCTGACATCGGTGTAGACATGTCCATGATGCAACAATAATGACAAGGCCGCGTGGCCACATGCCGGAATCTGACGCCGGTGTAGACATGCCCATGTAACCTCAACAACAATATACGGGGTGGTCGACCTGCGCGTAGCCACGTGCCCCGGAATCTGACATCGGTGTAGACCGTCCATGGAGCAGTAATAACCATATATCGGGTAATCAACCCGCCGCGTGGCCACATGCCCGGAATCTGACATCGGTGTAGACATGTCCATGTAACCACAATAACATATATCACGCATGACGGGCTATCACAAGCAAGCTCAAGCAAATTACCATACTTCTAAACTTTCATAAAAGATCCATTCTTTCTCAAGGAGTCACGATATCAACACTTGCACAACAAATGCTATCTCAACAAGCATGGCGAGCTACACAACGACAAGCATAGGCAAGTTACACAACAACAAGCATAGGCAAGTTACACAACAAGCGTAGGCAAGTTATACCTGACTCAAGGTACTTCCATTTTATATCATAGTCGGGTTTTAACCTAAGTACTATGTCGTTAAGTCCTTTTAAAAGAGATACATTCCTTTTATAAAAGTCACCCGATACGTAGTATAAAACTAGAGTGATTCACATTATTAAGTAAAGCGAACACTTTCCTTTTAAAATCAAGTAACAACATTCTTTTCCTAAGTTCGGTTTGCCTACTTTCGATTACTCAAGTCTCTTACTTTAGAAAGGTTTCATAGTTCGTAGTTTTAATCCCTTAAAACAATTTAAGAAACATATGCCATACGTGTGAGTAGTTTATTCTTGTTTATAACAATCTTATTACAATGACCATGATCTAGGAAATGAAATATCATTTTGTCTCATCTTAGCTTCATGCGGATGGAAGTTTCTCTTGGTTTTAATAATACTTAATCATTCAAAACATTTCCTTTTATTAGCAGCTGCGGTGGTTTGTCGATACATCACGATTTCGAAATCGATAAAACATTCTTAAGCGTTATACCTAACTTCCGTAAAGCTAGTATAACTCTTAAGTTTTGAAAACCAAGTATTACTCTTCTTTTCAAAACGATTTGAAATCTTTTGAAATACTACAAGTTCTTTATTATCACACATCAAGCGATTATAAACAAATCATTTACCTTTTTAAAAACCACAAAGTATTTTCTTATCTACATAAAGTCGTTATAACCAACTTCCCATAAAGCGTTATAACACTTTATGTTTCAAACAATCAAATACATTTAACACGTATGCGTCTCGTACTACATAGTTCACACATATCATGCTAGAAGAGATAGGAAGAGGTTCACATACCTCGCGGCAGTATCGACTAATAGCAAAATGCTCCAAACGATCGACTACTCCTTAAGCCAAGTAAATCGCGCACACGTAGTACTTGACCTATAAGGCCCGCAGGCGCTTATTAACATCGCGAGAACTTTCTGAGAAAATTGGCGGCACCTCCCCGCCCGCGTAAATCTCTTCCCATCGGTAGGCTATCAAGCCAGCCAGGGTTTACACGTCTAACAGGACGTGCAACTCTACTACTCGTGTACTACACAAGTCTCTTGTAACACGGTCTATGTAATTCTGATTCGATTCGATTCTTAATTCTTGAGCTTAAGTCAAAAGACATTGCCACGATGCTTAAGTATATTTCTATATATAGTATACTTCATCTATATATTATAACAACATGTAATTTCCAATTACAATATAAGGAAATTAGTGTTTAACTCGATAAGCCCAAAATTATCAGAGTATAATGTCGCTGAGCAAAGTTTAGCTCTACTCCGAGTGCTCGATCCGCACTGACCCTTAGAAGTTCTACGCAACTTCTACTTAACACTACCGACTATGAAGGTTTTAGTAGGGTTTTGTTTTTGTGGTGAGGAAGTATAATGGTATTTTACGGGCTTTTGTATAAGTACAACCTTGGAATACTACAAGGTATTTGGGCCAAGGTATTTGGACATTATAACAATACTAGGAGAGTATTTCTATACCACAAAGGGGTATTATCACGAAAACAACTAGGCTAGGGGTACCCACGGCTAGACACCTCTAAGGGGAGGGTTGCTCTCGGCCAAGGGTCACTCGAGGGAGGACTCTCGGCTAGGGCCTTTCTCAAAGGGGAGGGTTTTGGACGAAGCAAGACAAGAGGAGGGAGAATTTGAGACTTAGAAAGATTGCTCAAGTTTAGGATGAAATAACTCTTGTGAGGGGTATTTATAGGTCAAGGAATGGCCAACCGATGGCGAAGATGAAGACAAGTGTGGTGCAAGTGTAGGGCTAGATTTATGCCAAGTGCACCTTATCCATCTACCACACCAACTTGCACAAAATATCCTACCAACTAAAGCCCTCTTTTTCGTCCCATTGCCGTCGAAGCCCTTCGATGTGAGGTGACACATGTCACCCTCCCGTTGGTCCAAAATGTTACGTCTCTCGGAAAAATCCGCAAAAATTAGAAATGACATAGCGGAAATTCCCTACGAAAGGCGTGAAACCGCCGTCGAAAACGACTCTAATCGGGTGTTGTGAGCAAAATTAATTCGGCCAAGCCACTTTGTAGTTGAAAATTTCACGTCGTCCCCGTACATACTGCGGAAATACGGGTATAACATTCTCCCTCGTGAAACATTCGTCCGAATGTTCCTTCTAAACTCAAAACAAACGCGCGCCAGTATAGTCTTCACTACTATACTTACGAGAACAAACCTGCCCCATCTGGCCACAGAAACACCCACTCACAATACTTACATCCAAGTCCACGAGGAAACACCTCTCCCATCACCGCAACCACCTCTCCGGGTCCTAAATATACTTCCTTCGCGCCTCTTTACAAAAGAAATGATACCACTTTTGTCACTTTGCTTGAGGCATAAACCTTCTCAGCGACCCAACAAATGATGCCGGTGCGTGCGATGCGAGGTGTCGTGCACTCGAACTCTTACTCGCAACTTTTCCACGTTTTTATTCTTGCTCCGGTTCCAAAACTCGGGGTCACTATCTCTTACGTGGTCATCATGGCGGGAACACTGCGGATGGATTTAGATACTCTCGACGTATCGATAAGAAAGACCGAGCGTCTTGCCTCTAAGTCGGACGGCAATTGCTAACATATAGGCAACGGCCTATTCTTCACATGAACTCAAAAGGCCCAAGTAACTCGGGCTAAGTTCCTCTGTTCTCCAAAACTCGCCACACCTAACCACGGTCTGCTGGAACAAGCTGAACCAACTATCCGAACGCAGCGTCAGACCAATCGGCCGTGACTTACACTTCCGCCCTGACAAGGCTTCACAAGGCGACATCGAACAGAAATGGTAGCCAAAACACTTCTCTCCAAAGGAGACAACGATCCTCGGCTACCACGACGTCAAAACAACGGCGAGGCGAATACGATCTGAGAGACTACTTTGAGTTCCCGACTCTGCTGGTAAAATTCTTAGAAAACGAAAATAGCCACCACTGGGCTTCACATGCGTCATAAGGTGAAGGTAGGCACCGTGCGACCTTACAACCGCCGGACAACACCAACACCGCCAGAGAGCGACCACGACCGAAGAACATGATAGCTGCCCCGTCGGCCCGACCAGCGGTCGACGCATCCACGAACTTCGTCTGGTCATCTAAACTTGGGCTAGCACCCGCGTGACCCTACCACTGGCGGGACCACGAGCTGACCCGCTCATTCGGACTCACGGGTTGACACGCAACACGCCCTCAACCCGACCCTCACGCCAACTCTCTAGTTCTCGATCCGACGATCTTACCTATTCAAGTCATGAAAGCTACCACTTCCGTCTCATTACCGGGGTGATCACAAATATATATCCCACGCACACTACGCACTCGATAAAGGTCAAACATAAAATAGATCTTTTACTCAAGACGACCTCACTCGTAAGGTCTCAATCGTGACATAGTCTGGGGTTCACACTTACCATGACCCATACTTAACCTCGACTAACCGTGTTTTCTAACTCACAATTTACCTGGCGCTATTCGCACATGTACATAATAATGAGATCATCATAACAGCATACCAAGACTACAGAGGTTAAGGATATACACGAAGCTACCGCTCGCTCTAATCATAGGCACGCCTGCAGTAGCATGTAGAAGGTGATGAACCGACCCGATCTGAAGGTGAGTCGTCTTTGCTGAACCTCTCTATAAGCCAGTCTCTCTTCACATGGCCACACGGCGGCGCGAGAATAACAAGCTCCTTGGTACTACGACACTCCCGAAATGCGGTCTACCACATCGACCACCGAGGTAGGGGTGTTGCATCGCCAACACCCTACTCACTGAACATTCGAAACACAGGAGCCACGACTGCTCTGAATCTCCCAAGGTCGAAAGGCTGCGGAGGACCACTCGAAATGGCGGAGGCGCATAACTAGTCTGCTGGCAGGCGGTCCGCCTCGAAAATCACCAGAGGACCTGCTTTGTCTTGGCCTCTTATGCGACCTTGGTCATTCGTCGATTTCTCGCTCACCCCCAGTGCATAAGCTGCATGCGAGCGATGTCGTGCGGTGAAGAGCTACACGAACAACTCTGCTAGGTAATCATCGAGCCACGTAACATATCGGTGCACTCGGTCCTCCATACTAGCTACTAATGCGGGGACATACCGGGCTAATGAGTCGAACTCCACATTGTACTCCCGAACCGTACGCCCGTTCTGCCGCAACACCAAAAATCTGTCGGCCCGAGCCCTCCTTGCTCTGCGGAGGCAAGAAGTGTGCAAGAAAAGCCTTTGAGAACTTCGTCCCGCGGCGGAAGTGCATTCTCTCCCGGGGCGGCTCGCGAATCAAACCGATCATTGCGGTATCACGCGGCCGTCACGAACCTAGGACCAGCGGCTTCGTCGATGCCTTGATCACCCTCATGATCGCTGCAGCTGGATGAACTCTTGCGGATCATCCTCGGGCCTCGACGTAAAACTACGGCGGGCTGACTCGAGAAAATCTCGTAGCCTCAAACTATACGCTCCGGGTGCACCACGGTCTCAGCTGGGCCAGGCTGCGCATCGGCTGTCGCCGTATCGGCCACGATCTGGCGATGGTGGGCCATCTCTTTGTACCCAACTCCTACGCCCCGGTGTGGGGTGGAGGCTCAGTGCTGTAGTCTCGGCCCGCTGCGCTCTAAACTCTGCTGGGGCTGGCGTCGCAAAACTCGACGTCTGAAACACTACCTCAGGTACTGACCGGGCCTGCGCCCTCGTACTCCTCTGAACCACACTAGCAGCTCCCTCGGCAGCCTTGCCCTTCTCGGCCCGGGTCGCCTGGCGTGGAGGCATAACTGGTGAAAACGAAATACGTCAGAGGGGTCCAACTTACAACACAGCTCTAAGGCACTATCTCGGAATGAGAAGAATGAAACGAATCCTAAATGTCCTGCGACCTCGATTATAGATGTGGTGCACAACACACCGATAATCAAGACTCTACTAGACACGATGCGTAGACACCTCAGGATTAAGCGCTGCGATACCACTTTGTCACACCCGAAATCCGGGCGTGTTGGTGCCTTACCGGGCACCCTAGTGATCCAACATCGAGAAAACCGTGAAATAAAAACTTTAAACATGAAATGAGAGACATACTAAATAAGCGGGCCAACCAAACGATTGCCTTGGTATATATATATATAAAGCCCGACAGTTATCCTTTTACAAACCACCTTGCCGATTGCTCAGACCTCTAAGATTTATCTGACAACTATGGCGGGACGGGGCCGCCATACCACAATGTACAAGAACCTACGACTCGAGGAAACATACCAAAAGATAAGCCTCGGAGAAGCGGGGCTTCCAATCTGAGCGGTGATCCTAAGGCGGGGATCAACGGCCGATGTACCTCTACTGCGGCATGAACGCGGCCCCGAAGGAGGTCGATCTGCAGTACCAGTATGTGAAGCGTAAAATCGTAAATGAAATCATAATAGCCTATAAAGCGGAGACATGTATGATAACCAAAATACGATGCGCAATCATAAGCGATCAAGTCGGGGACTCACGCCCTCAAAGTCACCCCTCAAATATAACCATGGGACTCACGCCCACAAAATACATCATGTACGCATAATGGCGCGTGCCGGAATCTGACATCGGTGTAGACATGTCCATGATGCAACAATAATGACAAGGCCGCGTGGCGCGTACCGGAATCTGACGCCGGTGTAGACATGCCCGTGTAACCTCAACAACAATATACGGGGTGGTCGACCACGCGCGTAGCCACATGCCCGGAATCTGACGTCGGTGTAGACACGTCCATGGAACGATAATAACCATATATCGGGTAATCAACCCGGCGTAGCCACATGCCGGAATCTGACGATCGGTGTAGACATGTCCATGTAACCACAATAACAATATATCACGCAACCAGGCTATCACAAGAAAGCTCAAGCAAATTACCATACTTACAAACTTTCATAAAAGATCCATTCTTTCTCGAGTCACGATATCAACACTTGCACAACAAATGCTATCTCAACAAGCATGGCGAGCTACACAACAGCAAGCATAGGCAAGTTACACAACAACAAGCATAGGCAAGTTACCTGACAACAAGCGTAGGCAAGTTATACACAACTCAAGGTACTTCCATTTTATATCATAGTCGGGTTTTAACCCTAAGTACTATGTGCGTTAAGTCCTTTTAAAGAGATACATTCCTTTTATAAAAGTCACCCGATACCCGTAGTATAAAACTAGAGTGATTCACATTATTAAGTAAACGAACACTTTCCTTTTAAAATCAAGTAACAACATTCTTTTCCTAAGTTCGGTTTGCCTACTTTCAATTACTCAAGTCTCTTACTTTAGAAAGGTTTCATAGTTCGTAGTTTTAATCCCTTAAAACAATTTAAGAAACATATGCCATACGTGTGAGTAGTTTATTCTTGTTTATAACAATCTTATTACAGAAGCCATGATCTAGGAAATGAAATATCATTTTGTCTCATCTTAGCTTCATGCGGATGGAAGTTTCTCTTGGTTTTAATAATACTTAATCATTCAAAACATTTCCTTTTATTAACGCCGATGGTTTGTCGATACACATCACGATTTCGAAATCGATAAAACATTCTTAAGCCGTTATACCTAACTTCCCATAAAGCTAGTATAACTCTTAAGTTTTCGAAAACCAAGTATTACTCTTCTTTTCAAAACGATTTCAGAAATCTTTTGAAATACTACAAGTTCTTTATTATCACACATCAAGCCAGTTATAAACAAATCATTTACCTTTTTAAAAACCACAAAGTATTTTCTTATCTACATAAAGCTGTTATAACCAACTTCCCATAAAGCCGTTATAACACTTTATGTTTCAAACCAATCAAATACATTTAACACATGTACGTCTACCGTACTACATAGTTCACACATATCATGCTAGAAGAGATAGGAAGAGGTTCACATACCTCGCGACGAGTATCGACTAATAGCAAAATGCTCCAACGATCGACTACTCCTTAAGCCAAGTAAATCGCGCCACACGTAGTACTTGACCTATAAGGCCACAAGCGCTTATTAACATCGCAGAACTTTCTACAGAAAATTCGGCACCTCCCCACAGCGTAAATCTCTTCCCTATCGAGGCGGCTATCAAGCCAGCGGGGTTTACACGTCTAACGGGCGTGCACAACTCTACTACTCAGTAATACTACACAAGTCTACTGTAACACAGTCCTATGTAATTACAGTTCAGTTCAGTTCTTAATTCTTCAGGCTTAAGTCAAAAGACATTGCCACAGTACTTAAGTATAGTTCTATATATAGTATACTTCAACTATATATTCAACAACATGTAATTTCCAATTACAATAGAAGGACAGTAGTGTTTACCTCGATAAGCCCAAAATTATCCGAGTATAATGTCGCTTTGAGCAAAGTTTAGCTCCTACTCAAGTGCTCGAATCCGCACAACAACCCTTAGAAGTTCTACGCACTTCTACTTAACACTTCAACCGACTATGAAGGTTTTCCGTAGGGTTTTGTTTTTGTGACTGAGGGAAGTATAATGGTATTTTCTGGGCTTTTGTATAAGTACAACCTTGGAATACTACAAGGTATTTGGGCCAAGGTATTTGGACATTACAACAATACTAGGAGAGTATTTCTATACCACAAAAAGGGGGTATTATACGAAAACAACTAGGCTAGGGGTACCCGGCTAGACACCTCTAAGGGGGGAGGGGGTTGCTCTCGGCCAAGGGTCACTCAAGGGGGGAGGGACTCTCGGCTAGGGCCTTTCTCAAAGGGGGAGGGGGTTTTGGACGAAGCAAGACAAGAGGGAGGGAGAATTTGAGACTTAGAAAGATTGCTCAAGTTTAGGATGAAATAACTCTTCAACAAGGGGGGGTATTTATAGGTCAAGGAATGGCCAACCAATGGCCAAGATGAAGACAAGTGTGGTGCAAGTGTAGGGCTAGATTTATGCCAAGTGCACCTTATCCATCTACCACACCAACTTGCACAAAATATCCTACCAACTAAAGCCCTCTTTTTCGTCCCATTGCCGTCCAAGCCCTTCCAATGTGAGGGTGACACATGTCACCCTCCCGTTGGTCCAAAATGTTACGTCTCTCGGAAAAATCCGCAAAAATTAGAAATGACATAGCCGGAAATTCCCCTACGAAAGCTGTGAAACCGCTTCGTCGAAAAACGACTCTAATCGGGTGTTGTGAGCAAAATTAATTCGGCCAAGCCACTTTGTAGTTCGAAAATTTCTACGTACGTCCCCACGTACATACTCTGGAAATACGGGGTATAACAAATAGAATTTGTTCTATGTATTTCCTTGAGTGTACTTTGATGTTTGGATTGTAAGTTGTAGAATCCATTTTCTTGATGAAGTTTGGATTCTTAAAAGTGAAGGTATTTTTACTTAAAGTACATGTAGTATTAAAAAGGAAGTGGTTTCCAAATCTTTTGGCTAGTGCCTTAGTTCTAAAACCTAAAGGTCATTATAGTGACTTTAGGGGAGTCAAAGGAGTGATTTACTTATTTGATTTAAAAGAGGAGAAATGACATGATTTAAGAGTAGTAACTTGTGTTAAGGGTGAAGTTACTTGAGGTTTAAAAAGTAGAAGAAAACTTGTTTTCTAACTATTAAGAGACTTGGAGTATTTTTGAAAGTTAAGAACTTGATTTGTAAGTATGTGATACTTGGTTTTAATAGTATAAGTCTCTTGGTCATTGAAGAAATGGATATGTCTAAAATCATAAAGGGTTATAACGGCTTTATGGGAAGTTGGTTATAACGGCTTTATGAAAGATTTAGAAAGTTGTCTATTTTGATAAAAGGGCATAAGTTGCCAAGATTGTGAAAATTTGGAGTTACTTGATTTCAAGACTTGAAATGAGTTTTCTAAAAGTGTAGTAACTTACTTTGAAAAATAGACACGCCTTGATACTATCGGAGATAGTATCATGGGGCTTTACATAGAAAGCAGTCTTTTATAAAAGAGATGTACGTCGTAGTACTTTGGCTTGATAAATTGAGAATTTGTCTAAGTGTGCCTTGATAAGTACTTTGACTTGTTAAAAGAGAATTATTCTATGTATGCGTTGATTAGTACTTTGGCTTGATAAATTGAGAATTTGTCTAAGTGTGCCTTGATAAGTACTTTGACTTGTTAAAAGAGAATTATTCTATGTATGCCTTGATTAGTACTTTGGCTTGATAAATTGAGATTTTTCTATTTGTGCGGATAAGTACTTTGGCTAGTTAAATGAGAATTTATTCTATTTGTGCCACGATAAGTACTTTGGCTTGTTAAATGAGAATTTATTCTATTTGTGCCCTGATAAGTACTTTGGCTTGTTAAATGAGAATTTATTCTAATTGTGCCCTGATAAGTACTTTGGCTTGTTAAATGAGAATTTATCCTATGTGTGCCTTGATAAGTACTTTGGCTTGGTTAATTGAGAACTTGCCTAAATGTGCTGGTAATAGCCTTTGAGTGCAAGTATTATGTTTTATTAAGTTGCCGCGACTCTCGGTTGAAGGGTCGGCTTTCTTGTTGTAAGTTACTGGGACGTACCGACAGTGATGTGGGATTCCACGGGTATGCTTCCATTACTTGTAGCACTTGGGTTAAATTCCCGGATTTTTATAGAAGACATGGTAGTGCTTATGTCTTTTTTGATGGTCGGTCGAGATAGGGTAAGAGTATAAGTGAGGGGTAAACCCCCAAGACGATGTACCACCTTCTCCAGGGTAAGAGTATAAGTGAGGGTAAACCCCAAGGCATGTACCACACTTTATGTGTTGTTTGTGGCCGGTTGAGATAGGGTAAGAGTATAAATGAGGGCAAGCCCAGGCGTTATACCACCTTCTCGGGGTAAGAGTATAAATGAGGCAAGCCCCAAGACGTTATACCCGCTTTACCACCTCGCCCGGTCGAGTATAAATGAGGGTAAACCCAAGGCGTTATACCACTGTTCGTTTGCCTACTTGGCGTGCTGATTTTAGAACAGGTGGGACTTGGTGTTCATGTACGCCTATTGGTGCTATGTTATATCATGATGGCGGTGAGGAAGGATTCCACGGGCATGATTGATATTATGGGCGTGAGACCCATAGTTATAATTGAATAGTGACTTTGAGGGCCTGCGTCCCTGACTTGATATGACTGCTCATGTCTTGTGTCTTGTAGGTTGGCTATCATACATGTCTCTGCTTTGTTTAGTGTTATGATTTCATTCTGATGCATTCTGTTCACATACTGGTACATTCTTCGTCTTGACCTCCTTGGGGCTGCGTTCATCCGCGAGTTTAGGTCTGTTGTTTGGTGATCGGCAGTGTAGGATCTGCTCGGGGTTTTGGATAGCTCCTCTGTCCGTGAGTTTATCTTTTTGGTATATATCCTTGATGCAGAGCTTTATCTGATTTTAGTGCAGCGGGGCCTTGTCCCGTCATATTTCAGTTTAACTCCTAGAGGTCTGTATTCATATGTGGGATTGGACTCGTGTACAGTGTAGTGTCTTTTGTTTATGTATATTATATGGCAGCCTAGTCGGCTTTGCCTTACACGTACGTTGGTTTAAAAAAAAATGAGCTGTTTTTAATTTCCGCAATGTACTTAGTTGTTAAGGTAGAAGGGTGCCCAGGTAGGGCACCAGTCACGGGCCCGGGGTTCGGGGCGTGACAGAGTGGTATCAGAGCAGTCGATCCTCGGAATGTTCTGAGGCGTGTCTAGTAGAGTCTTGATTATCGGTGTGTTGCGCGCACACCCCATAAGCGAGAGGCTACGGGACATTTAGGAGTTGGTTTCTATTCTTCTCACTCGAGATCGTGCCCTAGAGCCGTGTTAGTAAGATAATTCCTCTACGACGTATTACATTTCTGATTATGCCTCGAGAGGCAACAACCGCCCGAGAAGGGCAAAGGAGTAGCGAGAGCTACTAGTCGGACTCGAAGAGTTGATAGGGCTTATGCCCGAGGCATACCGGATGTGGTTACTGCGATCGCGAGTTCTTCTTCGCCAGGTTTTGAGGCCCCAGCACCAGAGCCTCTAGTTTCTCAGTTAAGGGAAGACTTTAGGGTCATGAAGGAAGCCATTATGTTATTAACCAAGATAGCGGTCTGCGGTTTCGTCGTGAGAGGTTATTCGGCGATCTGAGCAGTGTACGCAGAGGGTAGAGGCGGCGCGGAGATCTACGTAGAGGCTAGACCGGTTGGTTGTTCCGGTGAGTTTTTGGACGAGCTGCCTCAGCAGCGAGTGAGATATTCGTCCCCGCCTACCCAGTACATACCCCCGCAGCTCACAGGTGGGAGATTTGATCTCACAAGGTATTTAGGAGCCGGTCCAAGCTCCAGAGGTCGAGGTTCTCGAGGAAGCGGAGGATTTTCTCGATCGAGGCCACTTATTCCTCGGTGTTTCCATTGTAGTAAGCGTCATTTGGGAAATGCCGTCTTGCGCAGTGTTTGTTATTATTGTGGCCGTCCGGGCCATATCACGAGGTATGTCCTTTTAGAAGAAGCAGGTGAGGTGGCTCGGCTATGAGGCCGATGGTTGGTTCCACTTTCCTCCAGCGGTTGTCGTCCCGAGCGTGGTGTTGGATGTTAGCGATCGTGGTAGAGGTCGGGGTGGAGTTTATAGTTACGGCGGTCTTTGAACCGCATAGATGACGCGACTCTTGGGCGGGATCGGAAGCAACATCGCCAGGGTTCTGAGTATATCGCGATTCTTTTGAATCTCACGTGCATTGTTAGATTCAGATTTTGCACTAGCATATATTTTTTCCCTGTATGGCTAGCAGTTATAAGTGATAGTACCCCAGAGGTAGGAATACTTTGATTAGTAATGTGAAAAGTAAGAATATTGACAAGAATGATAAGTGAACTGAGACTATAGTTGTGTAGAGTTCACAAGTTGTAATTGCCTCATGACAGTGTAAGACCAATAGGGAAGATTGTACAGTAGAAATACTTTGGCTTATGTGACGAACCTCTAGTGAATAGGGGATAGGGTAAGAAGTACCTTGAGATAAGAGAGATTTATTTCAGACTAAGAACGAGAAGTTAAGTGTGACGATGAGTCGGGTTATGGACTCATTTCGAGTCAGCCGATAGTATGGAATGGGGTGATGTCAGTTAGAAATGGTCCCGTTATGTGATAGGGTCACGAGGATGCCAGGCCCAAGTCTAGTTGATTGTTGTACGAGTTCGTGGATGCGTTCCACCGGAACTAGGTCGTAAGGACCGAGAAAAGCCTTAACGGGAATGTAAGTAACAATATGGCCAAGTTTGGTTAGTAACTCTAAGGATTGGCGAACAGAAACAGAATTTGAGATTTTGTACGTGTACTAGATGAGTTTGAAAGTACGAGAAAGTATAACTAGTAAGGAAAGAAAGGAACCTCTAGGGGATCCCGTGTTTGAGGAGACTGTAACCTTCGAGTTTTGTGAGAAGGGACCACGGACGGAAGGTCCATTGTTATGTTTACGTATGTTATGTGGTGGCCATGTGTGGCATCGTTGGTCTTGTGCATTTGATTGATAGGCATAGTATAGAGATTGTGCCGGAGTGTGTATAGCTTGGCAACCGACTAAGAACATTCGGGGACGAATGTTTCTAAGGGGGGAAGAATGTTACACCCCGTAAGTCCAGGACATGTAAAGGAGAATGTACGAAAGGAAACAAGACTTGGAAATCGGTACGAAAGGAAGAATTGTTTTTCCGACGGAAAATCTTCCGAACGTCGGTAAGGAAAAATGTTCGTTGTTGAGAATTGGATTCTCAGAAGGCATTATTTGTAAAGTATGGAACTTATTAACACTATGGAAATTTATTTTTACGGATTTGGTCACGTGGGGCCAGAGGAATTTTACATTTTGTGGGGCCATGAGGTTCTGAATTTTATGGACGAATGAGAGGGCGACATGTGGCACCCCAACTAGTGGTCTTGGACGAATGTTAAGGGTAAAATGGTCATTTGACCTATGTAGATGATAAGTCTTGCAAGCTTGACATAATTGACTAGTCAACTTGCCACATAAGCTTGATCCTTGTGATAATCATCCTAGCCTCACATTTGTTAATATCTAAGCCTTCCAATATGTGTTATATACTAACTAGTAGCAAGACTAGCTCATTTTAACACTTAGAAAAATTAGAAACATTGTTGTTCTAGCAACATTGCTCTCGGGTTCAAGCCCTCCCACAAAAATTTTGTGATTTTGATCCATTAGCCACAAGACTTTAACCCAATGTCCCCAAGGGTATTATAAGGTTATCTCAATAGAAAGATTTGGAAAACGGAGTTTTCACGTTAGTCGCAAGGCGGAAACTATTGGAGTTCTTCAACTTTGAAGTTGGAACTTGAAGATGGGTTCTTCATAGGCCTCTAAGGAGTGCTTGGAGCGGATTGGAACCTAAGGAAAGGAGCTAAGAATTGCTAAGGCGCGACTTTGGATCTTGGAAATTTTAAGGGCTTCGAAAGGTATAAATTTTGTCGTTTTAGCAATTAAGCTTACTTATTGATTGTAGCTATGGTTATTAGCAAGCATGAGTTATATATTACGAAGTTTGATTATTATGTTGGCTATTGGAACCCTAATCCGAAAACTAGCATGTTAGCCTTAAGAGTACATTTCAAGTTGATTATTCGTTTAAGTTGTCACATGTTGTATAAAGAAGGAAATTGTAGTTGTTGAAGTTGTTTATGACTAAATAACATGTTGACCTTATAACTTGGAATTAGGGAAGAATTGGAAAAGACCTTAGTATTGTTGGTTATAAGATTGGTCGAGAATGGCTTGGATTTTTGTACTACTTCATATGAATTGTGGGGCGGAATTTTACACGTATTGTAAGGCGTGTAATCCCCTTTGTTTGGTTGTTGTTTGGAGCCTTAAATGTGGCTTGTTGGTTATTGTATTCGGCCTTGAAAAAGGTGGCAAAGTGAGTAGAAACAAAGGAAGTGCTGCCCGATTTTCCGTAGAATTAGAGACCAAACACTTAGTATTATTCTACGTTGAGACTAGAAGTTGATAGTCTTGTTGTGACCATTATAGGTTGACACTTCTACGTACGGCGTATTCGGCTTAGCTTGTGGATTTTAGCCGAAAAGGTATGTGAACTATCTCCTCTTCTAGCATGATTCCGTAAGATAAAGAAAGTAGGTTCTACTCACAAATGATCCATTCCTTGGTTGTATTTGGATTGCCTAAAATAGAATTTGTTCTATGTATTTCCTTGAGTGTACTTTGATGTTTGGATTGTAAGTTGTAGAATCCATTTTCTTGATGAAGTTTGGATTCTTAAAAGTGAAGGTATTTTTACTTAAAGTACATGTAGTCTTAAAAGGAAGTGGTTTCCAAATCTTTTGGCTAGTGCCTTAGTTCTAAAACCTAAAGGTCATTATAGTGACTTTAGAGTCAAAGGAGTGATTTACTTATTTGATTTAAAAGAGGAGAAATGACATGATTTAAGAGAAGTAACTTGTGTTAAGGGTGAAGTTACTTGAGGTTTAAAAAGTAGAAGAAAACTTGTTTTCTAACTATTAAGAGACTTGGAGTATTTTTGAAAGTTAAGAACTTGATTTGTAAGTATGTGATACTTGGTTTTAATAGTATAAGTCTCTTGGTCATTGAAGAAATGGATATGTCTAAAATCATAAAGGGTTATAACGGCTTTATGGGAAGTTGGTTATAACGGCTTTATGAAAGATTTAGAAAGTTGTCTATTTTGATAAAAGGGCATAAGTTGCCAAGATTGTGAAAATTTGGAGTTACTTGATTTCAAGACTTGAAATGAGTTTTCTAAAAGTGTAGTAACTTACTTTGAAAAATAGACACGCCTTGATACTACGGTGTTAGTATCTTGGGGCTTTACATAGAAAGGAGTCTTTTATAAAAGAATGTACGTACGTAGTACTTTGGCTTGATAAATTGAGAATTTGTCTAAGTGTGCCTTGATAAGTACTTTGACTTGTTAAAAGAGAATTATTCTATGTATGCCTTGATTAGTACTTTGGCTTGATAAATTGAGAATTTGTCTAAGTGTGCCTTGATAAGTACTTTGACTTGTTAAAAGAGAATTATTCTATGTATGCCTTGATTAGTACTTTGGCTTGATAAATTGAGAATTTTTCTATTTGTGCTGGATAAGTACTTTGGCTAGTTAAATGAGAATTTATTCTATTTGTGCCACGATAAGTACTTTGGCTTGTTAAATGAGAATTTATTCTATTTGTGCCACGATAAGTACTTTGGCTTGTTAAATGAGAATTTATTCTAATTGTGCCCCGATAAGTACTTTGGCTTGTTAAATGAGAATTTATCCTATGTGTGTCTTGATAAGTACTTTGGCTTGGTTAATTGAGAACTTGCCTATATGCTGGTAATAGCCTTTGAGTGCAAGTATTATGTTTTATTAAGTTCGCGACTCTCGGTTGAAGTCATGTGTCTTGTTGTAAGATTCTTGGGACGCAGCGGTGATGTGGGATTCCACGGGTATGCTTGCTTACTTGTAGTACTTGGGTTAAATTCTCGTATTTTTATAGAAGACATGGTAGTGCTTATGTCTTGTTTGATGGTCGGTCGAGATAGGGTAAGAGTATAAGTGAGGGGTAAACCCCAAGACGCTGTACCACCTTCTCCAGGGTAAGAGTATAAGTGAGGATAAACCCCAAGACATTGTACCACCCGCTTTATGTGTTGTTTGTGGCGGTTGAGATAGGGTAAGAGTATAAATGAGGGCAAGCCCAGACGTTATACCACCTTCTCCGGGTAAGAGTATAAATGAGGGCAAGCCCCAAGACGTTATACCCCGCTTACCACCTCCTTCAGGGTCAGAGTATAAATGAGGGGTAAACCCCAAGACGTTATACCACCTGTTCGTTTGCCTACTTGGCCCGTACAGTTTTTAGAACACAGGTGGGACTTGGTGTTCATGTACGCCTATTGGTGCTATGTTATATCATGGACTGCCGACAGTGAGGAAGGATTCCACGGGCATGATTGATATTATGGCGTGAGACCCATAGTTATAATTGAATAGTGACTTTGAGGGCTGCGTCACGACTTGATATATTTGCTCATGTATTGTGTAATCGTAGGTTGGCTATCATACATGTCTCTATTTTGTTTAGATATTATGATTTCATTCTGATGCTACTTGTTCACATACTTGGTACATTCTTCGTCTCGACCTCCTTGGCTGCGTTCATCCGCGAGTTTAGTCTGTTGTTTGGTGATCGGCAGTGTAGGATCCCTCGGGGTTTTGGATAGCTCCTCTGTCCGTGAGTTTATCTTTTGGTATATATCCTTGATGCTGTGCTTTGTCAGTTTTGGGTACGGCGGGGCCTTGTCCGCCATATTTGATTTAACTCCTAAGTGCTGTATTCATATGTGGGATTGGACTCGTGTATGCGATGTAGTGTCTTTTGTTTATGTATATTATATGGCAGCCTAGTCGGCTTTGCCTTACACGTACGTTGGTTTAAAAAAAAAATGAATGAGCTGTTTTTAATTTCCGCAATGTACTTAGTTGTTAAGGTAGAAGGGTTCCCAGGTAGGGCACCAGTCACGGGCCCGGGGTTCGGGGCGTGACAATTTTCACACAAAAATTGGAAGAACATAGGCAAAGCTCTCGGGTTCACTTAGCTGAAGAAAAAAAAAATTGTTCCTTGTTCTTTTAACTCCCCACTTTAAACCAAGGTTATTATGTGTATTGTAAGCAAGTCTCAATAGAAACATATTGGAAAAAGATTGTTTTCGGGTTAGTCGCAAACGAAAACCTAAAGGGTCTTTCTAGGTTTTGCTTGGAGTTTTGAAGGATATTTGTTGGTATTGTTCTAAGGGTCTCAACAAGCGGATTGAGGTGTCTTGGAGAGGCTCTAAACTACTAAGGAGCGACTTCGGATTGGAGTTGGATTAAGAATCGTTGAGGTATAATCTTGTTCTTTGAAAGTATTACAAGATTACTTATGTTGTTGTTGTTAGCTTTGTATGTTGCGAGCATGAAATTGTTATATTGAAGTTATAAAGATTATGGATTGATTATAGTCTTGGAAATCCGAAATGTAATGTAATCCATTACTAAGTTGAATTACAATTTAATCGTTGTTAGAATCGTCGCATGTTATTGACTTAAAGATTTTGGTAGTTATAACCAAATGCGACTTGATATCATTTTATGCTACCAATTTGGCTTGAAATGGAAATTTGATAGAATTGGTATTGTTGAACTCAAGATGGCCGATTTTGGACTACCTTCTATATATTTGTGAGCCAATTGGGGCTGTTTAGTTAGTCATTTGCATTGGACTACCTTCTATATAAATTGTGAGCCAATTGGGGCTGTTTAGTTAGTCATTTGCATTGGACTACCTTCTATATAAATTGTGAGCCAATTGGGGCTGTTTAGTTAGTCATTTGCATTGGACTACCTTCTATATAAATTGTGAGCCAATTGGGGCTGTTTGGTTATTGTATTTTCGGCCTTGAAAAAGGTGGCAAGTGAGTAAAAACAAAGGAGGTGCTGTCCGATTTTCCGTAGATATTAGAGACTTAACACTTATAATATTCTACGTTTGAAGTAAGGCTTTAATAGACGTATTGTGAATATTATAGGTTGACATAGTACGGGCGGGACTTTGTACTTGGCAAGTGGTTTGACCCGACAAGGTATGTAGAACTTTTCCTATCTTTGAGCATGACTAGTTTCACGTATATAGTACGGTGAGACGTCTGAGACTTTGACATACTTTACTTGTTTTACGAAATGCCAAGTCAGGTGAGTTAGGAGATTTAACTCACTTCTTAGAGAATATTAAAGATGTCTTAAGTCTTGTTAAAGATAAGGGACTGGAAGAATTTTAAAGTATGTAATACTTGTGTCGTGTTAAAAACGTATAAGTCCCTTGGATAGGAAATTGTACATGACTAAGATATAAAGTGAATATAACGACTTTATGGGGAGTTGGTTATATTGACTTTATGGAAAGATAAATGACTTGATTTAATGGAAGGCAATTCGATTTTAAGGCATCAATTGCCTAAGGTTTTATAAGACACGAGTCACTTGATTTAGAAGCCATATTTTATTTCTAAAAGTATTGTGACTTGTCTTTCAAAGAAATTGTCACTTGATACTACGGCTATTAGTATCTTGGAAGTTTTATAATGAAATGAGTCATTTTAAAAGCATAGAAGTACGTAGTACTTTGGGTTAAATTCCCGGATTTTTATAAAAGACATGATAGTGCCTTAGGTAAACTAAAATGAGAGTGTCTATGAACAAGAATAGTAAGAAGTTAGGAGATTTCTTAACTTGATTATATATTGCATGATAAGCCGATAGAGCTTATGTTATGTGTGATAGCCGGATTTGGGCTAATGACATATTATTCGTTGCGGGGTCATTCCCCGGGATAGTGGCATTGTATATTTCCGTGGATTTGCTAACCACGATGCGAGGAATACCTCATGCGAGTCCGTAAGGGCTTATGCGGGTGAAATAGTCCCATGCGGGCGGGTCCAGCCTATGCGAGGAATACCTCATGCGAGTCCGTAAGGGCTTATGCGGGTGAAATAGTCCCATGCGAGGAATACCTCACGCAGGTCCACTGGACCTATGCGGGTGAAATAGTCCCAGGAGTAGGATTCCAATCCTATTTTTCGTTGTAAGTATACACATATTTATACTCTCATTGTTAGTAAGGCACTGAGTACTGGAATTTTGTTAGCATACATGTCTCCGGCTTTCTTTTAAACTTATGTTGTAATTACAGTACTTTCCAGTTTTGCATACTTAGTACATATTGTGTACTGACCCCCTTCCTGGGCTGCGTTCATCTTGCATGAAAGGGTAGCGAGTTGCGTATCCACATTCTTAGGATCACTTATCGGACGTCGGAAGCTCCATCCTCCGGAGGCTTGTCTTTCTTTTTGTACAGTCTTGTCCCTGATGTTGTATATTATGTACATTCAGGGTATGGCGGGCCTTGTCATACCGATTATTATTCTAAGTGCGTATTCACATATGTGGTTGAAATTGTAAGAACTAAGTTGTAAGTTGTACTTTTGACTTTGTTTATATCATGGAAAGCGACACTTATCGGTTGCTTTGTGTTGTTATATTGTTTACACATGTGCTTATGTTGTGTATGTTCCGCTGCTATTCTCTGATGTATACCTGAACAGGGTGCCCAGGTAGGGCACCAGTCGCGGCCCGGGGTCGGGTCGTGACATATAAGACGAGCTTGCCGCTCGATACACTACCCATTGCATTATTGTTGTTGTTGGAGTATGGTATATTCTTAATGATTGTTTTAATATGGTTAAATGGGCTGGATTAACATGAGAAATAAGTGTATTAATCACCTTGGTTGCTGTGGTTATTGTATTCCATGGATGTAAAGAGAAAGAATGTATAACAATGACGTATATAGGGTATATGAGACTGATTTTGTTATCCTTGAGTTGTGTCTTGTTATCGATGATTGTTGACCTTGTGTGTGAGTTGTGGGTGTGTGCAAAGTAGCGGAAGTGCTGCCCAATGTTTTATAAAAAGAGAGTCATCATTCGATATATAACGTATACTAGTAATCATAGAGTTGACGGACATGTTACTATTGTTATAGGTTGAAGTGCTAATCGAGACGAATTTTAATTATTGAGTTGGTACAGACGACAAGTGGTATGTAAAGCTATCCCTTCTTTCTTTTTGGCATGAGTCACATAAAACAAGCGGACAACGAACTTACATAATTCCAATGAATTCTAGTTCCCAGTGATACTTGATATGACAGTTGCCTTTGATTCTCCAGTGTTGGTTCATTTTAATTATTCTATTGAGTCTCAGATGATGATTTAATTAGTATATGGTTGATCCTGATATTCTATTCGTGCATAATGTGATTATATCATTTCACCGAGTCTCAGGCCGGGTATGTTCGTGCACAGCTTCATTGCATTGTTCACCGAGCCCTTCACTAGAGGGTCGGGTACGGTATGTATATATATGATTATTTCACCGAGACCCTCACTAGGGGGCCGATTACGGTATATATATGTATATGACTTCATTCACCGAGTCCCATAATGGGCCGGGTACGGTATATTATATGGACACGTATGACTCTCATTTCATAAGGCACATGTGCATTGGTATATTTGTTTATCATACTTGTCTCCTGTCATCTTTTGGCCAGTTATGATTTTCTTTATCGTACTTCATGTTTTATATACTCGGTATATTTTTCGACCACTTTCTTGAAGTGCGTTTCATGCCCGCAGTATGCACTCGCTGTTTTGGATCCTCGGCTTAGGATTTTTGCTCAGCTATTTGGAGAGCTCCATTGTTCCGGAGCCTAGTCATTTTGGTACATATCCTTTGTCATAGACTTATGCATATTCAGGGGTACGGGGGGCCCTATCCCGTCATATTTTACTGTTAAACTCTTAGATGTCTGTGGACATGTGTGGGTTGTAGATGTGTTTTTGTTACACCCCAGAATTTCCAGGATATGGTTATAAGAACGTGCGTAAGAACTCAAAAATGTTAAGATTGGAGACGAGTAAAAATTTATCGGAATTGTCGGAAAACGAAATATTGCGACGAACGGGAGGGCGACACGTGTCACCCCCCCTTTGTGGACTTGGACGAAATTTACATGGTTAGAATGGCCATTTGACCATAATTTAAATAACCAAGTCTTGCTAAGACATAGAGCTTGACATTGTTGACTTGTCAAAGTGCCACTTGGGCTTGATCCATGTGAAACTCATCCAAGCCATCCATATGTACTAATCTAGACCCTCCATTATGTTATATATGTACACTAGTAGTGCAAGACTTTGTCATTTCTCAACACTTAGAAAAATTTTGAAAACTTGTTCTTGCTCACTAATGAGGGCTCACGGCAATGGGGATTTTCCAAGAGGAAAATTTTCAATTGTTGTCCAATAATCTCCCCACTTTAAACCAAGGTACCTAAGGGTATTGTAAGTGTATCTCAATAGAAAGATCCCGGAAAATGGTGTTTTTGTATTAGTCGCAAGGCGGAAACTTAAGGAGTTCTTAAACTTTGAAGTTGGAACTTGAAGAAGAGTTCTTCATAAGCTTCTAAGGGTTGCTTGGAGTGTATTGGAACGTCAAAAAGAGGAGCTAAAGTTGCTAAGGATCGACTTGTAATCTTGGATCATATTTGGGCTTAATGAGGTATAATCTTCGTCTTACTTTTGTAATTGAATATTTCATGTTATTATAAGTTAGAAATGATCATGTGATATGTGTTATGAAGATTGATAAGTGTTATGGAAATTTGGAAGCTCAAATCCGAAAATGACATGTTGAGTCATTTGAAATTGAATTACAATTTGGTCGTTAACTAGAATTGTCGCATGTTATCTACTTGAAGATTATAGTTGTTATAATCAATTGCGGCTTTATAACATGTTATACTAAACAACTTGGATTGAATAGAAATTGGAAAAAGAATTGGTATTGCCGAATGTACATTGTATTTTTGGACTAGTTTAATGTCAATTGTGGGGCGGAATTTTACACGTCTTGTTTAAGCGTGTAATCCCCTATTGTTAACTACTTTGTTGAGCCTTAAATGTGGCGTGTTTGGTTATTGATTTCAGCCTTGAAAAAGGTGGCAAAGTATGTAGAAACAAAGGAAGTGCTGTCCGATTTTCCGTAGAATTTAGTGACTTTGCACTTGGAATATTCTACGTTTGAAGTAAGAAGTTAATAGACGTACTATGGTCATTATAGGTTGACATACTACATACGGCGAATTGGACTTAGCAATTGGATTAAACCGAAGAGGTATGTGGAACTTTCTTATCTCTTGAGCATGAATAAGTTGTAAATGTATAGTACGGTAGACGTACGAGATTTTGACGAATTTAGTTACTTTGATATCCTTGGTTTATTATAAGAATGTCCAAGTTGGTTGAGTTAGGGAATTAACTCACTTGTTTAAAATATTAAGGATATCTTACTTTCTAAATGTTAAGAGACTTAAAGTATTTTTGAAAGTATTTTGACACTTGTTTTGTTTGGAAAGTTTAAGTCTCTCGGTTATAAAGAAGAATGTAAGTTTCTAAGGTATAAAGCTAGTATAGAGGCTTTATGGGAAGTTGGTTATAATAGCTTTATGGAAAGTTAAAAAGAGTGGTTTACTCTAAGTAATTTAAGTATGATAAATGACTTGAAATAATGAAAGGCAAATTGATTTAAAGGCATCAATTGCTTAAAGTTTTAAAAGAAAGAAGTCACTTGATTTAGAAGCCTAAATGTATTTCTAAAAGGTATTGTGACTTGTCTTGAAAAGTAGTTATGACTTGATACTACGGTTGTTAGTATCTTGGAAGTTTTATATGAAAAAGAGTCATTTTAAACGAAATGAAGTACGTAGTACCTTGGGTTAAATTCCCGGATTTTATTATGACATGTTAGTGCCTTAAGTAAACTAAAATGAGAGTGTATATGAATAAGACTAATAAGAAGTTAGGGGGATTTCTTAACTTGCTTATGTAATGTATGATAAGCCGGTAGTGCTTATGTTATGTATGATAAGCCGGTAGTGCTTATGTTATGTATGATGGTCGGTTGAGCTAGGGTAAGAGTATAAATGAGAGGTAAACCCCCAAGACGTTATACCACCTTCTCCATTCCAGGGTAAGAGTATAAATGAGGGGTAAACCCCCAAGACGTTATACCACCTTCTCCATTCCAGGGTAAGAGTATAAATGAGGGGTAAACCCCCAAGAGGTTATACCACCTGCTTCAGGGTAAGAGTATAAATGAGGACTAAACCCCCAAGACGTTATACCACCTGTTTCCGTGGATTTGCTACCCATGATGCGAGGAATACCTCATGCGAGTCCTTATGGGCTTATGCGGGTGAAATAGTCCCATGCGGTAGTCTGACTATCACGAGGAATACCTCATGCGGGTCCACACGACCTATGCGGGTGAAATAGTCCCAGGAGTAGGATTGCTTAATGATACTGCGGGCGGGTGGTCCTGCTTTGATCGTGAGCTTCCTATTTTTATGTTGTAAGTATAATCTTGATTACTCTCATTGTTAGTAAGGCCGATTATCGTTATTAATTGAGTTATCATACCGGGTCTCGGTTTATTATAGACTTATGATTTCATTCTGATCTTTCGATTTCACATATTTGGTACATGTTGTCTTGACCTCATTCGAAGTGCGTTAAATGCTGCGGTAGAGTATCTGGTATCGATCCTCACTTTTAGGATCGTTGATTCACCGGTGTTGAAGCTCCATTACTCCGGAGGCTTATCCCTGGTATGGTCGGTTGTTGTACATTCAGGGGTATGGCGGGGCCCTGTCCCGTCACAGTTGTTATTCTTAGAGGTCTGTAGTCACATTTGTGGATTGAGTTGTAAAGAAAAAAAAATGTACTATTTATTATGTATAGTTTACGGAAGGTGGCTTTATCGGCTAGCCTGTTGTTATTTTATGTTTAAGCATTTTATAAGTTGTGTATGTTCCGTTGCTATTCTCTGATATATCTGAAAGGGTGCCTGTAGGGCACGATCGTGAGCCGGACACGGGTCGTGACAAAAGTGGTATCGAAGCGATTAGTCCTCGGAAAGTGTCTCTGAGCAGTGTCTAGTAGAGTCTTGATTATCGGTGTGTTGTGCACCACATCTATAATCAGGAGGCTGCAGGACATTTAGGATTGGTTTCCATTCTTGTAACTCTAAGATCGTGCGATAGAGCTCTGTGGTTAGGTTCATCTCTCCCTAACAGGTTATGTTGTTTGCAGCTACGAGAAAGGCAACAGTGACCCAGGAAAGATTATGTGGATTGCGTATCCAGGATGGTAATATTTGTAGTATAGTTGGTATTGTGACATACAACTATACGGATTTATGTATGAGGGTCAGACGCGTGTTGCCTAGAAAGATTTTAGATTACCAGGAATTGGTAAGGACTAAATAAATATTGGGAAGGTATGAAACAGTTTTATGAATTCTCATCAAGGTTTTACGTACTAATTTGAGATAATTAGGAGAGGATGAAGTATGCGAGAGGAAATGGACCCTTAAGAAGTTTAATTAAGGGACTTAATGGAAGACTATGTTAGTAACTTAAGCTATGTAGTATGCTTAAGGGAATGGTACAGATGAGACCCGTATAGAGTAAGTATGGTTGTTGTGGTCAAGACAACACGATTATGGTATTACGATAAGTTTTTGTACCGTTCTGAGGAGGTGATAAGGTAGGCATGGAGCATGGAAATTGCGAGCCTAAGAATGTGATAACCACCGAAACCTTAGGTATATAAGGCCTTCTCGGGTAGTAAAAAGTTAAGTCAGACCAAGGGTAAGAGTTAAATACCACGCCGAGTCGGGTTGGGGACCTATTAAGGGTCGCCCCATAGCATGAAATGGAATGGGATCAGTTGGTAGTAGTCCCGCTACGTGACAGGGTCACGAGGGTGCAAGGCCCAAGTTTAGTTAATCATTTTACGGGTTCGTGGACGTGTTCCACCGGAACCAGTGTGTGAGAGCCGGAAATGGCCTTATGTTGTTTAGAATAGTAACTCCAAAGATTGGAGGCCCGAATCAGTATGAAGGCTATGTACGTACGCTAGAATAAGTTTGGATGTACGAGAAGAAATGCGACCGATGAAAGAGCAACCAAGTGTAAAGAAATGGAGCCTGAATTCATGAGGACCTTTCGAGGTGACTACACCCGTGAGTGTTGGGTGGTAGCTGAGCGGTTAGATAATAATTACCGGTAACGATACAGTCGTTGGACCCTAGCAGACCTAGCAGAGTTGTTATGACAGCCATCGAGGTCATTATGAGTACGGGCTAGTTGGCCTTTTGTTATGCCAACGTGGTCTATAGAGAGAGATTGATTCGGTACCAGTTTCCCGGTAAGTCGGTTATCGAGCGGATAGGGAGAGAAGTGATGGTAACCAGTGAATTATCCTTCCTTTTTTGACATTGATGATTTTAATAAGTCTGTGTGACTTGTTCATGTGAGGTAAATTGACGCAGAAAGTAAGTAATAATTGAATTTGAAGGAATTTATGTTAAGTGCCCTTGGAGGTACTTGGAGTTGGTTTGGTGTGGCGGTCAGGGCCACGACCTTCCGGATAATTTCAGGAAAATGTGCAAGGCAAGAATAAAATAAGTACGAGTGCTGCTGACGGAAAGCTGAGGGCATCTTTGGTAGGTTGGAAAATCTACACGAACTTAAAGGCGGTGCGTGATGATTAGATATTTACTGGACCGCAAGAGGACCCGGTGATTAGGGTTGTGACTCCAAGGAACGTTTAAGAAAGGGAGATAAGTTCTCTCCCCCCACGTAAAAGGACAGTTTTACGTATTATGAGGTTGCGTGTACCCATGTTGTTAGACGCATGTATGAAACTGTACGATTATGAATCAAGGTAGAAATACTTTTGCTAATAATAAGCCTAAGGTAAGGATATGACCAGAATGATAAAGGAGAATACGACTATGGTTATGTAATTGCACGAGATATGATTACCCCAGACTAGTGTAAAGACCATTAGTAAATAATGGGAAGTAAGAACATTTCGAGGAAATGTGGTAACACCTGGCTATTATCTCTACGAGCTGGGAGAGAATAATAGGATTGTTACTTGACGATCAAGGAAACCTCTCCCCTAAATTGTGATTGACAGTAAGTCTTAGCCATGAGGCAAGCAAAGGAATTAAGTCTAAGTTTAGTGACCAAGTTTGGTTGCAACAGAAAAAGGGAAACATAAACCATAAGTGAGATTAAGGATACCCGAATATTTCGCAGGAATGAGAAAGGCCTTCAGTTATTGGAAGATAAGTTGACCACGACTACAGTTTTAGCCCCTCCTGTGAGACTAGAGGGTTAGGTTATTATTGTAACACGTTGGGTGTTGGGCTAGGTTGTGTGTTGACGCAACACGATAAGGTTAGAGCCTATGTTTTCCCGGCAGTTAGGGAAGCATGAAAGGAAATTATGCCACTCACGATTTAGAGTCGGCGGCAGTAAATTATGCCTTGAAGATTTGGAGGCATGACGTATATGTAGACTTCATATGAATATTTGCGCAGACCACAAGATCCTCCGGTATATCTTCGGACAGAGGCAACTTAATTTGCGACAGAGACGGTGGTTAGGTTTACTCAAGGATTGCGTTATTGATATCCTATACCCTCCGGAAGCGAGCGATTCTGAATACTCTTAGTCGTGGATCTATGGGTAGTGCGTCGGATGGACAGCAGATAGGCGGGATGTGGTCCGTGAGATTCTTGATTCTGAGCCTAGGGGTTCGATTATTTGTTTCCAAGGTTAATGAAGTTTAGATCCGAGAGGTTGCCGAGTCTTCCGTCGTTGAGGAGGTAAAGAGGCGACAATATGAGGATCTAGTTATGATACGGTATCGAGATACGGCTCTCCGAGAAGAGAAGAGTCTGTTTGAGTAGCACCGGATGGAGTGCTGTGATGTGAAGATAGATTGTGTATACCCGGTGCTGCAGGAATAGTCAGCAGGTTTTATAGGGAGCACACAGTACTTATTGCTCTAATTGTTCGGGGTCGACTAAGTCGTGTCGTGACCTCATATGTATGTATGGGTAAGATGACCGGAAAAGGGACATAGCGGAGTTTACTGCTTAGTGTCCGAATTAGTAGCAGGTCAAGGTTGAACACCAGAAGCACAGTGGGCTATTGCAGGCGATTTAGATCCCGACTTAGATATGGGAGGTGTTTAGTGTGGATCTTGTTACAGGGTGGCATCGTACTCAGAGGAAGTGCGACTCCCTGGGGGTCATGGTAAATAGGCTGACGAAACCAGCCGTGTTCTTCCGGTTAGGACCACTTGCTCGGCTGAGGTTCATGCTAGCTTTTATAGCAGGGAGATTGTGAGACTGCACGGGGTTCCTACGTTTATGATGTCAGACATATGAGCTCGGTTACGGATAACTTCTGGAGGTTTTTCAGAAGGGGTTAGGGACACAGATGAGTCTCAGTGTTGCATTACACCCCGGAATTTCCAGGATATGGTTATAAGAACGTGCGTAATAACTCAAAAATGTTAAGATTGGAGACGAGTAAAAATTTATCGGAATTGTCGGAAAACGAAATATTGCGACGAACGGGAGGGCGACACGTGTCACCCCCCTTTGTGGACTTGGACGAAATTTACATGGTTAGAATGGTCATTTGACCATAATTTAAATAACCAAGTCTTGCTAAGACATAGAGCTTGACATTGTTGACTTGTCAAAGTGTCACTTGGGCTTGATCCATGTGAAACTCATCCAAGCCATCCATATGTACTAATCTAGACCCTCCATTATGTTATATATGTACACTAGTAGTGCAAGACTTTGTCATTTCTCAACACTTAGAAAAATTTTGAAAACTTGTTCTTGCTCACTAATGAGGGCTCACGGCAATGGGGATTTTCCAAGAGGAAAATTTTCAATTGTTGTCCAATAATCTCCCCACTTTAAACCAAGGTACCTAAGGGTATTGTAAGTGTATCTCAATAGAATGATCCCGGAAAATGGTGTTTTTGTATTAGTCGCAAGGCGGAAACTTAAGGAGTTCTTAAACTTTGAAGTTGGAACTTGAAGAAGAGTTCTTCATAAGCTTCTAAGGGTTGCTTGGAGTGGATTGAAACGTCAAAAAGAGGAGCTAAAGTTGCTAAGGATCGACATGTAATCTTGGATCATATTTGGGCTTAATGAGGTATAATCTTCGTCTTACTTTTGTAATTGAATATTTCATGTTATTATAAGTTAGAAATGATCATGTGATATGTGTTATGAAGATTGATAAGTGTTATGGAAATTTGGAAGCTCAAATCCGAAAATGACATGTTGAGTCATTTGAAATTGAATTACAATTTGGTCGTTAACTAGAATTGTCGTATGTTATCTACTTGAAGATTATAGTTGTTATAATCAATTGCGGCTTTATAACATGTTATACTAAACAACTTGGATTGAATAGAAATTGGAAAAAGAATTGGTATTGCCGAATGTACATTATATTTTTGGACTAGTTTAATGTCAATTGTGGGGCGGAATTTTACACGTCTTGTTTAAGTGTGTAATCCCCTATTGTTAACTACTTTGTTGAGCCTTAAATGTGGCGTGTTTGGTTATTGATTTCGGCCTTGAAAAAGGGGGCAAAGTATGTAGAAACAAAGGAAGTGCTGTCCGATTTTCCGTAGAATTTAGTGACTTTGCACTTGGAATATTCTACGTTTGAAGTAAGAAGTTAATAGACGTACTATGGTCATTATAGGTTGACATACTACGTACGGCGAATTGGACTTAGCAATTGGATTAAACCGAAGAGGTATGTGGAACTTTCTTTTCTCTTGAGCATGAATAAGTTGTAAATGTATAGTACGGTAGACGTACGAGATTTTGACGAATTTAGTTACTTTGATATCCTTGGTTTATTATAATAATGTCCAAGTTGGTTGAGTTAGGGAATTAACTCACTTGTTTAAAATATTAAGGATATCTTACTTTCTAAATGTTAAGAGACTTAAAGTATTTTTGAAAGTATTTTGACACTTGTTTTGTTTGGAAAGTTTAAGTCTCTCAGTTATAAAGAAGAATGTAAGTTTCTAAGGTATAAAGCTAGTATAGAGGCTTTATGGGAAGTTGGTTATAATAGCTTTATGGAAAGTTAAAAAGAGTGGTTTACTCTAAGTAATTTAAGTATGATAAATGACTTGAAATAATGAAAGGCAAATTGATTTAAAGGCATCTATTGCTTAAAGTTTTAAAAGAAAGAAGTCACTTGATTTAGAAGCCTAAATGTATTTCTAAAAGGTATTGTGACTTGTCTTGAAAAGTAGTTATGACTTGATACTACGGTTGTTAGTATCTTGGAAGTTTTATATGAAAAAGAGTCATTTTAAACGAAATGAAGTACGTAGTACCTTGGGTTAAATTCCCGGATTTTATTATGACATGTTAGTGCCTTAAGTAAACTAAAATGAGAGTGTATATGAATAAGACTAATAAGAAGTTAGGGGGATTTCTTAACTTGCTTATGTAATGTATGATAAGCCGGTAGTGCTTATGTTATGTATGATAAGCCGGTAGTGCTTATGTTATGTATGATGGCCGGTTGAGCTAGGGTAAGAGTATAAATGAGGGGTAAACCCCCAAGACGTTATACCACCTTCTCCATTCCAGGGTAAGAGTATAAATAAGGGGTAAACCCCCAAGACGTTATACCACCTTCTCCATTCCAGGGTAAGAGTATAAATGAGGGGTAAACCCCCAAGACGTTATACCACCTGCTTCAGGGTAAGAGTATAAATGAGGGCTAAACCCCCAAGACGTTATACCACCTGTTTCCGTGGATTTGCTACCCATGATGCGAGGAATACCTCATGCGAGTCCTTATGGGCTTATGCGGGTGAAATAGTCCCATGCGGGCGGGTACATCCTATGCGAGGAATACCTCATGCGGGTCCACACGACCTATGCGGGTGAAATAGTCCCAGGAGTAGGATTGCTTAATGACATCGCGCGGGTGGTCCCGCTTTGATCGTGAGCTTCCTATTTTTATGTTGTAAGTATAATCTTGATTACTCATTGTTAGTAAGGCACGATTATCGTTAATCGAGTTATCATACCGGTCTCCGCTTTATTATAGACTTATGATTTCATTACTGATTTCTGTTTCACATATTTGGTACATGTTGTAATCGACCTCCTTCGGCCGCTTACGCCGCAGTAGTATACAGTATCCGATCCTCACTCTTAGGATCGTTGATTCACCGCCGGTAAGCTCCATTACTCCGAGGCTTATCCTCGGTATGGTCGGTTGTTGTACATTCGTGGTATTATGGGCCTCGTCCCGCCACGATTGTTATTCTTAGAGGTCTGTAGTCACATTTGTGGATTGGGTTGTAAAGAAAAAAAATGTATCGCTTATTATGTATAGTTTACGGAAGGTGGCTTTATCGGCAGCTCGTTGTTATTTTATGTTTAAGCATTTTATAAGTTGTGTATGTTTCGCTGCTATTCTCGATGTATCTGAAAGGGTGCTCAGTAGGGCACCGCCATGCCCGGCACGTGATCGTGCCTTACCGCACCCTAGTGATACAACATCGAGAAAATCAGCGAAATAAAAACATGAACATGAATCAAGAGATATGATAAATAAACAAAGCCAACCAAAACAGTTGCCTTCAAGATATATACATAAATACCCGAACAGCTTATCCTTTTACAAACTCGCCACAACGATTACATGCACTTAAGAAGTGACAACAACTATGACGGACAGTGGCCCCGCCATACCCCGAATGTACAAGAACCTTCGACTCGTGGTAACATGCCAAAAGATAAGCCTCCAAGAAACGGCTTCCTAACACGCTGAATCGTGATCCTATGAACGAGGATCCACAACCGATGTACTTACCTGCGGCATGAACGCAGCTTCAAGGAGGTCAGTACAACAGGTACCAAGTATGTGAAACTGAAAATACTGTAAATGAAATCATAACAGTCTATATAAAACAGGAGACGTATATGATAACAAAACTACAGTTCACAACATAAAAGCAGTCATGTCAAGTCAGGGACTCACGCCCTCAAAGTCATCCCTCATGCCCGTGAAACTCCTTCCTCACTGCCGGCAGTCTAGGTATAAATCATGTGGAATACGTGTCTCGGCCCATCTCATGGGACTCGATAGGTGGAATACATGTCTCGGCCCATCTCATGGGACTCGATAAAGAATCAGGTGGAATACGTGTCTCGGCCCATCTCATGGGACTAGATAGGTGGAATACGTGTCTCGGCCCATCCCATGGGACTCGATAAAGAATCATACATAACAGATCAGCCGGCCCTCCATCGAGAGACGCGGTAGCACAGAAATACAACACTTGCACAACAAAGGTTATCACCACAAGCATAGGCAATTTCAACATACAACTCAAGGTACTTTCATTTTATGTCAAAGTCCGGGTTTTAACCCCAAAGTACTACATACGTTAAATTCTTTTAAAAGATCCAATTCTTTTACAAAGGTCACCCGATACCCGTAGTATTAACATAGAGTGACTAACATTTTTAAGTAAACCAGAACACTTTCTTTTTTAAAATCAAGTAACAACATTATTTTCCAAACGTTCAAGTTTGCCTAATTTCAAATGCTCAAGTCTCTTATTTTAGAAAGGTTTCATAACTCATAGTCTTAATCTCTTTTAAAACAATTGAGTAACATATGTCTTATGTGTGAGCAGTTTATTCTTGTTTATAACAATCTTGTTACAACAGCCATGATCTAGGAAATGTAGTACAATTTTGTCTTATCTTAGCTTCTATACAGATGGAGGTTTCTACTGGTTTTAATAACAATTAGTCCATACATTTCCTTATTTAACGCTGCAATGGTTTGTTCGATACTTATTCTCATTTCCGAAATCAGTAAAACATTATTCTTTAAAAGCCAAGTACTCATTACTCACGAATGAGGTTTCACAACTTTTTAACAAAATTCATAGTCCTTAACATTTCATAAAACGTCATTTATAAGTTAAGTCTCTTATCTTTTAAGACAACAACAAGTATTCTTTTAGAACCCAAATAACTTACTCTTTTCAAAACAAGTAACCTATACTTAAAATCAAGTTACTTCTCTTTTTTCCGAAAACAAGTCGTTATAAGTCAAGTCTCTTATCTTTCAAGATCAAGTCTCTTAACTTTCACAATTAATAAACCATTCTTTTACCTACATAGAGTCGTTATAACTAACTTCCCATAAAGCTATTATAACACCCTATGTTTTGAACCAACCAAACTCATTTAGCACATGTACGTCTACCGTACTACATAGTTTACAAAACATCATGCTAGAAAGGATAGGAAGAGGTTCACATACCTCACGACGATTATCGACAAAAAGCAAAACGCTCCAAGTACTTCAACCCGTCGGCTACTCCTTAAGCCAAGTAGATCACGCCACACGTAGTACTCCACTCCTAAAATGGTCATAGTACTTTCTATCAAACCTTACTCACCATTGAAGAATTATACCAATAAAAAGCCCTCTAATTCTACGGAAAATTCGGCAGCACTTCCCCCGTTTTTACTCACTTTCCATCTTTCTCCAAGGCCCGAATAACCGTAATATATATACCATATATATATATAAGGCGTAATAATTAAACAACATAAAGAAGGGGATTACACGCCCAAACGGTAACGCGGTTTACTATCACGCCTTCATAACAACAATAAGTAAAAGAAGGGGATTACGCGCCCAACCGGTAACGCGGTTTACTATCACGCCTTCATAACAACAATAAGTAAAAGAAGGGGATTACGCGCCCAACCGGTAACGTGGTTTAGTATCACGCCTTCATAACAATACAATAATTAAAAAGGGGATCACACGCCCAAACGGAACGCGATTGAAAAATCTTCCTCTTTACAGAAATGTAAATACAGTCCAATGTAAATACGGTCCAAAGTAAATACAGTCCTTAAGTAAATACAGTCCTTAAGTTGGGGTCCTTGGCCAACTTTGTCCATTTTACTTATCCAATTTACTCATTAGTCATCCAACTTATATTTCCATTCTTAATATAAGTTATAGTTACTTTGTTAATTACTTCTTCACAAGTAAGATATGTTTTTACCATTTTAATGGCAAACGGCCAATCCTTTCTTTTAACAAGTTAACAAGATCCAACTCTTCCAAACTTTACTCCATATATTATATATTCATAATATACTTATAATATATGTATATTGACCAAATCACAAAGAGGTTTAAGTTCCACTACCTCAAATAGCCCAAAAATATCCAAGTTCTTAAAGTCGCTCCAAGCAAGTCTTAGCTCCAAATCTTTACGTTCCAATCTGCTACAAGCAACCCATAGAAGCTCCTAACCAACTTATCTACAAGAACCAACTCCAAAAAGTGAAGAACACTAGGGTTCCAATCTTAGCAAGTTTCGGCCAAGGCATGAAAAAGAGGCTAGGGGTGTGAAATTTTTTCCAACTTTTGGTACACAATCTTCCTAACACCTTAGGGAAGAACACTTAGAAGTTTAAGAATTGTTGGACAAATTTTCCTCAAGAAATCATGGCAAAGCCGAGAGCTCTAGGTCAAGGGAGAAGGGAGGAAATTTCTTGTCTTGAAATGTCTAAGTGTGGGAGATTTCATCAACTAAGGGTGCATATATAGGACAACCAAGAGATAGGATGAAGGCAAGTGTGTGGTAGATATTGGGGACAAGTGTGTGTGGGTCCCACAAGCCACTTGTCCACACAAAATATCTAGCAAGACTTGGCCACTTGTCTTGCCACTTGTCTAGCTAATTTCGGCCAAGGGCCACCTAGGGGGGTGACACGTGTCTCCCTCCTACTCGTCCAAAATATTTCATCTCCCGAAAATATCCATAATGGCCAAAATCTCGAAAACAAAGTGGGCCCCACAAAACCGTAAATTTCTCCCGTGGGCCCCACGTGACCAATTCCGGAAATAAAATCTCATAATTCTAATATAATTCAAGAAGCCCAAATACCAAATCTGGGAATCCAATTCCCATCAGCGAACCTTTTTCCTTCACAAAATCCGGAAACTTTTCCGTCGAAAAATCACATCTTTCTTTCTTTCCAAAATTTATGTCGTATTCTCGTACGCACGTCCTCACATACATACCCTGGAACTACGGGGTATAACATATGCAAAAAGGCAACCGTTTTGGTTAGCCTGTTTTCTTTTATCTTGTTTCATATCTGTATGTTTTATTTCTGCTGGTTTTTATCTGATGTTGTATCACTAGGGTGCCCGGGGTAAGGCACCAGTCGCGGGCCCGTGGTCGGGTCGTGACAAAAGTGGTATCAGAGCAGTTAGTCCTCGGAAAGTGTCTACAGACCGTGTCTAGTAGAGTCTTGATTATCGGTGTGTTGTGCACCACATCTATAATCAGGAGGCTGCAGGATATTTAGGATTGGTTTCCATTCTTCTCACTCTGAGATCGTGCCTTAGAGCTGTGTTATAAGTTGGACTCCCTCTGACGTATTCTTTTCACCCGTTATGCCTCTACGCAAGGCAACCAGAGCCCAGGAGGGCAAGGCAGCAGAGGGAGCTGCGAGTAGAACACAGAGGGTTACCAGGGCACGGGCCCAGTCATTATCTGAGATAGCGCTTCATTCGGGGAGTTCTGCGACGCCGCTAGCCCCAGGAGAGTTTAGAGCAGTAGCAGTAGCTACTGAGACCACGATACCTGAGCCTCTAATCCCACGGCCGGGAGCAGAGGATATGAGTTACAAGGAGATGACCCAGTTACTAGCTAGTCTGGTGGCTGGGAATAAGGACGGACGGGAGCCGGTGGTTCCGGCAGTACCAGTAGTTCACCCTAGATCCGATAGTTGAGATTTCGGGACTTCTTGAGTTGTGGTCCACCCGAGTCCTATGGATTGAGGACTGAGGAAGATCCTCAGGAGTTTATTCGACAGTTGCAGCGGATCATGAAAGTGATCAAGACCTCAGAGGCATTTCTTACACACTTCTTGCCTCGCATGAATGAGAGCTCGGGCAGATAGATTTAGGAGGTTGAGGCAGAACGGGCGGACGGTTCGGGAATACAGTATAGAGTTTGACTTATTGGCTCGTTATGTCCCCGCGTTAGTGGCAGACATGGAGGATAGAGTGCACCGATATGTCACAGGACATGACGATTATCTAGCAGAGAGTTGTACAAGAGTAGCTCTTCAATGACATGACATTGCCCGCAGACAAAGCCACGCCACAGACTGAGGAACGTGGAGATCGACGGATTAACCAAGATCAACAGAAGAGGGCCAGAACAGCAGGGTCCTTTGGTAACTTTCGAGGCGGACCTTCTCAACAGCAGACTGGTTATGCGCCTCCGCCAGTACAGAGTGGTCCTCCACGGACTTCAGGATGTTCGGGGTATTTAGGAGTTGGTCAGGACTCCGTGGTTTCGGTTCATGATTTGCATAGGTTCTAGCCAGCCAGATTCAGTTTTCCCTCAGTGTTCACTATGTGGTAGACGTCATCCCGAGAAATGTCATCTTTTTACTAATGCTTGTTTTACCGGCCGCCGTCGGGCCGTAAGGAGAGAATGTCCTAGAGGAGGGATACAGTGGGATGACTTAGCCTACAGTCGATTCGATTCGATGGATCAAGAGGAAGGGGTGTTAGCCAGATGGGGCCACCCCCATCTCGGTATGGCCGTTGTGGTAAGTGTTCTTATGGGGAGTGTCGATCGCTAGATAGCTTGTTAAAGCCATGCGGCAGGGCCATTTTGCGAGAAATTGTCCGAACAGAGGTGGCGCGGATGTTACGACTCAGCCTTCGGGATCAGTGGCTGGTTCATCACCGTCTGTAGTTATGCGCCCAGCAGAGCAGGATTTGATTAGAGCGACAAAGGGAAAGTGAGGCAGTAGTTACAGAGATATCTTCAGCCTTAAGAGACTTGTTTAGGTCGTTATGGTAGATACATGTGGAGTGCTATGTTCGGTTAGCATTGTGTAAGTTTGTTATACCCCGTAGTTCCAGGGTATGTATGTGAGGACGTACATACGAGAATACGACATAAATTTTGGAAAGAAAGAAAGATGTGATTTTTCGACGGAAAAGTTTCCGGGTTTTGTGAAGGAAAAAGGTTCGTTGATGGGAATTGGATTCCCAGATTTGGTATTTGGGCTTCTTGGATTATATTAGAATTATGAGATTTTCTGTTCGGACATAGTCACGTGGGGCCCACGGGAGAAATTTACGGTTTTGTGGGGCCCGCTTTGTTTTTGAGATTTTCGGTATTTTGGATATTTTCGGAAGACGAAATATTTTGGATGAGTAGGAGGGTGACACGTGTCACCCCCATGTGGCCAAGGTTGGCCGACTTGGCTTGACAAGTGTCCCTTGGTCGAAATGGCCTTACAAGTGGCAAGCCACTTGTCTTGTGTTTTGTGTAGCCATTTGGAGGGTGGGACCCACACACACTTGTACCCCAATCTCACCACACACTTGCCTTGATCTTGGACCTTGATTTCTCAATAAATACCCCATGAAAGAAATACTTATTCTTCATCCCACACTTTGATTTCCAAGACAAAAATACTCCCTCCCCTTTCAGAGGTTGCTTCCGGCTTTGCCTTGAAATTCTTGAGCAAAAGTTGTCCAAAAATCCCTAAACTTATAAGTGTTCATCCTTAGGGTGTTAGGAAGATTGTGTACCAAGAGTTGGAAAAGATTTCACACCCCTAGCCTTAGAATTTCACCTTGGCCAAAACTTGCCATAGTTGAGCCTTAGTGTTCTTCACTTGTTGGAGTTAGATCTTGAAGAGGAGTTGGTTAGAAGCTTCTAAGGGTTGCTTGGAGCGGGTTGGAGCGTCAGGATTTGGAGCTAAACGTTGCTCAGGATCGACTTATAATCTTGGATAATTTTGGGCTTATCGAGGTAATGATCTGTGTCCCCCTATTGTAATTGGATATTACATGTTGTAGTAGTTTAGAATTGAGTATAAGTTATATTGGGAGGATGATTATAAAGGATTGAACTGTATTTACATTGGACTGTATTTACAGTAGACTTGTGTAGTATTATTGTGAGACAGAGTTGAACACGTCCGGTTAGACGTGTAATCCCCTTGGAGTTGTTGGCTTGGTAGCAGGCCTTGTTAGGGGGAGGTTATTTATGTGTTTGCGGGGGGAGGTGCTGCCGAATTTTCCGTAGAATAAGGAACTGTTTACTTAGAATATGCTACGAAGAGAACTAGAGATTGATAGATATATTGTGGTTGTTATAGGTGGATCTTCTACGCGCGGCATACTTGACTTGGCATGTGGATTAAGCCGAAGAGGTATGTGATTCTTCCTATACTCTTGAGCATGATTGTTGTGAACTATATAGTACGGTAGACGTACGTGTGTGAAATGAATTTTGTTTGTTTAAAACATAAAGTGTTATAATGACTTTATGGCAAGTTAGTTATAACGACTTTATGAGGATAAAATAAAGATTTGATTTTGACAGTAAAACGACTTGATTTAGAAAGTTAAGAGACTTGATCTTGAAAGATAAGAGACTTGACTTATAACGACTTGTTTTCAGAAAAGGAGAAGTAACTTGATTTAAGTATAGGTTACTTGTTTTTTAAAAGAGTAAGTTATTTGGGTTTTAAAGAGTATACTTGATGTTGTTTTAAAAGAAAAGCACTTGGTTTTAAAAGTATAGAGTACTTGATTTTAAAAGTCTTATAAAGATTTTCGGAAGGTGTAGTAATTTGGTTTGAAAGGAAAACGTGTTTTTAATACTACGAGTATTAGTATTGTGTGGCTTTTACGTAAAAAAGGGGTCTTTTTGAAAGAATGGAAGTATGTAGTATTTTGGGGTTGAAACCCGGATTGTTGATATAAAATGAAAGTACATTGAACTTGCCTATGCTTGTTGTGATAGCCTTTGTTGTGCAAGTGTTTTGATTACGTACCGTGTCTCTGGAGACCGCTATCTAATTGATTGCTTGGACATACTGACACGTTGGATGGTCCACGAGTATGCGTCCACCTTGAGTATTATTTTGTTATTTCTTTTGGACATACTGACACGTTGGGTGGCCCACGAGTATCGTCCCACTTTCGAGTATTATCTTGTTATTTCCTTTGGACATACCGACACGATGGGTGCCCACGTATGCGTCCAAAGAGGATGGTTTCATGGCCATGCTTTCCGAGGTAAGATGCCGGCACGCGTCATTATGAGGGTTTTGTTATTTGTCCATGGACCGCTAATCCATGAAGCTTGCCGCAGCCGACGAGCGATCACGCTTGATTTGTACACGTGGTTCGTGCACACTTTAGATACTTGTTCGGTCATTTCGTGTATCGGCAGGCTCGTAGATAGCTTTAGATACTTGCCTCGGCCATATCTCGTGAGACGGTAGATCAGTACGCTCGCTTACGGTACTTGCCTCGCCGGCGTGGCTAGCTTTTGGATCCGTAGTTGGCTTCCGCACTTGCGTGAAGTTTTATGACTAGCTTTGAACCGGTAGTTGGCTATTCTACTTGCCCGTCGGTTTGACGACGCAGTGGATCTAGTGTTCAGGTTCACATATGGATGTTGTTTTACATCATGTACTGCCGGCAGTGAGGAATGAGTTCCACGGGCATGAGTGATATTATGGGCGTGAGACCCATAGTTATGTGTAAGTGATTATTTTGGGGGCAAGCGTCCCCTTACTTGACATAACTGTTTACTTATCGCAAAATGGTTTTATAAAATGATGAAATGAGATTTCATTACAGTATTTTTCGCCACATACTTGGTACTGTTATCGACCTCCTTGGCCGCGTTCATGCCGCAGGTAGGTACACGATTGTTGATCCTCGCTCATAGATCACGGTCATTGGTAGGAAGCTCCGTTTCCTCGGAGGCTTATCTTTTGGTATAGTCCCATGTCATTATAGATACTTGTACATTCAGGGGTATGGCGGGGCCCTATCCCATCATAGTTGTTGTTACATTCTTAGAGGTCTGTAGTACTATTGTGGGCAGGGTTTGTAAAGGATTGTAACTGTTCGGTTTTATGTATATACATGAAGGTAACCGTTTTTGGTTAGCCTGTTTTATTATGTTGTCTCTTGTTTCCTGTTTAAATTTTATTTCCGCTGATTTTCTCTGATGTTGTTATCACTAGGGTGCCCGGGGTAAGGCACCAGTCGCGGGCCCGAGATCGGGTCGTGACAAAAGTGGTATCAGAGCATTTAATCCTCGGAAAGTGTCTACAGACCGTATCTAGTAGAGTCTTGATTATCGGCGTGTTGTGCACCACACCTATAATCAGGAGGCTATGGGATATTTAGGATTGGTTTCTATTCTTCTCACTCTGAGATCGTGCCTTAGAGCTGTGTTATAAATTGGACTCCCTCGGACGTATTCGTATGTACCAGTTATGCCTCCGCGCAAGGCAACCAGGGCCCAGATGGGCAAGACAGCAGAGGGAGCTACGAGTTGAACACGGAGGGTTACGTAGGCACAGGCCTGGTAATTACCTGAGATAGTACTTCAGACGACGAGTTTTATGACGCCGCTAGCCCTAGCAGAGTTAGAGCGGCAACAGTTTCTACGGAGGCCACGATACCTGAGCCTCCAATTCCACGACCAGGAGCCGAGGATATGAGTTCAAGAGATGGCCCAGTTACTAGCTAGGATCGTGGCATGATATGAGGACGGACGGGAGCCGGTGGTTCCGGCAGTACCAGTGATTCACCCTAGATCCGATAGTTTGAGACTTCGGAATTTCTTGAGTTACAGTTCGCCAGAGTTCTATGGATAGAGAGCTGAGGATGATCCTCAGGGTGTCGTGCTAGTTGGGAGATTGTTATACCTGTGGCCGTCAGGGCCATGTGATGGGAGGATGTCCAAGTAGGAGGGATACAAGAGGGATGACCACCACCGGGTCGATTCTTGGGTTGATTGTTCTGGAGAAGGGGGTGTTAGTCAGATGAGGTCACTCCTACCTCGTTGTGGCCATTGTAATAGACTCCATTATGGGGAGTGTCGTACTGCTTCGACAGCTTGTATGTTTGCGGCCAACAGGGCCATTTGGTGAGAGTTTGTCCGACCAGAGGTAGCACAGATGTAGAGACTCAGCCTTCGGGATCGGTGGCTGGTTCATCACCTTATATAGCTAGGCACCCTGCAGGGCAGGATTATGATTAGAGCGACAAAGGGAAAGTGAGGCAGTAGTTGCAGAGATACCTTTAGCCCTTAAGAGACTTGGTTATGTTGTTATGGTGGATACGTGTGGAGTGTTATACGGATAGCATTGTGTTAAGTGTGGTTTAGAAAACATGGGTAGTTGAAAGGGGTAAGATTGGGGACAGGGAAATTATGAGCCTTAGAATAATATGTGGAGATCTTAGATGCGAGGCCGTCTTGAGTAAAAGATTTTGTTTACGATTTACCTTTGTCGGAGTGCATAGTATACGTGGGGTATAGTTGTGTGATAAGTCCCTAAGTGGTGTGAAATGAAAGAGGGTAGTTGAGCTAAGAAGACCACTAGGTTTTCGTGACTTGATAAGTGAGATTGTTCCGGATTGGGGAACGAGAGAGTTTGGCACGATAAATGGGTCGGGTTGAGGCAAGGTTGCGGGTCAACCCGCATCCCGGAATGAGGAGGGGTCAGTTCGAGGTGGTCCCGCCAGGTGGTAGGGTCACGAGGGTGCTAGGCCCAAGTTTAGGTAACCATCGTATGAGTTCGTGGATGTGTTCGACTAGAATCGGATCGAGAAGGCCGGGAATGGCCTTAGAGGAAATCAAGCGATGAATCAAGTGTGAAACGTGTACTATAGAGAGTTCGGGTGTCGGAGAAGGGTACGACGAGTAAGAAAAGAAGTGAACATGTGTTATGAGAACGGAAGTGATCATTTCTTTTGTGAAGTAAAGATGCGAAGGGAGTATCCTTTAGACCATGGGTGGGAGCTTTTTGTGATGTTAGAGGTGATTCCTCGTTGGCTTGGATTTGAGTTTTGCGAACATGTTATATTCTGGCCAGTGGTGGCATGATCGGTTTTGTAAGTATAGTAGTGGAGACTATACCGGCGCAAGTACGTTTGGAGACTTAGAAGGAACATTCGGGACGAATGTTTCTAAGGGGGGAAGTATGTTATACCCCATAGTTCCAGGGTATGTATGTGAGGACGTACGTACGAGAATACGACATAAATTTTGGAAAGAAAGAAAGATGTGATTTTTCGACGGAAAAGTTTCCGGGTTTTGTGAAGGAAAAAGGTTCGTTGATGGGAATTGAATTCCCAGATTTGGTATTTGGGCTTCTTGGATTATATTAGAATTATGAGATTTTATTTTCGGAAATGGTCACGTGGGGCCCACGGGAGAAATTTACGGTTTTGTGGGGCCCGCTTTGTTTTTGAGATTTTCGGTATTTTGGATATTTTCGGAAGACGAAATATTTTGGACGAGTAGGAGGGCGACACGTGTCACCCCCATGTGGCCAAGGTTGGCCGACTTGGCTTGACAAGTGTCCCTTGGCCGAAATGGCCTTACAAGTGGCAAGCCACTTGTCTTGTGTTTTGTGTATCCATTTGGAGGGTGGGACCCACACACACTTGTACCCCAATCTCACCACACACTTGCCTTGATCTTGGACATTGATTTCTCTATAAATACCCCATGAAAGCAAGACTTATTCTTCATCCCACACTTTGATTTCCAAGACAAAAATACTCCCTCCCCTTTGTAGGTTGCTCTCGGCTTTGCCTTGAAATTCTTAAGCAAAAGTTGTTCAAAAATCCCTAAACTTATAAGTGTTCTTCCTTAGGGTGTTAGGAAGATTGTGTACCAAGAGTTGGAAAAGATTTCACACCCCTAGCCTTAGAATTTCACCTTGGCCGAAACATGCCATAGTTGAGCCTTAGTGTTCTTCGCTTGTTGGAGTTAGATCTTGAAGAGGAGTTGGTTAGGAGCTTCTAAGGGTTGCTTGGAGCGGGTTGGAGCGTCAGGATTTGGATCTAAACGTTGCTCAGGATCGACTTATAATCTTGGATAATTTTGGGCTTATCGAGGTAATGATATGTGTCCCCCTATTGTAATTGGATATTACATGTTGTAGTAGTTTAGAATTGAGTATAAGTTATATTGGGAGGATGATTATAAAGGATTGAACTGTATTTACATTGACCAGATTCTGTAGACTTGTGTAGTATTATTGTGAGACGAGTTGAACACGTCAGGTTAGACGTGTAATCCTCGAGTTGTTGGCTTGGTAGCAGGCCAGGGAGGTTATTTATGTGTTCATGGGGAGGTGCTGCCGAATTTTCCGTAGAATAAGGAACTGTTTACTTAGAATATGCTACGAAGAGAACTAGAGATTGATAGATATATTGTGGTTGTTATAGGTGGATCTTCTACGCGCAGCATACTTGACTTGGCTTGTGGATTAAGCCGAAGAGGTATGTGATTCTTCCTATACTCTTGAGCATGATTGTTGTGAACTATATAGTACGGTAGACATACGTGTGTGAAATGAATTTTGTTTGTTTAAAACATAAAGTATTATAATGACTTTATGGAAAGTTAGTTATAACGACTTTATGAGGATAAAAGAAAGATTTGATTTTGACAGTAAAACGACTTGATTTAGAAAGTTAAGAGACTTGATCTTGAAAGATAAGAGACTTGACTTATAACGACTTGTTTTCAGAAAAGGAGAAGTTACTTGATTTAAGTATAGGTTACTTGTTTTTTAAAAGATTAAGTTATTTGGGTTGTAAAGAGTATACTTGATGTTGTTTTAAAAGAAAAACACTTGGTTTTAAAAGTATAGAGTACTTGATTTTAAAAGTCTTATAAAGATTTTCGGAAGGTGTAGTTATTTGGTTTGAAAGGAAAACGTGTTTTTAATACTACGAGTATTAGTATTGTGTGGCTTTTACGTAAAAAAAAGGTCTTTTTGAAAGAATGGAAGTATGTAGTATTTTGGGGTTGAAACCCGGATTGTTGATATAAAATGAAAGTACATTGAACTTGCCTATGCTTGTTGTGATAGCCTTTGTTGTGCAAGTGTTTTGATTACGTACTCGCGGTGTCTCTCGGGGAGGACCGGCTATCTGATTGATTGCTTGGACATACTGACACGTTGGATGGTCCACGAGTATGCGTCCACCTTGAGTATTATTTTGTTATTTCTTTTGGACATACTGACACGTTGGGTGGCCCACGAGTATGCGTCCACTTTTGAGTATTATCTTGTTATTTCCTTTGGACATACTGACACGATGGGTGGCCCACGGGTATGCGTCCAGTAGGATGGTTTCATGGCCATGCTTTCCGAGGTAAGATGCCGGGGCATGCGGTCATTGTGAGGGTTTTGTTATTTGTCCATGGACCGCTAATCCATGAAGCTTGCCGCAGTGACGAGCGATCACGGGCTTGATTTGTACATGTGGTTCAGGCACACTTTAGATACTTGTTCTGGTCATTTCTCGTGTATCGGCAGGCTCTGGTAGATAGCTTTAGATACTTGCCTCGGTCATATCTCGTGAGACGGTAGGCTGTGGTACGTCGCTTACGGTACTTGCCTCGCCGGTGCGTGGCTAGCTTTTGGATCTAGTAGTTGGCTTCCGTACCTTGCCCGTGAAGTTTTATGACTAGCTTTTGGAACTGGTAGTTGGCTATTCTACTTGGCCCGATCGGTTTGATGACGCAGGCAGGATCTAGTGTTCAGGTTCACATATGGATGTTGTTTTACATCATGTAATCACGTGATGAGGAATGAGTTCCACGTACGAGTGATATTATGGGCGTGAGACCCATAGTTATGTGTGAGTGATTATTTTGGGGGCATGCGTCCCCTTACTTGACATAACTGTTTACTTATCGCAAAATGGTTTTATAAAATGATGAAATGAGATTTCATTACAGTATTTTTCAATTTCACATACTGTACTGTTATCGACCTTCTCGGGCTGCGTTCATGCCGCAGGTAGAGGTACACCAGATGTTGATCCTCGCTCATAGGATCGCAGTTCAGCGTTGGGAAGCTCTGTTTCCTCGGAGGCTTATCTTTTGGTATAGTCCCCTGTCATTATAGATACTTGTACATTCAGGGGTATGGCGGGGCCCTGTCCCGTCCTAGTTGTTGTTACATTCTTAGAGGTCTGTAATCGCTGCAAGTGTGGTTTGTAAAGTATTGTAACGGTTCCGATTTATGTATATACATGAAGGTAACCGTTTTTGGTTAGCCTGTTTTATTATGTTGTCTCTTGTTTCCTGTTTAAATTTTATTTCCGCTGATTTTCTCTGATGTTGTTATCACTAGGGTGCCCGGGGTAAGGCACCAGTCGCGGGCCCGAGATCGGGTCGTGACAAAGTTGTGATTAGAAAACATAGGCAGTTGAAAAGGGTAAGTCTGGGGACGAGAAATGGGGAGCCTTAGAATTTATAACAGTTGGGACCTTGGATGCGCGCCGCCCGAGTGGATGATTTTACGGTTGGTCTTTGTCGAAGTACTTGGTATGCGTGATATATATTATGGGATAATTCCATGGGTAGTGTGAGATGGAAGTGGTAGCTTTCATGACGTGAACTGGTAAGATTGTTCCGGATCGGGGAACGAGAGTTTAGTACGAAGTGGGTCGGGTTGAGGCCATATCGCGAGTCAACCCGCAGCCCGGAATGAGGTGGGGTCAGTTCGAGGTGTTCCCGCCAGGTGGTAGGGTCACGAGGGTGCTAGGCCCAGGTTTAGGTAACCATCGTATGAGTTCGTGGATATGTTCGACCAGAATCGGATCGTGAAGGCCGGGAATGGCCTTAAAGGAATTTGAGGCTAGTAAGATGACCAAGTTTGGAGGTAGTGACTCCAAGGTTTTGGAAACTGAAGTGATGAAGGGAGTGTGGTAAGTGTACTAGAAAGAATTCGGGTGTACGAGTAAGAAAGGAAGTGAATGTGTGTTAAGAGGTCGGAAGTGATCTTTTTTTGTGAAGTGAAGGTGCGAATAGAGTATGCTTTGGACCAGGAGTGAGAGTTAGTGTTGTTTTTCATCTTAGAGGTGAATCCTCGTTAGCTTGGATTTGGGTTTTTTCGCGTGTGTTATATTATGGCCATTGGTGGCACAATTGGTTTCGTAAGTATAGTAGTGGAGACTATACCGGCGCATGTATGGTTGGAGACTTAGAAGGAACATTCGGGACGAATGTTTCTAAGGGGGGAAGAATGTTATACCCCGTAGTTCCAGGGTATGTATGTGAGGACGTACGTACGAGAATACGACCTTAAAATTGGAAAGGAAGAAAGATGTGATTTTTCGACGGAAAAGTTTCCGGATTTTGTGAAGGAAAAAGGTTCATTAATGGGAATTCGATTCCCAGATTTGGTATTCGGAATTTTTGGAATATTTAAGAATTATGGAATTTTATTTCCGAAATTGGTCACGGGGGGCCCACGGGAGGAATTTACGGTTTGTGGGGCCCACTTTATTTTCGGATTTTTGGCATTACGGATATATTTTCGGAAGATGAAATATTTTGGACGAGTAGGGGGCGACACGTGTCACCCCCATGTGGCCATGTGGCCATGTGGTGGGACACATGGCTTGGACGGTTTTGGTGAGGGGACAAGTGGCAAGCCACTTGTCCCATTTTTGTGGTAGCCAAATGTTTGGCCAACTACCCACACACATGTACCCCATCCTCACCTTCCACTTGCATTAATCCTAGCCCTTGGTTTCTCTATAAATACCCACCCTTTTAGCTTGCAAGACTTCATCCCACACTTGAGTTTTTCAAGTCAATTCTCCCTCCCCTCTCCCTGTTGTTGTTCTCGTTTTTTAGCCTTCCCCTTGGCCAAAAAAATTGTCCAAAAATTCTTAAAGTTTTAAGTGTTCTTCCTTAGAGTGTTAGGAAGATTAGTAACCAAGTGTTGGAAAAGATTTCACACCCCTAGCCTAAATACACCCCCCTTGGCCGAAAGTTGGTAGTGTTGGAACCTAAGTGTTCTTCACTTTTTGGAGTTGGATCTTGAAGAGGAGTTGGTTAGAAACTTCTAAGGGTCGCTTGGAGCGGGTTGGAGTGTAAGGATTTGGAGCTAAACGTTGCTCAGGATCGACTTATATCTTGGATAATTTTGGGCTTATCGAGGTAATGATCTTTGTCCCCCTATTGTAATTGGATATTACATGTTGTAGTAATGTATAGTTGAGTATACTATATGTAGAATGAATATGGATAAGAATTGAACTGTATTTACAGTAGACTTGTAGTATTATTGTGGAGTAGAATTGTACACGTCCGGTTAGACGTGTAACCCCCCTGTGATTGTTGGTTTGCAGCAGCCTCATTAGAGGAGATTTATGTGGTCATGGGGAGAGGTCGCCGAATTTTCCGTAGAATAAGGAATCTTGTATCTAGAATTGTCACGCCCCGAACCCCGGGCCCATGACTGGTGCCCTACCTGGGCACCCTTCTACCTAACAACACAAGTAAACTGCGGAATTTAAATAACACCTCCCTTTTTTTTACCAACTTACGTGCACGGGCAAAGCCGACAAGGCTGCCATATAATATACATAATAAAATACACTACACTGAACATGAGTCCAATCCCACATATGAATACTGCACTTAAGAGTTTTATCGAAATATGACGGACAAGGCCCCGCCGTACCCATAACCGCATAAAAGCACATCTTGAACTATACCAAAAAGATAAACTCGAATGAGGAGCTATCCAAAACTCGGCGGTCCTACACTGCCGATCACCAAATCGCGTACCTAAACTCGCAGATGAACGCAGCCCGAAGGAGGTCAAGACGAAGAATGTACCAAGTATGTGAAACATGAAGTGCATCGTAATTAAATCATATGATCTAAACAAAGCAGGAGACATGTATGATAGCCAACCTACAGTACATAATACATAAGCAGTCATATCAAGTCAGGGACGTATGCCCTCAAGTCATTTCTAAAATATAACCATGGGTCCACGCCCATAATATCAATCATGCCCGTGGAATCCTTCCTCACTGCCGGCAGTCCATGATATAATATAACACCAATAGGCATACATGAACACCAAGTCCCACCTGTGTCCTAAAAGCAGACGCCAAGTAGGAAGACGAGCGGTGTGGTAAGCAGTGGTATAATGTCTTGGGAGTTTACCCCTCATTTATACTCTTACCCTATCTCTGGCAACCATCAAACAAAACAAGCAGGGGGTATAATGTCTTGGGGGTTTACCCCTTATTTATACTCTTACCCTGGAGAAGGTGGTATAGCGTCTTGGGGGTTTACCCCTCACTTATACTCTTACCCTATCTCGACCGACCATCAAACAAAACAAGCAGGGGGTATAATGTCTCATGTTTACCTCATTTATACTCTTACCCTGGAGAAGGTGGTATAGCGTCTTGGGGGTTTACCCCTCACTTATACTCTTACCCTATCTCGACCGGCCGTCAAACAACACATAAGCACTACCAGGTCTTTTATAAAAATCCGAGAATTTAACCCAAGTACTATAAATAACGGAAGCATACCCGTGGAATCCCACATCACCGCTTGCAGACGCCCAAGTAACTTACAACAAGACGATGGCCCTCCAACCGAGAGTCGCGGCAACGCAATAAAACATAATACTTGCACTCAAAGGCTATCACCAGCACACATAGGCAATTCTCAATTAATCAAGCCAAAGTACTTATCAAGGCATACATGGAATAATTCTCAATTAACAAGCCAAAGTACTTATCAAGGCACAAATAGAATAATTATCATTTAACAAGCCAAAGGACTTATTAAGGCACAAATATAATAATTCTCATTTAACAAGCCAAAGTACTTATCAAGGCACAAATAGAATAATTCTCATTTAACAAGCCAAAGTACTTATCAAGGCACCAATAGAATAATTCTCATTTAACAAGCCAAAGTACTTATCAAGGCACAAATAGAATAATTCCCATTTAACAAGCCAAAGTACTTATCAAGGCACAAATAGAATAATTCCCATTTAACAAGCCAAAGTACTTATCAAGGCACAAATAGAATAATTCTCATTTAACAAGCCAAAGTACTACGTACGTACATTCTTTTCAAAAGACTCATTTTTATGTAAAATCCCAAGATACTAACACCCGTAGTATCAAGGTGTGTCTATTTTTCAAAGTAAGTTACTACACTTTTAGAAAACTCATTTCAAAGCTTGAAATCAAGTAACTTCAAATTTTCATAATCTAGGCAACTTATGCCCAATAATCAAAATAGACAACTTTCTTAACCTTCCATAAAGCCGTTATAACCAACTTCCCATAAAGCCGTTATAACCCTTTATGGTTTTAGACATATTCATTCCTTTTTATAACCAAGAGACTTATACTAATTAAAACAAAGTATCACAAACTTTCAAATCAAGTTTCTTAACTTTCAAAATACTTCAAGTCTCTAAATCTTTAGAAAACAAGTTTCTTCTACTTTTAAACCTCAAGTAACTCACACCTTTAAAACAAGTTACTTCTCTTAAATCATGTCATTTCTCCTCTCTTAAAACAATTAAGTAAATCACTCCTTTAACTCCCCTAAAGTCATTACGACAACCCTTAGGTTTTGGAACTAAGGCACTAGCCAAAAGGTTTGGAAACCACTTCCTTTTCAAGACTCCATGTACTTTAAGTAAAATACTTTCACTTTTAAGAATCCAAACTTCACTAAGGAAATGGATTATACAACTTACAATTTAAACATCAAAGCACAATCAAGGGAGTACATAGAACGAATTCTATTTTAGGCAATCCAAATACAACCAAGGAATGGATCATTTAAGGAGCAGGACATACTTTCTTTATCTTAAGGAATCATGCTAGAAGAGGAGATAGCTCACATACCTTTTCGGCTAATATCCACAAGCTAAGCCGAATACGCCGTACGTAGAAGTGTCAACCTATAATGGTCACAACAAGACTATCAACTTCTAGTCTCTAACGTAGAATAATACTAAGTATTTGGTCTCTAATTCTACGGAAAATCGGGCAGCACTTCCTTTGTTTCTACTCACTTTTCCACCTTTTTCAAGGCCGAATACAATAACCAACACGCCACATTTAAGGCTCAAATAACAACCAAACAAAGGGGATTACACGCCTTACAATACGTGTAAAATTACGCCCCACAATTAATACCAACTTAGTCCATAATCAAGCATTCTCGGCTAACAACATAACCACAATTCAAAGTCTTTTCCAATCCTTTTCAAATTCCAAGTTCTAAGGTCTAACATGTTATATAGTCATAAACAACTTCAACAACTACAATTTCTTTCTTATACAACATGCTACTACTTAAACGAATAATCAACTTGAATTGTAATCTTAAGGCTAAACATGCTAGTTTTCGGATTAGGGTTCCAATAGCCAATATAATTATCAAACTTCATACTATACATCTCATGCTTGCTAATAACCATAGCTACAATCAATAAGTAAACTTAATTGCTAAAACGACAAAATTTATACATTTCCAAGCCCTTAAAATTTCCAAGATTCAAAGTCGCGCCTTAGCAATTCTTAGCTCCTTTTCTTAGGTTCCAATCCGCTCCAAGCACTCCTTAGAGGCCTATGAAGAACCCATCTTCAAGTTCCAACTTCAAAGTTGAAGAACTCCTTTAGTTTCCGCCTTGCGACTAATACGAAAAAGCAATTTTTCCGAAATCTTTCTATTGAGATATCCTTATAATACCCTTAGGGACATTGGGTTTAAGTCTTGTGGCTAAAGGATCAAAATCACAAAATTTTCTTGTGTGAGCAAGACCAAACCCGAGAGCCTCTTCTCTTGGCACAAAGTGTTCTAATTTTTTTAAGTGTAAATGAGCTAGTCTTGCACTAGTAGTAAGCTTATAAAACACAATGGAGGGCTTGGATTATCACAAATGTGAGGCTAGGATGAATTTCACTTGGATTAAGCCTATGTGGACAAGTTGACAAGTCAACAATGTCATGCTTGCAAGACTTATCTTCCAAGATGGTCAATGACCATTTTACCCTCCCTCTAATTCGACCAAGACCATAAGTGGGGGTGCCACGTGTCGCCCTCTCATTCGTCCATAAAATTCCGTAACCCTCGTGGGCCCCACAAAAATGTAAAATTCCTCGGGTGGGCCCCACGTGACCAAATCCGTAAAAATAAATTTCCATAATGTTAACAAGTTCCATATTCCTCAAATAATGCATTTTGAGAATCCAATTCTCAACAACGAACATTTTTCTATCGACGTTCGGAAGATTTTCCGTCGGAAAAACAATTCTTCCTTTCGTACTAATTTCCTAGTCTTGTTTCCTTAAGCACATTCTCTTTTACATGTCCTGGACTTATGGGGTGTAACAAGAATTATTCTACGAAGAGATCTAGAGGTTGATAGACGTTTTGTGGCCTTTTTAGGTTGAAGTGCTACGAGTAGCGTATTCTACTTGAAGGGTGGAAAAGGCGAGCAAGGTTAGAGTACTTTGGAGCGTTTTGCTAATTGTCGATAATCGTCGCGAGGTATGTGAACCTCTTCCTATCCTTTCTAGCATGATATTTGTGAAATATATTTAGTGCGGTAGACGCACGTGTGTTTAAAGGAAGTTGATTTTCCTTTTGTGTCCTTGACTTGATTCCAAAGTTAAGTGACTTGTTATGAAATATTAAGGACTTGGTTTGTGTTAAACAGTTGTGAAAATGCTTTTATGAGAAATGGGTACTTGGGTTTTAAAAGGAATAATATTATATTGATTTCGGAAATGAGAATAAGTATCGAACAAACCATCGCGTTAAATGTATTGACTAACTAATTACTATTAAAACCAGTAGAAACCTCCATCTGCATAGAAGCTAAGATAAGACAAAATTGTATTACATTTTCTAGATCATGACTGCTTTAATAAGAATCATTATAAACAAGCATTAATTTTCTTAAATTTCCAAAGTAAGGAACTTGATTTCTAAAAGAAAAGAGACTTGAGGAATTGAAGAGTTTTGGTTTAAAAGAAAGACATGGTTTTGTCTTAAATTGGTTTAAAACATAAAGTGTTATAACAGCTTTATGGGAAGTTAGTTATAACGACTTTATGAAAAAAAAGGAATGGTTTTATCATTAGTTTTAAAATGGTAACTTGACTTTAAAAGGAGAAGTGTTTTGGTCTAAAAAGAAGGCATAGTATTGTCTTAATTTGGTTTAAAAAGGAAAGTATGGAAGTTGTTTTGGTTTACTTAAAATGTTAGTCACTCTATTTTGATAATACGGGCATCAGGTGACCTTTGTAAAAGAAATGAATCTTTTAAAAAGAATTTAACGTACGTAGTACTTTGGGGTTAAAACCTGGACTTTGGCATAAAATGAAAGTACCTTGAGTTGTGTGTAACTTGCCTATGTTTGCGTGTGATAGCCTTGTCGTGCTAGTATTGTATTCCTATACCACCGCGTCTCTCGATGGAGGGTCGGCTTGTCACGACCCGTTCCGGGGCCCGTGACTGGTGCCTTACCGGGGCACCCAAGTAGTCATACATCAGAGTAACCAGCGGAATATAAAACAAGACAGGAAACAGTTTAAAAAAATAAGACACAGTTTATCTGATGAAAAGCTTGCCTTTCGGCATAATATAAATAACTCAAGTTTTGCAGTTACATCCCAACTGTACAATAGTACTACAGACCTCTAAGGAAGTAAACAACTATGGCGGGACAGGGCCCCGCCATACCCCGATCATAAAAAATACCTACAATACAGGGAGATCATACCCAAAAGTAGAGCCTCCGGAGAAGATGGAGCTCCTGACACCAACGCAAAGATCCTAAGGATGTGGATCTAGCACTGCCGCTCTTACTGCGGCATGAACGCAGCCCCCCGAAGGAGGTCAGTACAACAGGTACCAAGTATGTGAAACTATAAAGTACTTTAAAATGAAATCAAAGTATTTAAAACCTTTTCACAAATACAATCAGTTCAATTGCACATAGTGCCACATCACAAACAACAACAGTAATATAAAGACTGTAACAGGTCTATTTTAGGCCGCGAATGATCGAAGCAAGGCCAATCGCCCATAGTATCATTCTGCGTGCCTAGTCCTGGACTTTCGCAGCCCGCATAGGTCACACATAGACCCGCATGAGGTAGCCCTCGCATCGGGGGCAGCCAACCCCCGGCATCCGCCTAGGCTCCCGCAGCCCGCATAGCCTCAAAAGACCGCATAGTCTCAACAGACCGCATAGGGAATCCCCCGCATCAGGCTAGACGCCCGGAATGATCAATCCTGGAGCATACCGCTGCTCCGCATAGTCTCACAGACCGCATAGGCCGTATAGACCAAGATCGGGGCAAGCCCTCGGTATAATAGTCAAGGGGTAGGTGGTACAGTAACAGTATAACGGACTTACCGGTTAGCAACGTAAGCACACCAAGAATGACCCCCTTACACAGCATTACAAGACACTAACACAGGTAGCATCATGATATGTCTACTTATCAAACAATCTTACTACACTTAACAGAGATCAATACAAGGCTTTTATAAACAAACAAGTAAACAGTTCCTTTTTATCATTCTTAAGTTGTTATACCTAACTTCCCATAAAGCTAGCATAACTCTTAAGCTTTTGTTTTAAAAACCAGATATTTATCTTGTTAAAAATGATTCGATATTCTTTTGAAATGTTTTGATTCTTATTATTCAGCTTAAGCGTGAGGCATTCTGTAAGTATTATTCAGCTTAAGCCGAGGCATTGCCGTAAGTATTATTCGATTAACACGTATACGTCTCACCGTACTATATATATATTGTAAAATATCATGCTTAGGCGAATCACATACCTCCTCAAAAAAACCACCGCCAAGTTGAATATGTCGCGCAGAGAGTCACCTATAATAGTCACAGATATCTATCAAAGACTACTCGAGGGTCATTCTAAGCAGAGGTTCACAATTCTACGGAAAGTCGGGCAGCACAACCCTACCCGTGAGCTATATAAGTCATCGTGAAAACAGTCCTATGTGAGTACCGTGTGCTTCGTCTTCTTGTAAAACCTTCTGCTGTGGTACTGGTTCAATTCTTTTATGGTATATTCTTCTCAGGATTTCTACTTATCCTTCTACTACAACAGTAAGTATTCTCTCATTCAAAAGAGGGTTAGGATAAGTTACCTAGGTAAGCCCAATAATATCCTAGATAAAGTCGCGCCTGAGCAAGGTTTAGCTCCTAAGTTGTACGCCCCGGTAGCCCCAAGAAACCTTAGAAGTTCTTCACAACTTCTACCAAAGACTAAGGGATTTGGGCTAGGGTATTTTGGGCATTATAACGATACTAGAAGACAACTTTTCTACCAAGGGGGTAGATTTCGGCAGGCTAGGGGTTAGGCCCTCGCCAAACTCACAAGGGAGGGAAGGGTGTTGACGAAAAGCTCACAAAGGGAGAGGGGAGGATTTTTCAAGACTTGGAAGATTTGTGGATGAAGAACTCTTCATCTTAAGGGGGGTATTTATAGGTCAAGAAGTGGTCAACCAATGGCCAAGATTAAGACAAGTGCAAGGCAAGTGTAGGGTGGAGATTTACTCCACACAAATATCCTACCAACTCCTTGACTTGTGCACAAGGCACAAAAAACGTGCTCCACCTTCTCCAATCTCGTCCAATGGGCGATTCAAGTCCATCAATGGAGGGTGCCAAGTGTCGCCTCCCGTTGGTCCAAAATGTTTCGTCTCTGGAAAAATCCGCAAAAATTAGAAATGGCATAGCGGAATTTTCCCTACGAAAGTCGTGGAAACGTTTCGTCGGAAACGATTCTTTAAGCGAGTTGTGTACAAAAAGCGTCCAAGGCTAACTTTAAAGCCAAACTTTTTAGACGTATTCCCTTACGTACATACTGGAAATACGGGTATAACATTCTCCTCCTTAGAAACATTCATCCGAATGTTCCTTCTCAAGACGATTATCGAAGAAGCTTAAGCAGTTAGCAAATGCCACACACGCCACAAACAACACTTAGGCATAAATGATAATGGAAATTTACAAGTAGGAAAGTGAATTACCCGAGGTGTGGGAATAGGTGAGGATACTTCGCCTCATGTCCTCCTCGGCTTCCCACGTCATCTCCTCCTCGAGCTCGTTCCGCCACAAGACTTTGACGGAAGCCACGCCCTTCGTCCGCAGACGCCTAACACGACGATCGACTATCGCTATGGGAATCTCCTCATACGATAACCTCGGTCACTGGACATCGTCAATCGGTGTACCTAGATGGATCCGATACATCTCCTCAAGATAGATCGTGAAACACCGGATGCACCGCCTCCGGATCGGACGGCAGATTCAACTCGTAGCAACCTTGCCACCTGCGACAATCAAACGCCCGATGTACTGGGCCGAGTTTCCTTCTTCCCGAATCTCATCACACCCTTCATGGGTGACACCTTTAGGAAAACCCAATCATGAACCTCGAACTCAAGATGCCGACGACGATGATCTGCATACGACTTGGCCGACTCGATTGTCGATAGCCGCCTCGGATAAGCTTCACCTTATCCATCGCTCACTGCACCAAATCGTCCCACTAGCCGCACTCGCCCACATCGAACCAACCTATAGGCGATCTGCACTTCCTCCCATACAAGGCCTCATAAGGCGCCATCTGAATACTGGAGTGGTAGCTATTATTATATGCGAACTCAACTAGAGGCAAATGATCCTCCCAACTACCATTGAAGTCAATAACACAGGCTCGCAGCATATCCTCAAGAGTCTGGATAGTGCGCTCTGCCTGTCCGTCTGTCTGTGGATGAAATGCGACTGTGCTCACTCGCCCCTAAACCCCTCGAAGGACCTCAGGAAGTTAGCCGTAAATCGGGCTCCTGCATGCGATATGATCAAGTAGGGACTCCATGCGATCGGCGATCTCTCGGATGTAAAGTGCGCATAATCCTCACCAAAAAGTCGTCGGACGGAAGAAAGTGGGCTGATTTCACACTGTCGACGATAACCCATATAGAATCATGTCTCCTCCGAGTGCGAGGTAATCTGTGATGAAGTCCATGTTGATTACCTCCCACTTCCGTGTCGGGATCTCAATCGTCAGAACAAACCACCGTGCCTGCGTGCTCTACCTTCACTGCCGACAACACGGGCACCGAGCTACGAACTCGCAACGCCCTCTTCAAGCCATCCCACCAATACACCGATCTAAGGTCGTGGTACATCTTAGTCGACCGGATGGATAGAGTAACGCGCTACCGTGTGCTTCCCCAAGAACTCCGCCAAGTCCTCAAACATCCGGAACACGATACCGCCTCAAACCTTAGCACCCCATCGGTGCTACTCAAAAGGACCCTTGCCCTCACGAAGAGGCGTATCACGATATCGAATCAAAGCCGATCCTCGAATTGCCTCTTCACCTCCTCGATGATGGAAGACTCGCAACCTCACGAACTCTAACCCCACCGCTATCGTAATCAATCAAACGGACACCAAGGCTCGCTAATCGATGCAAATCACGAACCATGTCCCTCCTCTCTAGCTGCACATCGATAGGCTCCCATCGACCTACGACTAAGAGCATACGCCACTACATTGGCCTTCCCGTGGTACAGGATATCAACATCGTAATCCTTAAGCAACTCTAACCACCGTCTCGCCGTAAGTTCAGCTCTCCTCTGGTGAAGATATCTGAGGCTCTTGTGGTCGTATAAATAACCACGTGAACCCCATACAAATAGAGCCTCCAGATCATCAAAGCGTGAATCACTACCGCTAACTCCAAATCATGGGTGGGGTAGTTCCTCGTGTTTCTTCACCGTCGGGATGCATATGCTATAACTCGCCATGCTGCATCAACACACATCCCAACCCGATGCCCGACGATCACAATACACCACATAACCGTCTCGACCCTGCGGAAGAGTAAGAACGGGGCGGTCGTCAATCTCTTTCAAAGAATCGAAACCCCGCCACAAGCATCACCATCTGAAACTGGCTGCCTTCTCGAGTCACCTAGTCAATGGTGCGAGATAGAAGCAAACTTCTCCACGAACCGCCGATAATAACCCGCAAGGCCTAGAAAATCGCGAACCTCTTTCGGAGTAGTAGGTGCAGGCCAAGTCTGATCGCTTCGATCTTGGCCGATCCACTCGAATGCCATCGCCAGGCAATATGCCCGAGAAACGCCATCAAGTCAACCAAAACTCACATTTGGAAAACTTGGCGTAAATCGCTGATCTCGAGAATCACAAGACGGTCCTCAAATGCTCTGCATGCTCCCGCTCTGAGCGAGAATAAACCAGGATATCATCAATGAACACTATCACAAACGTGTCCAAAAATGGTTTGAACACTCGGTTCATCAAATCCATGAATACCGCCGGAGCATTGGTCAACCCAAAAGACATGACTCGAACTCATAATGCCCGCACGTCCGGAATGCGATCTAGGGACATCCACCTCTCGACACGAACGATGATAGCGAACGCAGATCAATCTTGAGAAACATCTCGCGCCCGCAATCGTCGAACAAATCATCAATCACAGGAAGGGTATACGTTCTTAATGGTCACCTTGTTCACCGTCAGAATCAACACATGCGCAGCGTCCGCCCTTCTTCTTCACGAACAATACCGCGCCCGGGAGAAACACTAGGTGCGATAAAACCCTTCTCCAAAGAAATCCCTGCCGGTCCTTCAACTCTCTCAACTCGGCAGTGCCATTACGTATGGCGGAATGGAAATAGGCCGAGTGTCCGCAATATGTCAATACAAAACTCAATCTCCTCTCGGGAGGATACCCGGAGGTCATCCGAAACACGCCTGGGAACTCACGACTCTCGAATTGATCAAAGTCCGTACCAAGCTTCAGATCAAACACCCGAACGATGGTAGATATACCCCTTCGCACCATCTTCCTAGCCTTGAGGTAGGAAATAAACCTACCCTCGGCGATACCGTGCTCCTCCCACTCAACAACCGGGCCTCAGAAACCGAACTGCATTACTCTCTCTCGCAGTCTACATTGGCGTAGCAAGAAGCTAGCCAATCCATCCCCATAATCACGTCGAAGTCAATCATCTCCAACTCTATCAAGTCGGCAGGGTTCGACGATCAGAATGGTCACAGGACAAGCTCTATATACCCGCCGAGCTACCACCGAATCACCCATCGGCGTAGCTACCTCGAAAGTGGTTCATGGACTCGTGCTCTATCCCTATCCTACTAGCAACAAGGGGAGATATATAGATGCAGTAGAACCCGGATCTATCAAAGCATACACATCAAACCTAAACCGATAAGGTACCGCGACGACATCGGTGAGGCCTCACGATCCCGCTGGCCGACAAAGCATATATGCGGTTCGAGGACCGCTAGAATCGACCGCGCCACGACCTGCCGCGACCCGCTGATCCATGTGTACCTTGCTCCGGGCGAGTAATCGCTGGGATGAAGCGCAATGCACCGTAGGCCGAGCCCTACCACCGCCGCCGCCTGGTCGGACAAACTCGCAAAGTGACCTGCGGCCACAAGTATAGCAAGCTCTGGAGTACGCCTCCCGAATGGTATTCGCCACAACGGGCACACCGAAGACCTCGAGCAGTTAGCACCTGCTACCCGAAATCAAGTCCGGGCCCCGACCGCCCCGATCGCCCGGGCTGGCTGAAAATGAGGTAGGAGCGCTCTACCGGCCGTGGTGCAAATCGGACTTACGATGCCGCCACCACGAGGACCACCAAAAGAACCGGCCGTCTTGGCCTTACCTGCTGCGATATCGCTCTACGGCGGTCTCTGCGCTCCTCGCATCTAGTGCATGAGCTCGCATGCGGGTAATGTCCATACCCGGTGAAGAAACACCGCGTGACTCGGCCATATAATCATCTAGCGGTGGCGTAGCGGTGTACCTATCCTCCATATCTGCTACCAATCTTTGGGACATATCTAGCCAAAGAATCAAACTCGACATTGTATTCCACGGCGGTGCGTCCCTCTGTCTCGAAGCAGAATCATCGGCTCGTGCCCTCGCCATCTGCGGAGGCAAGAAATGTGTGAAAAAGCCTCAAAACTCATCCCATCTGCTGGAGGTGCATGCTCTCCCGGAAAGCTCATGAATAAAACCAATCGATTGCGGTGTCACGCGGCCGTCGCGAACCGAATGTCACGGCCTCGATCTCGAAGCCACGATCACCGCATAATCCTCTGCGGTGACGGATGAACTCCTGCGGATCATCCTCCGGCCTCGACCCGTAAAACTCTGGCGGGCTCTGACTCAAGAAATCTCGCGACCTCAAACTATTCGCCTCGGGTGCACTACGGTGCGGCTGGAGGCTGAGCCGAATCGCGTCAGTCTCTCCGTGTCGGGCCTGACTTTAGCCAAAAGGGGCCATCTCCTTGTACCTAACTCCTCCGCCCGGTGTGGGGCGGAGGTGTGGGTGCTGTGGTCTCTTTGGGGCGGTGCGTCATAGAACTCGCCGTCTCGGTATAGGCGGGCACGAGCCCTCGTGACTCTGGGTGTCTCGCTAGCGGCTCCTGCATTTGCCTTGCCCTACGGGCGGGTTGCCTTACGTGGAGGCATAATCATTACGGGAAAGGAATACGTTAGAGGGGTCGACCTATAACACGGCTCTAAAGCACGATCTCGGAATGAGAAGAATGAAACCAATCCTAAATATCCTATAGCCTCACGATTATTGGTGTGGTGCACAACACAGATAATCAAGACTCTACTAGATACGATGCGTAGACACTTTCCAGAGGATTAAGCGCTCACGATACCACTTTTGTCACGACGTTCGGGGCGTGATCGTGCCTACTGGGCACCCAGTAGTCATACATCGAGTAACGGCGGAATATAAAACAAGACAGAAGCGATTTAAAAAAATAAGACACGGTTTATCGATGAAAAGCTTGCCTTTGCATAATATAAATAACTCAAGTTTTGCGATTACATCCCAAGTACAATAGTACTCTGAGACCTCTAAGGAAGTAAACAACTATGGCGGGACGGGGCCGCCATACCTGTACAAAACTATCTACAATACGGGAGATCATACCCAAAGTAGAGCCTCGGAGAAGATGGAGCTCACGACACCAACGCAAAGATCCTAAGGATGTGGATCTAGCACTGCTTGCCACCTGCGGCATGACGCAGCCCCGAAGAGTCGAGACAACAGTACCAAGTATGTGAAACTATAAAGTACTTTAAAATGAAATCAAAGTATTTAAAACCTTTTCACAAATACAATCAGTTCAATTGCACATAGTGCCACATCACAAACAACAACGATAATAGAAAAGATAGCAGTCTATTCTAGGCGCGAATGATCGAAGCAAGGCCAATCGCCCATAGTATCGTGCGTGCCTAGTCACGGACTTCGCGGCCGCATAGGTCACACATAGACCGCGTGAGGTAGCCCTCGCGTCGGGGCAGCCAACCCGGCGTCCGCTAGGCTCCGCAGCCGCGCATAGCCTCAAAAGACGCGTAGTCTCGGCGGACCGCGCCAGGGAATCCGCGTCGGGCTAGGCGCCGGAATGATCAATCCTGGAGCATACCGCTGCTCGCATAGTCTCACAGACCGCATGGGCGTATAGACCCGCGTCGAGGCAAGCCCGGTATAATAGTCAAGGGTAGGTACGATGCGATATAACGGACTTAGGTTAGCAGCGTAAGCACGGCAAGAATGACCCCTTACACAAAGATTACAAGACACTAACACGGTAGCATCATGATATGTCTACTTATCAAACAATCTTACTACACTTAAGAGATCAATACAAGGCTTTTATAAACAAACAAGTAAACAGTTCCTTTTTATCATTCTTAAGTTGTTATACCTAACTTCCCATAAAGCTAGCATAACTCTTAAGCTTTTGTTTTAAAAACGGATATTTATCTTCATTAAAAATGATTCGATATTCTTTTGAAATGTTTTGATTCTTATTATTCGGCTTAAGCGTGAGGCATTCTGTAAGTATTATTCGAGCTTAAGCGTGAGGCATTGCCGTAAGTATTATTCGATTAACACGTATGCGTCTGTACTATATATATATTGTAAAATATCATGCTTAGCGAGAATCACATACCTCATAATGAAAACCACCGCCAAGTTGAATATGTCGCGGAGAGTCACCTATAATAGTCACGGATATCTATCAAAGACTACTCGAGGTCATTCTAAACAGAGGGTTCACAATTCTACGGAAAGTCGGGCAGCACAACCCTACGGTGAGCTATATAAGTCTCATGTGAAAATATCCTATGTGAGTCTGATGTGATTATTCTTCTTTTAAAACCTTCTACTGTGGGAATAGTTCAATTCTTTTCTGGGATATTCTTCTAAGTAGTTATACTTATCCTTATACTACAAACTTAAGTAGTCTCTAAGTAAAAAGAGGGTTTTGATAATTACCTCGGGAAGCCCACTAATATCCTAGATAAATTCGCGCCTGAGCAAGGTTTAGGTCCTAAGTTGTTCGCCCCTGTAGCCCGATGTAAACTTAGAAGTTCTTCACAACTTCTACCAAAGACTAAGGGATTTGGGCTAGGGTATTTTGGGCATTATAACGATACTAGAAGACAACTTTTCTACCAAGGGAGGGGGGTAGATTTCGGCTAGGCTAGGGGGGGTTAGGCCCTCGGCCAAACTCACAAGGGGAGGGAAGGGGTGTTGGACGAAAAGCTCACAAAGGGAGAGGGGAGGATTTTTCAAGACTTGGAAGATTTGTGGATGAAGAACTCTTCATCTTAAGGGGGGTATTTATAGGTCAAGAAGTGGCCAACCAATGGCCAAGATTAAGACAAGTGCAAGGCAAGTGTAGGGTGGAGATTTACTCCACACAAATATCCTACCAACTCCTTGACTTGTGCACAAGGCACAAAAAACGTGCTCCACCTCTCCAATCTCGTCCAATGGACGATTCAAGTCCATCAATGGGAGGGTGCCAAGTGTCGCCCTCCCGTTGGTCCAAAATGTTTCGTCTCTCGGAAAAATCCGCAAAAATTAGAAATGGCATAGCCGGAATTTTCCCTACGAAAGCTGTGGAAACGTTTCGTCGGAAAACGATTCTTTAAGCGAGTTGTGTACAAAAAGCGTCGAGGCTAACTTTAAAGCCAAACTCTTTATGCGTATTCCTTACGCATACTCCGGAAATACGGGTATAACACGGCTGATTTGTTATGATCTTACTTGGGCGTCTGGCGGTGTGAGCATTCCAGTGCGCACGTGATTATTATTCCATGGACTAGCTCTCCATGAGGTTTTACTGATTCGGCTTGGTATCTGGTAGTTGGATCTCGTACTTGCCCCGAGGTCGTGGCTGATTCGGCTTGGTATCTGGTAGTTAGCCTTCGTACATGCCCCGTTCAGTTTTGTGACGAAGTCTCGTGATTCCGGCTTGGTATCTGGTAGTTAGTCTTCGTACTTGCCCCGGCCAGCTACGTGGCGCAGGTGGTACCTGGTAGTTGGCTTTCGTACTTGCCCTGGGTCAGCTTCGTGGTATGGTTATATAGATTTGTTGGTACGGCTTTGGTATCTGGTAGTTGGCTTCGTACTTGCCGGTCGATTGATGATGCGGCTTTGGTATCGGTAGTTAGCGCAGTACTTGCCGTCACGGTTTTTAGGACACAGGTGGGACCTGGTGTTCATGTGTACTCCTTGGTGTGGTTATCGTAGACTGCCGGAAGCGAGGAAGGTGTTCCACGGGCATGATTGATGTTGCGGGCATGAGACCCATAGTTATATTTGAGTGATGACTTTGAGGGCGTGAGTCCACGACTTGGCGTATCGCTACATATTATATCGTAGTTTGGTTATCATATATGTCTCCTGTTTTATATAGACTACTATGATTTCATTTACAATATTTTCAGTTTCACATACTTGGTACTGTTATCTTGACCTCCTTGAAGCTGCGTTCATCTGCAGTAAGTACATCGGTTGTTGATCCTCGCCATAGGATCACATTCAGCGTATTAGGAAGCTCTGTTTCTCGAGGCTTATCTTTTGGTATGTTTCCTGAGTTGTAGGTTCTTGTACATTCGGGGTATGGCGGGGCCTGTCGTCATAGTTGTTGTTACACTCTTAGAGAGTGCAGAAATCTTTGTTGTGGCGGGGTTGTAAAGGATGTAACTGTTCAATTTCTGTATATATATGCAAAAAGGCAACCATTTGGTTAGTCAGTTTTCTTTTATCTTGTTTCATATCTGTATGTTTTATTTCCGCTGGTTTTTCTCTGATGTTGTATCACTAGGGTGCCCGGGGTAAGGCACCAGTCGCGGGCCCGTGGTCGGGTCGTGACAGTCGGCTTGCCTATTTTGTTATAATTGATTAGTCGTGACTCCTCGGGAGACAGGTTCATTCTGATATGTAGCGTTATGAGTCTGCTGCATACTTTTACAGATTTCTACATTGTCCTTGGTATCAGTCTGATTATATTTAACAGGTTCGTATACGGGTGTCCAACTAGGGCACCAGTCACGGCCCATCGGTTTGGGTCTGGACAAAGAGTTAGAGATCACACACTAGTGTTTGGAGGACCTCGATGATCGGATAAGACAGGTGATAGACGAGACCGTATAGTTGCCATTTAGAGAGAAATGGTAGCTCTTGTTGTGTACTTTACTGACATTGACACACCTCCGGATCCATACCTCCATTTGAAGGGCCAAGAGAGCTCAGACGAATAGAGGATCGTCATCAGCCACCGGAGGACATTTATGTTGATTTATACTTTTTTTATATTTTATATCCCTTCGGAGAAATAGTATGAGTAATGAAATTTATGATTATTGGGGCAATAGTTTGATTTATCAAATTGGTGAAATCATGTTTAGATGTTTAGAAATACCTTGGTGTAAAAAGGTCTTAGAAACACGCATATCGGTGTTCTGGGAACCACCTTGAAAAGAAAAACACTTATATGCCTCAGACTACCAAAGCCCTACCTCCCCAAAATATATTCTACTTACTTAACCAATTGTTTTCTACCCACAAGGTTGAATTTGCTGAGATGGATGCCCGGCACAACTAAATCACCAATACGCCCATTGTCAATTTGTGTAGCTGAGAAGAGAGCGAGGATTTAGGCAGAGAAATTATTAGGGTTTAGAGAAAAATATCAACCTAGACAAGTATAAGATAAAATAAGTTGACTATATTATAGGTCTGGTGGGGAATCCCCCTGAAAGAATCACCTTTGCTGAGTACTACAACAACAACCTCCCGGACAAGGTGAAAGCAATGCTGAAGAACTATGTACCCATTTCAAGAAATCTAGGGACTTCTAAGACTGAGACATTGAAGGAAGCATCTGAGAGCCAGTCGTATAGAAAGGCCAATACTGCAGCCTCTACCGCTATTCATGAAAGAGACGGTAACTCCATTGACATCAGGCCGAACATCTTCCCCAATATAGTGGAGGTCGTCGTCAAAGCCTATGCTTGTCTTTTCCGGGTCGCCTTAGTACCTGTGCCATGTTTAGAAGTCTATGAGACTATGAGGGAAATAGGGACCACATATCTCAGCAAAGAAAGACTCCCGACATGCTTTCCAGCCTATGCCCATAAGAGATGTGTGCTCTATATGAATCAATTTAGACACACTACCGATATATATATATCCCTTAGGAGAAGGGTAGTAATGATGATTGATAATGGAGAAATCCGTCATATTTGGGGACCACACTCACTGCTGGTGCATGACCGAATCACTTTAATGAAGGATATCAACCTCAATGTCCAACTCTAGCTATATGACTCCACTATTTTCAAGGACTGGTATTCTAGCATCTTCCGTAAAGAGGCCAGCACTTTTAAGATCTATCCCATAGGGACCGTTTTGGAAACCATCATCCAACAAGCCCAATAACTAATGCAAATAATAAATTAAGGTTCAAAGAAAGATAAAAACTTAATGCAACACAAAAATTTGATTGAATGCTTGAAATATTCCAATAATTGAGCTCAAGAACTTAGAAAATGGAAATGAGGAGAAGAAATTGAAACTAGGACATTATCATTGTTGCTACAGTTCCTTCAATGTAATCGCGAGACCCAGCTCTTGATCGCGGAGAAAGCCACGCGATCATGAAGAACTATGATTCCCCCACACCCAGGTGCATGTCCACGTGAATGCGATCAGATCCCATTACGATCGCGATAGCTTGTCCCACAAAGGCTCGCGATCGCATCTCCTTTTTTGTGATAGCAAATAAGAAAATCGGAAATAGTTGAACCAGAAAATTTGGTTTTTGCCAACTCTCGACTCAACACTCAGAAATCATCCGGAACCCTATGGACACAAACAAAACATGTATTTCTATAATAAAATACATACCAGACCTGCTCACGCACTTGAAATTCACAAAAAAGGTCTCCATGACTTGGGTTTGACCAAATTCAACACTTAAGTTCTAGTTTCTCTAATTCTCAACCAACAACCCAAAATGCACTCAATTGCCTCGGGAACAAAACCAAAGGCTTGACTAAGTCATAAATGTCATTCCAGACCTAATAGAATCGACAAAACTATGAAAAAGGTGTGTTTACCCAAAGGTCAAGTATGAGTCAAACCTTTATATTCCCTTAACTTAGGAATTTCTAAACTTGCCAAAAGGATCTGAAACCCGCCCGATTACCTCAAGAACTGTGCCACCCATTCTCACAAGTCACAAATACACAAATAAAGGCTCAGAAAGGGTAAAGTAGGGATTTCTAAGTAAAATAAGCAAAATGACTTTTCGAGTCATTACATAAGATACCACTTAAATAAACATTCATTCTCGAACGGTAAAGAAAATAAAATACTTGGGTTCTAAAAAACTGAGGGTATCTAATCCGCTTATCAGACTCAGTCTCCCGTGTAGCTTCCTCCACAAGGCTATTCCTCCATTACACTTTCACATAAGCTATCTCGTTGGATCTCAAATTTCAAACCTGTCTATCCAAAATAGCTATAGTCTCCTCCTCATATGATAAATTTTGATCAAGCATCACCGAATCAAATGAGAACCATCTGAATGGTAATCCTTCAACATCGACACATGAAACACATGATGCACACTCAATAATCTAAGAGGTAAAGCCAACTCATAAACCATCTCACCAACTCTATGAACGGTCTTAAAAGACCAATATACCTCGAGCTTAGCTTGCCTTTCCTTCAAAACCTCATCATACCTTTCATAAGGGAAACCTTCAACAAACCCACTCCCCAACCATAAACTTTAATCAAAGACCTTTTAATCCGCATAACTCTTTAGTCTACTCTGGGCTGTGAGTAGCCAATCGTTAATCAACTTAACCTTATCCAAAGAATCTCTCAAAAGGTCATTACCCCACAGTCTGACATCAAAAGTATCAAACCACCCAATTAGAGAATGACACCTCCTACCATACAAAGCCTCAAATAGTGCTATCTTAATACTCGAGAGATAATTGTTGTTGTAAGAAAATCCTTAGAAAATGGTCACAACGACCACCAAAGTCAATCACACAGGCTCATAACATATCCTGAAAACCTGAATAGTCCACTCAAACTAGTCGTCAGTCTGGGGGGGAGGTTGTACTAAGCTCCACTCTAGTGCCCAACTCCTTCTGCATATACCGCCAAAAATAAGAAGTAAATTGTGTGCCTCGGTCCGAAATAATAGAAATGGGCACCCCATGCAATTGAACTATCTACCAAATGTAAATCTTGGCCAACTTCTCTAAATTGTAGGTAGTCTGTACAGGTATGAAATGTGCAAATTTTGTCAAACTATACACAATAACCCATATAACATCAAAATTTCCCAAGTCCATGGAAATCCTACCACATAGTACATAAAAATCCTCTCCCACTTCCATTCGAGTATGGGCATCCTCTGGATCACACCACCAGGCTTATAGTGCTCATACCTCTCTTGCTGGCAATTCAAACACCAAGACATAAAATCCACTATCCCCCTTTTTATTTTCATGCCCCTAACCATGGCCTAGACGAAACACGACACTTGGTGCCTGACTATATGTGACCAATCAAACAACATTGCAGTTGAAACAACATTGGAAGGAGAATCCAAAGTCTGAACCTTGAAACCTTGAATTGTGTTTATCCTGAAAACCCTAGGTTGAGAACATTGGATTGTACTTAGAATTCATTATGATTACGTTAGAATATCATAAAATTGCATGAAAGATGCTTACCTTGGTATAGGAGATGATCTGGAAGAGAGAACCATTGTTCTAGGTTTGAGAGAAGTGAATCTGATTTTTAAAACTAAGTTGTATATTTATACTATTTGATGTCGGAATAATTTGATGGTCAATATTGACGGACCATTAATATTTTTATGGTCGGGGGGCTGGGCCATCAACAATTGTACGGTTCGTATAATTGGACCGTATTGTTATTTTTGCAAAATTCTAGAGAGATGTGAAAGCTAAGGTGAGACGATTTTAATTGACGGGCCACCAAATTTTTTTACAGTCTGTATAACTCACTATATTCCGTCAATTCCAAAAATAGAGTTGAATATTCACTTGACGGACCATCAATAATTCTATAGTCCGTAGAATTCGAGTGTCAAATTCATTCTGCAAAACTAAAACAGGTTTTCAACTTTATACTCCCCATTTTGGTTTCCTGAACCCCTGAATCATGAACAAGACTTTAGTTTAGAGGTACGAGGTATTACAATATGTCCTCTTTGGAATAATTAATCCTCGAGTGATGGACCATAGTTGTTATACCCCGTATTTCCAGAGTATGTACGTGAGGACGTACGTATGAAAGTTTAAGCCTTAAGATTAGGCAAGGGACGAAAATTTTGTTCACAACTACCGAAAAGAATCGTTTTTCGACGAAACGTTTTACAAAACTTGCGAAGGGAAAATTACGGCTATGTCATTTATATTTTTTGCGGATTTTTCCGAGAGATGAAATATTTTGGACCAACGGGAGGGTGACATGTGTCACCCTCAAAGTGGACGGCATTGTGGGCTCAAGTTGGACGATTTCTAGTCAAAGAGTTGGTAGGATATTTTGTGATATTTTGGTGGTAGATGGATAAGGTACACTTGCCCAAATCCTCACCCTCCCTTGTAGTGAAACTCTCGTCCAAAGAGCACCCCTCCCCCTTGAGAAGGCCTTTTGGCCGAGAGTACCCCCCCTACCTTGAGAGTTGTTCTCGTAAATACACCCCCTTAGTAGAAAATACTCTCCAGTATAGTTCTATTCCAAAATACCTTGGCCCAAATACCTTGTAGTATTCCAAGTTACACCTATACTAAAAGCCCGAAATACTATTATACTTCCCTTGATCACAAAACGAAACCCTAAGGAAAATCTTCACATTTGGTTGAAGTATTAAGAAGAAGTTGCGTAGAACTTCTAAGGGTTGTTTGGAGCGGGTTGGAGCACCCGGAGTAGGAGCTAAACGTTGCTCAGGATCGACATTAAATCTTGGATAATTTTGGGCTTATCGAGGTAAATACTCTTGTCCTTATATTGTAATTGGAAATTACATACTGTAGTAGTATAGAAATGAATATAAGATTCATAGAAGAGTATTGAACTGTAATAGAAGGATATTACAGAAAAGACTTGAACTGAAATCACATCAGAAGAATATTAAAGTAGAAGATTGGACTGTACTTACATAGGATTGTATTTACAGTAGACTTGTGAAGTTTGAAGGGTAGGGAAGTGCTGCCCAATTTTCCATAGAATCTTGTATCTAGATTTATTCTACCGAGTAGTCTAGACATTGATAGACTTGTATAAACGTTATAGGTTGGAGTACTGCGAGTAGCGTATTCTACTCGAAGGGTGGAAAAGGCTAGCAGGATTACAGTACTTTGGAGCTATTTGCTAATAGTCGATAATCGTCGCGAGGTATGTGATTCTTCCTATCCTCTTGAGCATGATATTTTAAAAGGAATATATTTAGTACGGTGAGCGTCGTGTGTTAGTGAACGTAGTTTTACGGCAATGTCTTTTGACTTAAGCCTGAATAATAAGAATCTTGAAGTATTTCAAGAGAATTAAGAAACCTTTTTGAAAGAAGAGTAACACTTGGTTTTAAAAGTTTTAAGAGCTTAATAGTTATACTAGCTTTATGGGAAGTTAGGTATAACGACTTAAGAGAGAAAAAAAGAATGGTTTATTGATTTTAGAAGTTAAGAGACTTGATCTTAAAAGATAAGAGACTTGACTTAATTAATTTAATATGAATTTTGTTAAAAAGTGTGAAACCTCATTCGTGAGTAATGAGTACTTGGTTTTTTAAAGGAATAATGTTTTACTGATTTCAGAAATCAGAATAAGTATCGAACGAACCACTGCAGCGTTAATAAAGGGAAATGTACTGACTAATTAAGTATTATTAAAACCAGTAGAAACCTCCATCTGCATAGAAGCTAAGATGAGACAAAATGATAGTACATTTCCTAGATCATGGCTGCTTTAATAAGATTGATTATGAACAAGAATAACCTACTCACATATAAGGCATATGTTTCTCAAATTGTTTAAAGGAGAATTATATTCTTAAGTGATTAAGATTATGAACTACGAAACCTTTCGAAAATGAGAAACTTGAGAATTTGAAATTAGACAAACTTGAACGTTTGGAGAATAATGTTGTTACTTGATTTTTACAAAGGGAAGTGTTTTGGTTTACTTAAAAAGATAGTCACTCTATTTTTATACTACGGGTATTGTGTGACTTTTGTGAAAGAAACGGATCTTTTAAAGAGTTAATGTATGAAGTACTTTGGGGATAAAAACCCGAACTTGCTAACATAAAGTAGAAAGTACCTTGTGTGAATAACTTGATTGTGTTGGTTTGTGATAGCCTTGTAATACTTTCTTGTTGATTTGATAAGTAAACATGTTAGGATGCTACGTGTGTTAGTATCTTGTGATGTTTGTGTAAAGGGGTTTCCCTTGTTGTGCTTATGTTGTTTAACGATAAGCTGTTATGTTAGTATTATATCACTCACCTCTTGACATGATTCCGGGGGTTAAGCTGCCCTCCGATGCGGGGTAGACTCATGCGGGTCTGTGTGACCTATGATTCGAGAATACCTCATGCGGGTCTGTGTGACCTATGCAGATCTACGAGAGTTTCAGGTTAGTGTGCGGCCTTTGTGGTCATGCGGTCTATGTGGCCATGCGGACTGCGAGTCCAGGACGTTGCCTGGGAGTAGCTACCCTCGATGCGGGGAATACCTCATGCGGGCCATTGGAGTGGCCTATGCGGAGCTGCGGGAAGTTCCAGGACTAGACGCGCACATTAGATAATGCGGGCGAGTGGCGAACCGATCATGTGGCGGTTCAGACAGATCTCGTAATCTGATTTATGACCTTGTTGGTACTGTGGGTTTTAGTAGTCGGATATGCCTTCGTACTTACCCCGTACGGTTTTATTATGACACAGGTGGGACCTGGTGTTCATGTGTATTCCTTGGTGCTTGTATATCATAGACTGCCGACAGTGAGGAAGGTATTCCACGGGCATGATTGATGATGTGGGCGTGAGACCCATAGTTATATTTGAGTGATGACTTTGAGGGCGTGAGTCCCTGACTTGACATGACTGCTGATTTATTGTGAACTGTAGTTTGGTTATCATACATGTCTCCTGCTTTATATAGACTACTATGATTTCATTTACAGTATATTTTTTTTTTCACATAATTGGTACTGTTGTCTTGACCTTCGGGGGGCTGCGTTCATGCCGCAGGTAGAGGTACACCAGTGTTGATCCTCGCTCTTAGGATCACAATTCAGCATTTTGGGAAGCTCCGTTTCTCCGGAGGCTTATTAGTGGTATAATCCCCTGTCGTTGTAGGTACTTACATTCAGGGGTATGGCGGGGCCCTGTCCCGCCATTGTTGTCATATCATTCTTAGAGGTCTGTAGTACTGTTATGGGCAGAGTTTGTAAAAAAAGGATGTAACTGTTCGGATTTAAGTTTATTTATATATATGCCGAAAGACAACTTTTCTCAGATAACTGTTTTACACTTCACATTATTTCATGTCTTGTTTTATATTCCGCTGATTACTTTGATGTTGTATCACTAGGGTGCCCGGGGTAAGGCACGATCCGGGCAGGTTGGTCGTGACAAAAGTGGTATCGAAGCGATTAATCCTCGGAAAGTGTCTGAGCCGTATCGATGAGAGTCTTGATTATCGGTGTGTTGTGCACCACACCACTAATCAGGAGGCTATAGGATATTTAGGATTGGTTTCCATTCTTCTCACTTTGAGATCGTGCTTAGAGTTGCGTTATAAGTTGGACCCCTCTAACGTATTTCTTTCCCTTACCGTTATGCCTCCGCGTAAGGCAACCCGGGCCCAGAAGGGCAAAGCGGTAGGAGCTGCGAGTAGAAACCTGAGAGGTTACTAGGCACAGGCCCAATCATCACAGGTGGTGCTTCATTCGGGAGTTCTGCGCGGCGACACGATCCAGCGAGTCTAAGCGTGGCGGCGGCGATTCCTACTGCGGCCATGATATTCGAACCTTCAGTACCAAATCAGTTGCAGATTCAGTGGTTCGGAAAGGAAGGGGTGCTAGCCAGAGGAGGCCACCCCAACCTCGGTGTGGCTGTTGTGGTAGATGTCATTGTGGGGGGTGTCGTACTTCTTCGACAGCTTGTTATGCTTGCGGCCAGCAGGGCCATTTTGCGAGAAATTGTCCGACCAGAGGTAGCGCGGATGTAGAGACTCAGCCTTCAGGATCAGTGGCTAGTTCTTCACCTTCCCTAACTATGCGCCCAACAGGGCAGGATTGATTGGAACGACAAAGGGGAGTGAAGCAGTAGATACAGGTTTATCCTTAACCCTCTAGAGATTGGATGTGTGATAAGATAAGTGTATCTTAAGTGTTATGTTCAGATAGCATTGTGTTAATTGTGATTAGAAATCATGGTTAGTTAAAAGGGTAAGATTGGGGATAGGGAAAGTGTGAGCCTTAGAGTTTTATACGTAGAGACCTTAGAGGTAAGGCCATCTCGAGTAAAAGATGTATTTTTATGTTTGACCCTTATCGGAGTGCATAGTACACGTGAGATATGTTTGTGTGATAAGTCCCTGAGTGGTATGAAATGAAAGAGGGTAGTTGAGCTAAGAAGACCACTAGGTTTTCGTGACTCGATGAGAAATTGTTAGGATCGGGAGCAAGAGTTTTCTTAGCGATAGCGGGGCGGGTTGCGGACCGATTACGGGTCAACCCGCGGCCTTTATGGTGGTGGGGTCAGTTTGGGGTGGTCCCGCTTTGTTATAGGGTCACGAGGGTGTTAGGCCCAAGTTTAGTTAACCAGCGTACGAGTTCGTGGATGCGTTCGACCAGTAGTCGGGCCGATGAGGTCAGCCCATCTTATCTTTTAGTCAAGACCGTTTACTCGGCGAGAGGTTATGCGAGATGATTATATCGGGGAAGGTTGTAAGGCTGCGAGGTGCCTACCTTCACCTTATGTCGAGCGGTGGAGCCAGTTACGACTATTTTCTTTTACGGAAGTTTTACGAGCGGGGTTAGGAACTTCGGGTGAGTCTCGATGTCGCGTTCGCCACCGGGCGGTGTTTGGATTTGAGGGGTAGTGAGGATTGTTGTCTCCTGTTGAGGGAGTGTTTAATAGCTACCATATCAGTATTCGGATATCGCCTTATGACGCCTTGTAGGGGCGGAAGTATAAGTTGCCGGTCGATTTGGTTCGATGTTGGCAAGGTTCAGATAGCTGGTTCATTCTTGTTTCAGCAGGATGTGGATAGGGTGAAGCCTATCCAGGAGAGGTTATCGGCAGCTCAGAGTCAACAGAAGTCGTGCGGATCATCGGCGACGGCGGAGTTGAGTTGACGGTGGGTCTTCTTGAAGGTACCACCCCGGAAAGGGTGTGACGAGTTTTGGAAAACAGAGGAAACTTAGCCCGAGTTACTTTGGGCCTTTTCAGGTCATGTGAAGAATAGGCCAGATTGCCTATAGTTAGCATTGCCGTCCGACGTGGGAGGCAGTGCGTCCGGTCTTTCATGTTGTTATGTTCGGAAAAGTATCGGAGATCCATCGAGAGTGTTCCCAGTTAATGATGATCAAGTTGGAGGTAGTAACCCAGAGATTTTGGAAACAGAAATGTGGTAAGTTATGAGAAAGAGTTCAAATGTACGAGAAGGGTACGACGAGTAAGGGAAGAAGCGAGCATGTGTTACGAGCATAGATGTGATCATTTCTTTTGTAAAGTGAAGGTGCGAAGGGAGTATATTTTAGACCTCGAGTGGGAGCTTTTGTATTAATGGAGGTGATTCCTCGTGGACTTGGGTTAAAGTATTACGCGTGTGTAAATTTGTGGCCAAGTGTGGCATTGGCAACTTGTTCAAGTTAAGAGGAACTTTATCGTTATCTGTATCGAGAAGGAACATTCGGGACTAATGTTTCTAAGGAGGGGAGAATGTTATACCCCGTATTTCCATAGTATGTACGTGAGGACGTACGTACGAAAGTTTAAGCCTTAAGATTAGGCAAGGGACGAAAATTTTGTTCACAACTACCGAAAAGAATCGTTTTTCGCCGAAACGTTTTACAAAACTTGCGAAGGGAAAATTACGGCTATGTCATTTATATTTTTTGCGGATTTTTTCGAGAGATGAAATATTTTGGACCAACGGGAGGGTGACATGTGTCACCCTCAAAGTGGACGGCATTGTGGGCTCAAGTTAGACGATTTCTAGTCAAAAAGTTGGTAGGATATTTTGTGATATTTTGGTGGTAGATGGATAAGGTACACTTGCCCAAATCCTCACCCTACACTTGCCCACCACTTGGCTTCATCTTGGCCATTGATTTCCCTATAAATACCCCCCCTTTGTTGAAGACTTCTTCATCCACAACACAACTTTCTAAGTCTTGAAAAATCCTTCCCTCCCTTGTAGTGAAGCTCTCGTCCAAAGAGCACCCCTCCTGAGAAGGCACTTTTGGTAGAGTACCCCCCCTACCTTGAGAGTTGTTCTCGTAAATACACCCCCCCTTAGTAGAAAATACTCTCCAAGTATAGTGTTATACCCCGTAGTTCCTGGGTATGTATGCGAGGTCGTACGTACGAGATTACGACAGAAAGATTGGAAAGGAAGAAAGAGGTGATTTTTCCACGGAAAAGTTTCCGGTTTTTGTGAAGGAAAAAGGTTCGTTAATGGGAATTGGATTCCCAGATTTGGTATTCGGACTTCCTGAAATATTAGAGAATTATGGAATTTTATTTTCGGAAATGGTCACGTGGGGCCCACGGGAGACATTTACGGTTTTGTGGGGCCCACTTTGTTTTCGAGATTTTGGCCATTGTGGATATTTTCGGAAGATGTTTTATTTTGGGCCAATATGAGGTGACACGTGTCACCCCCTTTAGGTGGCTTAGTAGAATGGCATTTGTGCCTGACTTGGTTAGAGTCGTTTTTAAATGACGTTTTACATAACTTGCGAGGGAAAATTCGGCTATGTCTTTTCTTATTTTGCGGATTTTTAGAGAGGCGGAACATTTTGGACCAACGAGAGGCGGCAGCACCTCTCGTTGGTGGGCAAGGTGGGCGGCTTGGGCGATTTTGGGGGTGTCAGTGGTAGATATTTTTGGTAGATATTTGTGAGGGTTTTAAGGAGTAGGGACTAGGGGCACTTGGGCATATCTTGGCCTTACACTTGCTATACACTTGGCTAGATCTTGGCCATTGGTTGGCCTTGGCTTGCTATAAATACCCTCTCCTTTGATGAACTTCTTCATCCTAAATATTTCTAAGTGTTAGAATCCTCCCCTTCCTTATGGTTATAGTCCCTCCCCCTTGTGGTCGAGAGCACCCACTCTGGGGTGCTAGCCGAGTGTACCCCACTGCCTAGTTGCTTTAGTATAATACCCACTTTGTGGTGTAGAAATACTCTCAAAAGTATTGTTGTAATGCCCAATTACCTTAGTAGTATACCTTGTTGTATTCTAAGGTTATACCTATCTGAAAAGCTTGGAAATACTATTATACTTCCGTCAGTCCTGGCGAAACCACAGGAAAATCTCCATAGTCCGTTGGAGTATTGTGTAGAAGTTGGTTAGAACTTCTAAGGGTGGTTTAGAGCGGGTTGGAGCGCTCGAAGTTGGAGCTAAACGATTGCCCAGGATCGACTTTATACTTGGATAATTATGGGCTTATCGAGGTAATTATCTTGTCCCTCTATTGTAATTGGAAATTACATATTGTTAGAATATATAGTTGGAGTATACTATATATAGAACTGAACGTAGTTATTGGCAATGTCTTTTGACTTAAGCCTGAATAATACTTACGGCAATGTCTTGCGACTTAAGCTGAAGCCCGAATTGTTTTACATGGGGCGTATTCTGATGAGGCTTGTGTAGCTTTTACGTGAAGTAGAATTGTACCCGTTCGGGTTAGATGTATAACCCACTGGTTGGCTTGGTAGTGGCCTCGTTAAAGGAGGAGATTTCTGTTGCGGGGAAGTCTTTGCCGAATTTTCGGTAGAATGTTCTGCGATAAGGTCTAAATGTTAATAAGCGCCTTGTGGCCTTATAGGTTGAAGTACTACGTATGGCGCGATCTACTGGCTAAGGAGTAGCCGACGGTTTGAAGTACTTGGAGCGTTTTGCTATTAGTCGATACTCGTCGCGAGGTATGTGAACCTTTTCCTACCTCTTCTAGCATGATATGTGTGAACTATGTAGTGCGGTGAAGGCGTCGTGTGCTAAACGTATTTGATTGGTTTAAAACATAAAGTGTTACAACGGCTTTATGGGAAGTTGGTTATAACAGCTTTATGTTGATAAGAAAGTACTTGTGGTCTTGAAAAGGTAACTGATTTGAACTATAACTGGCTTGTTATGTGTTAATAAAGAACTTGAAGTATTTCAAAGATTTTTGAATCATTTGAAAGAAGTAATATTTGGTTTTGAAAACTTAAGAGTTATACTAGCTTTATGGGAAGTTAGGTATAACGGCTTAAGAATGTTTCTTGATTTGAAATCGGAATGTGTATCGACAAACCAACTGCGGCGTTAATAAGGAAATGTTTTGAATAATTAAGTATTATTAAAACCGGTGAAACTTCCATCTGCATAGAAGCTAAGATGAGACAAAATGATATTTCCTAGATCATGACTTTGTAATAAGATTGTTATAAACAAGATATCCTACTCATATAAGGCTTATGTTTCTCAGTTGTTTAAAGGAGAATTATATTCTTAAATGAATAAGACTATGAACTACGAACCCTTTCTAAAAATGAGAAACTTGAACATTGGAAATTAGGCAAACTTGAACATTGGAAAAGAATGTTGCTACTTGATTTTACAAAGAGAAGTAATTGATTTACTTTAAAAAGATAATCACTCTATTTTCATATACTACGGGTATTGTGTGACTTTTGTAGATATAGCGTTATCTTTTAAAGAGTTAATGTATGAAGTACTTTGGGGATAAAACCCGATCTTGTTAATCATATAGTAGAAGGGACCTTGTGTGAACAACTTGATTGTATTGGTTTGTGATAGCCTTGTAATACTTTCTTGATTGCTTTGATAAGTAAGCGTGTTAGGATCTACGTGTGTTAGTATCTTGTGATGTTTGGGTAAAGGGTTTCCCTTGATTGTGCTTATTAACTATCGATCGTTATGATAGTATCGTGGCATTCATCTCTTGAGATGATTAGGGTTAAGCGCCTCCGTCTGGGGTAGACTCGGTGGTCGATGGACCTATGATTCGAGAATACCTCATGCAGTCGGGGCTATGCGGAACTACGAGTTCGAGTTAGTGTCGTCCTTTATGGGCATGCGGTCCGTGTGGCGTGCGGTGCTAAGTCGGGGCGATGCGAGAAGTAGCTACCCTCGATGCGAGGAATACCTCATGCGGGCGATGAGATTGGCCTATCGCGGGCTGCGGGAGTTCGAGGTTAGGCAGCGTACATTGATCTGCGGGCAAGTGGCGGCTTTGATCATGTGGCGGTCTGAAGCGAGATCTTATAATCTGATTCATGACCTTGTTGATGCGTGGGTTTTAGTAGTCGGCTATGCCTTCGTACTTACCGTCTGGAGATATTATGACACAGGTGGGACACGGTGTTCATGTGTGTTCCATGGTGCTTTTATATCATAGGCTAGCGGTGAGGAAAGGTATTCCACGGGCATGATTGATGTTGTGGGCACGAGACCCGTTGTTATACTTGAGTGATGACTTGAGGCGTGAGTCCCTAACGACATATCGCTTTGTTGTAAGCGTAGTTTGGTTATCATACATTGTCTCTGCTTTATATGGTGCTATGATTTCATTTCTGATATGTATCTTGATTTCACATACTAAATTTTTGTTATCTTGACCTCGCCCGAGGCTGCGTTCATCTGCGAGTTGAGGTACACGATCGTTGATCCTAGCTCTCGGTCAGATTTGGCGTTTGGGAAGCTCCGTTTCTCGGAGGCTTATCTTGGTATAGTCCACTGTTATCGTAGGTGCTTACATTCGAGGGTATGGCGGGGCCTGTCGTCGTTGTTTTCATATCTTTCGTAGAAGTGCATGTCTTTGTTGTGGCGGGGTTGTAAAAGGATTAAAGCTGTTCATGTTGAAAAAGTTGTCATTTTATATATCTTAGAAAAGCGAAGTTTTCTCGGATCATTGTTTCATATTTCATAATATGTCTTGTATCGTTTATGTTCGTGATTACTCGATGTTGTATCACTAGGGTGCGGGGTAAGGCACGATCCGGGCAGGATCGGTCGTGACAAAAGTGGTATCGAAGCGATTAATCCTCGGAAAGTGTCTCTGACCGTATCGATGAAGTCTTGATTATCGGTGTGTTGTGCACCACCAATAATCGAGGAGGCTATAGGATATTTAGGATTGGTTTCTATTCTTCTCACTCTGAGATCGTGCCTTAGAGGCATGTTGTAAGTTGGACCTCGGCGAAATTCATTCCACTGCTCGTTATGCCTCAGTGTAGGGCAACCGGGCCGGAGGAGCAAAGCGGCCAGGAGGCTGCGAGTTGAGTTGAGGAGGGTTGCGAGGCACGAGCCCAATCATTTCCTAGGGTAGTGCTTCGTTCGGGGATTTTCTGCGGCGTCGCTAGCTTGAGTTTAGCAGCGGCGGCGGTTCTCTGCGTCCATGATATTTGAACGCCCGGTTCGCGGCCAGGAGCAGTGAATATAGATTGCAAAGGCGACCTGTTACTAGCTATGGATTTGGCTACGGAGATTATACCGATGTACCACGAGTCACGATGACTACCTAAGAGAAGTGCGAAGTAATTCTTGATTGGGCTTGAGCATGGCACGTATGCGGGCTTATGCGGCGGTAGAAAAAGCGTGAGATCGGCAGGTTAACCAGGGCGGCGAAGAGGCGAGCGGCGAGGTCGCGGTAACTTTCAAGGTGAGTATACCTTAAGTGCTATGTTACGATAGCGGTGTGTTAGTTGTGATTTGAAATCATGGTTGTTTAGCAGTAAGATTTTGGGGATAGAAAGTGTGAGCCTTAGAGCTTTATCGTAGAGACCTTAGAGGTGAGGCCGTCTCGAGAAAAATGTGTAGTGTTATGTTTGACCACTTGCTCGGAGTGCATAGTGCGTGAGTTATGTTGGGACAGGTCCCTAGTAGTGTGGAATGAAAGAGGGTAGTTGAGCTAAGAAGGCCGCTAGGTTTCGTAGCGTGATTAGTGAGATTGTTCGGTTGGGAGCTAGTATGATGCGGCGTTGCGGGTCGGGTTGAGCCACGTTGCGGGTCAACCGCGGCGATTTTGGTGGTGGGGTCGGTTGTGGTGGTCGCGCCTTGTGGTAGTCACGAGGTGTTAGGCCCGTATTGATTAACGGTGCGAGTTCGTGGATCTTTCGGCCGGTGGTGGTCGATCGATGGGGCAGCCCATCGTGTTCTTCGTTCGGGACCGTTTACTCGGTGTGTTGAGTTATCGAAGGGTTGAAAGGCTGCGCGGGGTGCCTACCTTCACCTTATGTCGAGCGATGAAGCCCGGAGTTGTGGCTATTTTCGTTTTCTAAAAGTTTACGGCGGGGTTAGGAACTTCGGTGAGTCTCGAGAATCGCGTTCGCCCTCGGGCGGTGTTTGGATTTGAGGATAGTTGTAGGATTGTTGTCTCTGTGGAGGTAGTGTTTGATCTACCATTTCGGTGTTCGGATGTCGCCTTACGAAGCCTTGTAGAGGCGAAGTGTAAGTTCTTGGTCGATTGGTTCGATGTTGGCAAGGTTGAGATAGTTGGATCGAGCTTGTTCCGGTATGTGGATAGGGTAAAGCTCATCTAGAAGAAGTTACGGCGGCTCGGAGGAATCGTGCGGATGTCGGCGGCGACGCTTAGAGTTGAGTTGACGGTCGATCTCTTGAAAGTACCACCGGACGGTGTGGCGAGTTTTGAAGCGAAGGAACTTAGCGAGTTACTTTGGGCCTTTAGAGTTCATGTGAAGAATAGGCGGGTTGCCTATATGTTAGCTTTCCGTCCGACTTAGGAGGCGGGGCGTCCGATCTTCGTATTGTGATGTTAGGAAATATCGAAGATCCGTCGAGTGTTCGATTAATGATGCCCGCGTAAAGAGATAGTAACCGAGTTTTGGAAACTAAAGCGATGCTCGAAATGTGGTAAGGGTTGAGTGTCGGCGGCTTGGTGATCGCGTGCGGCCGGTACCATTTGTTGGAGTCGTCGGGCAAGGCTCGCGACAAAGTGACAAAAGTGGTATTATTTGTGGTAATGTTAGAGGTGTTTCCTCGTAGACTTGGATATAAGTATGTTGCGCGGTATTTTTACGTGGCGGTATGGCGAGGATTGTTTCGTAAGTATAAAGTGAAGACTATCTTTGGCGCGTATGTTTTGAGACTTAGAAGGAACATTCGGGACGAATGTTTCTAAGGGAAAGAATGTTATACCGTAGTTCACGGTATGTATGCGGTCGATGCGTGCGAGAATCGGCAGAAAGATTGGAAAGGAAGAAAGAGGTGATTTTCCACGGAAAAGTTTAGGTTTTGTGAAGGAAAAAGGTTCGTTAATGGGGTGGATTCCCAGTTTGGTATCGGACTTCTGAAATATTAGAGAATTATGGAATTTTATTTTTGGAAATGGTCACGTGGGGCCACGGGAGAAATTCTGGTTTTGTAGAACCACTTTGTTTTGAGATTTTGGCCATTGTGGATATTTTGGAAGATGTTTTATTTTGGGCCAATATGAGGGTGACACGTGTCACCCCTTTGAAGTGGCTTGGTAGAATGGCATTTGTGCCTGACACGGTTAGAGTCGTTTTCGGCGAAGCGTTTTACATAACTTGCGAGGGAAAATTAGGCTATGTCTTTTCTTATTTTGCGGATTTTTCAGAGGCGGAACATTTTGGACCAGCGAGAGGCGGCTTGGCACCTCTCGTTGGTGGAGCAAGGTGGGCGGCTTGGGCGATTTTGGGGGTGTCAAGTGGTAGATATTTTTGGTAGATATTTGTGAGGGTTTTAAGGAGTAGGGACTAGGGGGCACTTGGGCATATCTTGGCCTTACACTTGCTATACACTTGGCTAGATCTTGGCCATTGGTTGGCCTTGGCTTGTGCTATAAATACCCCTCTCCTTTGATGAACTTCTACATCCTAAATATTTCTAAGTGTTAGAATCCTCCCTCCCTTCCTTATGGTTCTCGTCCCTCCCTTGTGGTAGAGCACCCCTCTAGGGGTGCTAGCCAGAGTGTACCCCACTAGCTAGTTGCTTTCGTATAATACCCCACTTTGTGGTGTAGAAATACTCTCAAAGTATTGTTGTAATGCCCAATTACCTTAGTATACCTTGTTGTATTCTAAGGTTATACCTATCTGAAAAGCTTGGAAATACTATTATACTTCCGTCGATCCACAAAGCGAAACCACTAGGAAAATCTCCATAGTCAGTTGGAGTATTGTGTAGAAGTTGGTTAGAACTTCTAAGGGTGGTTTAGAGCGGGTTGGGCGCTCGAAGTTGGAGCTAAGCGATTGCCGGGATCGACTTTATACTTGGATAATTATGGGCTTATCGAGGTAATTATCTTGTCCTCTATTGTAATTGGAAATTACATATTGTTAGAATATATAGTTGGAGTATACTATATATAGAAGCGAGCGTAGTTATTGGCAATGTCTTTTGACTTAAGCTGAATAATACTTACAGCGATGTCTTTGCGACTTAAGCTGAAGAAGCTATTTGTTTTTACATAGAATTTGTATTCTGATGAGCTTGTGTAGCTTTTACGTGAAGTAGAATTGTACAGTTCGGGTTAGATGTGTAACCCCACAGTTGGCTTGGTAGCGGCCTCGTTAAAGGAGGAGATTTCTGTTGTTGCGGGAGAGTCTTTGCGAATTTTCGGTAGAATGTTCTGCGATAAGGTCTAAATGTTAATAAGCGCCTTGTGGCCTTATAGGTTGAAGTACTACGTATGGCGCGATCTTGGCTAAGGAGTAGCCAAGCGGTTTGAAGTACTTGGGGCGTTTTGCTATTAGTCGATACTCGTCGCGAGGTATGTGAACCTTTTCCTACCTCTTACAGCATGATATGTGTGAACTATGTAGTGCGGTGAGCGTCACGTGTGCTAAGCGTATTTGATTGGTTTAAAACATAAAGTGTTACAACGGCTTTATGGGAAGTTGGTTATAACGACTTTATGTTGATAAGAAAGTACTTGTGGTCTTGAAAGGTAAGCGATTTGAACTATAAGCGGCTTGTTATGTGTTAATAAAGAACTTGAAGTATTTCAAAAGATTTTTGAATCATTTGAAAGAAGTAATATTTGGTTTTGAAAACTTAAGAGTTATACTAGCTTTATGGGAAGTTAGGTATAGCGGCTTAAGAATGTTTCTTGATTTGAATCGGAATGTGTATCGACAAACCAACTGCGGCGTTAATAAAAGGAAATGTTTTGAATAATTAAGTATTATTAAAACCGGTAGAAACTTCCATCTGCATAGAAGCTAAGATGAGACAAAATGATATTTCTAGATCATGGTCTTTGTAATAAGATTGTTATAAACAAGATATCCTACTCACATATAAGGCTTATGTTTCTCAGTTGTTTAAAGGAGAATTATATTCTTAAATGAATAAGACTATGAACTACGAACCCTTTCTAAAAATGAGAAACTTGAACATTGGAAATTAGGCAAACTTGAACATTGGAAAAGAATGTTGCTACTTGATTTTACAAAGAGAAGTAATTGATTTACTTTAAAAGATAATCACTCTATTTTCATATACTACGGGTATTGTGTGACTTTTGTGAATGTAACGTATCTTTTAAAGAGTTAATGCATGAAGTACTTTGGGGATAAAACCGATCTTGTTAATCATATAGTAGAAGGGACCTTGTGTGAACAACTTGATTGTATTGGTTTGTGATAGCCTTGTAATACTTTCTTGATTGCTTTGATAAGTAAGCGTGTTAGGATCTACGTGTGTTAGTATCTTGTGATGTTTGGGTAAAGGGTTTCCTTGATTGTGCTTATTAACTATCGGTCGTTATGATAGTATCGTGGCATTCATCTCTTGAGATGATTAGGGGTTAAGCGCCCTCCGTCTGGGGTAGACTCGGGCGGGTCGATGGACTATGATTCGAGAATACCTCAATGCAGTCGGGGCCTATGCGAGCTACGAGAGTTCGGGTTAGTGTCGTCGCTTTATGGGCATGCGGTCCGTATGGCGTGCGACTGCGAAGTCGGGGCGATCTTAGGAGTAGCTACCCTCGATGCGGGAATACCATGCGGGCGATGAGATTGGCCTATGCGGGTGCGGGAGTTCGAGGTTAGGCGCGTGCATTGATCTGCGGGCAAGTGGCGGCTTTGATCATGTAGCGGTCTGAAGCGAGATCTTATGATCTGATTCGCGACCTTGTTGATGCGTGGGTTTTAGTAGTCGGCTATGCCTTATTACTTACCGTCTGAGAGATATTATGACACAGTGGGACACGGTGTTCATGTGTGTTCCATGGTGCTTTTATATCATAGGCTGCCGTGATGAGAAGGTATTCCAGGCATGATTGATGTTGTGGGCACGAGACCCGTTGTTATACTTGAGTGATGACTTGAGGCGTGAGTCCACAACGACATAGCTTTGTTGTAAGCGTAGTTTGGTTATCATACATTGTCTCTGCTTTATATGAGCGCTATGATTTCATTTCTGATATGTATCTTGATTTCACATACTAAATTTTTGTTATCTTGACCTCGCCCGAGCTGCGTTCATCCGCGAGTTGAGGTACACCGATCGTTGATCCTAGCTCTCGGTCCTGATTTCAGCGTTTGGGAAGCTCCGTTTCTCGGAGGCTTATCTTAGTATAGTCCTGTTGTCGTAGGTGCTTACATTCGGGGTATGGCGGGCCACTGTCCGTCGTTGTTATCATATCTTTCGTAAGTGCATGTAATCTTGTTGTGGGCGGGGTTGTAAAAGGATTAAGCTATTCATGTTGAAAAAGTTGTCATTTTATATATCTTGAAAAGCAAGTTTTCTCGAATCATTGTTTCATATTTCATAATATGTCTTGTATCGTTTATGTTCGTGATTACTACGATGTTGTATCACTAGGGTGCGGGGTAAGGCACGATCCACGGGCAGGATCGGTCGTGACATATAGTTACTATTCAAAATACCTTGGCCCAAATACCTTGTAGTATTCGAGTTACACCTATACTAAAAGCCGGAAATACTACTATACTTCCCTTGATCCACAAAAGCGAAACCACAGGAAAATCTTCACATTTGGTTGAAGTATTAAGAAGTAGTTGCGTAGAACGTCTAAGGGTTGTTTGGAGCGGGTTGGAGCACCGGAGTAGGAGCTAAGCGTTTCTCGGGATCGACATTAAATCTTGGATAATTTTGGGCTTATCGAGGTAAATACTCTTGTCCTTATATTGTAATTGGAAATTACATCTTTGTAGTAGTATAGAAATGAATATAAGATTCATAGAAGAGTATTGAGCTGTAATAGAAGGATATTCTGAGAAAAGACTTGGTGAAATCACATCGGAAGAATATTAAAGTAGAAGATTGATTTGTACTTACATGAATTTGTATTCTGATGAACTTGTGAAGTTTGTGGGTAGGGAAGTCTTGCCCAATTTTAGTAGAATCTTGTATCTAGATTTATTCTCACAGAGTAGTCTAGACATTGATAGACTTGTATAAATGTTATAGGTTAGATCTTGCGAGTAGCATATTACTCGAGAAGGGTGGAAAAGGCTAGCGAGGATTACGATGCTTTGGAGTTATTTGCTAATAGTCGATAATCGTCGCGAGGTATGTGATTCTTCCTATCCTCTTGAGCATGATATTTTAAAGGAATATATTTAGTGCGGTGAGCGTCGTGTGTTAGCTGACGTAGTTTCTGGCAATGTCTTTTGACTTAAGCTGAATAATAAGAATCTTGAAGTATTTCAAGAGAATTAAGAAACCTTTTGAAAGAAGAGTAACACTTGGTTTTAAAAGTTTTAAGAGCTTAAGAGTTATACTAGCTTTATGGGAAATTAGGTATAACGACTTAAGAGAGATAAAAAGAATGGTTTATTGATTTTAGAAGTTAAGAGACTTGATCTTAAAAGATAAGAGACTTGACTTAATTAATTTAATCTGAATTTTGTTAAAAGTGTGAAACCTCGTTCGTGAGTAATGAGTACTTGGTTTTTCAAAGGAATAATGTTTCTTGATTTGAAATCGAATAAGTATCGAGCGAACCCTTTGCGGCGTTAATAAAGGAAATGTATTGACTAATTAAGTATTATTAAAACGGTAAAAACCTCAATCTGCATAGAAGCTAAGATGAGACAAAATGATAGTACATTTCCTAGATCATGGCTGCTTTAATAAGATTGATTATGAACAAGAATAACCTACTCACATATAAGGCATATGTTTCTCAAATTATTTAAAGGAGAATTATATTCTTAAGTGATTAAGACTATGAACTCTGAAACCTTTGAAAATGAAAAACTTGAGTATTTGAAATTAGGCAAACTTGAAAGTTTGGAGAATAATGTTGTTACTTGATTTTTACAAGGGGAAGTGTTTTGGTTTACTTAAAAAGATAGTCACTCTATTTTTATACTACGGGTATTGTGTGACTTTTGTGAAAGAAACGAATCTTTTAAAGAGTTAATGTATGAAGTACTTTGGGGATAAAAACCGAACTTGCTAACATAAAGTAGAAAGTACCTTGTGTGAATAACTTGATTGTGTTGGTTTGTGATAGCCTTGTAATACTTTCTTGTTGATTTGATAAGTAAACATGTTAGGATGCTACGTGTGTTAGTATCTTGTGATGTTTGTGTAAAGGGGTTTCACTTGTTGTGCTTATGTTGTTTAACGATAAGCTGTTATGTTAGTATTATATCACTCACCTCTTGACATGATTCCGGGGGTTAAGCTGCCCTCCGATGCGGGGTAGAATCATGCAGTGCATGTGACCTATGATTCGAGAATACCTCATGCGGTGCGTGTGACCTATGCGAACTACGAGAGTTTCGAGTTAGTGTGCGGCCTTTGTGGTCATCTTGTCTATGTGGCCATGCGGATGCGAGTCGGGGCGTTCTTGGGAGTAGCTACCCTCGATGCGGGAATACCTCATGCGGGCCATTGGGTGGCCTATGCGGGCTGCGGAAGTTCGGGACTGAAGCGCACATTAGATCTGCGGGCGAGTGGCGGCCGATCATGTGGCGGTGCAGGCGGATCTCGTAATCTGATTTATGACGCTTGTTGGTGCTGTAGGTTTTAGTAGTCGGCTATGCCTTCGTACTTACCCCGTACGGTTTTATTATGACATAAGTGGGACCTGGTGTTCATGTGTATTCCTTGGTGCTTATATATAATAGAATGCCGGCAGTGAGGAAGGTATTCCACGGGCATGACTGATGATGTGGGCGTGAGACCCATAGTTATATTTGAGTGATGACTTTGATGGCGTGAGTCCCTGACTTGACATGATTGCTGATTTATTGTGAACTGTAGTTTGGTTCTCATACATGTCTCTGCTTTATATAGACTACTATGAGTTCATTTCTGATATTTTGATTTCACATACTTGATGCTTTATTATACCGTATTTCCAGTATGTGCGTGAGGCGTGCGTCTGAAGTTTTTAGCCTTAAGTAGGCATAAGGGTGAAATTTGTGCACAACTAGCAAAAGAATCGTTTTCAATGAAGCGTTTTCCAAACTTTGCGAAGGGAAAAATACGGCTATGTCATTTATTATTTTTGTGGATTTTTCAGAGATATAAAATATTTTGGACCAACGAGATGGTGACAATTGTCACCCCAGTGGGCAACAAATTGAGGCTCTTGCTTGCGTTTTTGTGCCTTTCTTTTGGTCGGGGGTTAGGTAGGATATTTTGTGTAGTAGATGGATAAGGACACGTGGATAAATCCTCACCCTACACTTGCACACCACTTGTCTTGATCTTGGCCATTGGTTGGCCTATAAATACCCTCAATGCAAGACATTTCTTCGTCCACACTTGTAAAAATCAAGGCAAAAATCCTCTCCTCCTCTTAAACCTCTCGTCCAAATCACCCCTCCCCCTTGAGAGGCCCTTGGCTGAGAAGTACCCCCCCGTACCTTGAAGCTCTCGTAAAATACCCCTCCTCCCTTGGTAGAAAAATACTTCTCCAAGTATTGTTATTATTCCAAAATACCTTGGCCCATATACCTTATAGTATTCCAAGGTTACCACATACTAAAAGCCGGAAATACTACTATACTTCCCTTGATCACAAGCGAAACCACAAGGAAATCTTCATAGATGGTTGAAGTATTTGAGTAGAAGTTAGTTAGAACTTCTAAGGGTTGTTTGGAGCGGGTTGGGCGCTGCGGAGTAGGAGCTAAACCTTGCTCGGGATCGACTTTAAACTTGGATAATTTTGGGCTTATCGAGGTAAATAATCTTGCCCCTATTGTAATTGGAAATTACATGTTGTAGTAATATATAGTTGAAGTATACTATATATAGAATGATTTTGAAAAGAATTGAGCGTAATTACATAGAAGGATATTAAAGAAGAGAATTGAATTTGTAATTACCTTGTATAGAAGGATGTTAAAAGGAATTGAATGTACTTACATGGGGTGTATTTCTGATGAACTTGTGTAGTATTCTTGTGAAGTAGAATTGTACACGTCAGGTTAGGCGTGTAAACCCCACAGTTGGCTTGGTAGCGGCCTCGGTAGAGAGGAGATTTGAGTGGTTGCGGGGAGGTCTGCCGAATTTTACGTAGAATATTCTCTGAAGAGATCTATGAGTTGATAGGCGTTTTATGGCCATTATAGGTGGAAATACTCACGAGTGGCGTATTCTACTTGAAGAGTGGAAAAGGCTAGCGGGGTTCTGATCTTGTGGGCGTATTGCTAATTATCGATGTCGTTGCGAGGTATGTGAACCTCTTCTATCCTTTCTAGCATGATGTTTTGTAAACTATGTAGTGCGGTGAGCGTACATGTGCTAAATGAATTTGGTTGGTTTAAAACATAGGGTGTTGTAATAGCTTTATGGGAAGTTAGTTATAACGACTCTATGTAGGTAAAAGAATGGTTTATTGATTGAAGAAGTTAAGAGACTTGATTTTGAAAGATAAGAGACTTAGCTTAATTGACTTGATATGAATTTTGTTGTGAAACCTCATTCGTGAGTAATGAGTACTTAGTTTTAATGAATAATGTTTCTTGATTTGGGAATGAGAATAAAGTCGAACAAACCAACTGCGGCGCTAATAAAGGAAAATGTATTGACTAATTAATTATATGAAAACCGGTAGAAACCTCCATCTGCATAGAAGCTAAGATGAGACAAAATGATATTACATTTCTAGATCATGATTTGCTTTAATAAGATTGTTATAAACAAGAATAACCTACTCACACATAAGACATATATTACTCAACTATTTTAAAAGGAGAATTATGTTATTAAAAGATTAAGACTATGAACTATGAAACCTTTGAAAGTAAGAAATGTGAATATTTGAAATTAGGCAAACTTGAACTTTTGGAAAAGAATGTTGTTACTTGACTTTAAGAAGGAAAGTGTTTTGGTTTAAAGAAGGGCATAATGTTACCTTAGTTGTTTTAAAAGGAACATATGGTATTACCTTAATCTGTCTTAAAGAAGCGTTTAAATGTTATGACGCACGATACCGCGTTAAGTAGGATGAGCAGGAATGTATTTCACTCGACTACGCGTTCGTAGGATGAGCAGGAATGTATTTCACTCGACTTCAGCGTTTATGGGATGGGCCAGAATGTATTTCACTCGACTACGCGTTCAGCGAGATGAGCAGGAATGTATTTCACTCGACTGCGTTCGTGAGATGAGCAGGGAATGTATTCCATCCGACTACCGAGTTCATGAGATGAGCAGGAATGTATTTCACCACGACTACGAGTCCATGGGATGGGCCAGGAATGTATTCCACACGTTTCTATCACAGGAGTCCATGAGATGGGCGGGAATGTATTCCATACGATGCGACACTTTGGGTCCGTGAGATGGGCGAGACATATTATACGTATCACATGATTTATACCTAGGCTGGCGGTGAGGAAGGAGTTCCACGGGCATGAGGATGACTTGAGGCGTGAGTCACGACAGCGTGTTGCTTTTATATTGTGAACCGTAGTTTTGTTATCATACATGTCTCTGTTTTATATAGTATTATGATTTCATTTCTGATATTTTTGATTTCACATACTTGGTACTGTTATCGACCTCGCTTGAAGTGCGTTCATGCCGCGTGTAGAGGTACGCGGTTGTTGATCCTCGCTCATAGGATCACGATTCAGCGTATTAGGAAGCTCCGTTTCTCGGAGGCTTATCTTTTGGTATGTTTCCACTGAGTTGTAGGTTACGTACATTCGAGGGTATGGGCGAGCCTGTCGTCATAGGTGTTATTACATTCTTAAGTGCATAATCTTTGTTGTGGCGGGGTTTGTAAAAGGATATAGCTGTTCAAAAATTTACGTATATATGCAAGAAGGCAACCGTTTTGGTTGCTTTGTTTTATTATCTTATCTCTTGTTTCATATCTGCATGTTTTATATTCGTGATTTCTCGATGTATGACTACTTGGGTGCGGGTAAGGCACGATCACGAGCCGAGCAGTCGTAGCGAGTACTGTTATCTTGACCTCGCCCGGGGCTGCGTTAAATCTGCATGAGTAAGTACACGATGTTGATCCTCGCTCTTAGGATCACAGTTCAGCGTTTTGGGAAGCTCCGTTTCTCCGGAGGCGTATCAGTGGTATAATCCCCTGTCGTTGTAGGTACTTACATTCAGGGCTATGGCGGGGCCTGTCCGCCATTGTTATCATATCATTCTTAAGTGCATGTAATCTTATTTGTGGCGAGTTTGTAAAAAAGGATGTAGCTATTGGATTTAAGTTTATTTATATATATGCAGAAAGAAACTTTTCTCGAATAAGCTGTTTTACACTTCACATTATTTCATGTCTTGTTTTATATTAGTGATTACTCGATGTTGTATCACTAGGGTGCGGGGTAAGGCACGATCACGGGCAGGTTGGTCGTGACAATAGTTAAGAATAATTTGGACCTTAAGCGTCGATGGAAATATGAGAATATGTCATGAACACATTATCTGAGTGAATCTGAATGAATACTAAAGTGAATTCTTGAGGTGAATAAGAGGTATGTATGTAATGGTTAGTTACCTTGACATGTTCTACTTGTTTTCAAATAAGTGTGGATATCTGGACTCATATCCTCTTTTTATTCCCATGTAGCCTCACTCGACCCTTTGATTTCTCCTGACACTTTAAGCGAGGCAACTTTCTTAGTTCTCAACTTTGAATATGACAATCCAAAATAGCCCTGGTATCTCCGTATGTGTGAAATCATCCCTAAGCTGTAATGGAGTGCAGAGGACAAACAACGGCGGGTCCTCGCATACTTTCTCAATATGGATACATAAATTACTAGAACAATAACTAAGTCTTGTGTGACTCAAGTTCATAAGCCACTAGACAAACTCTCCTCAAAATCATGTAAGGTCAGATATATGCGGGGTGGGCTTTCTTTAATTCCAAATCTTGTGAAACCTTTCATATGCAAAACTTTCGGGAAAAAAACCATCAACTTGAAACTCCAAATCTCTACGCCTCGCGTTTGAATAGGACTTCTAGCGACTCACGAGATCGATTACCTTTAAAATCGCCCGTATAGAGCTTCACGGTGCCATCTAGATACTAGCATGATAACTATTATTATAAGCAAATTCGGTGAGAGGCAAATACTCATCCCAAATACCTTTAAAATTGAGAACACATGCCCTCAACATATCCTCAAGTGTCTGTATAGTTCAGTCTTCCGGGCTATCTGTCTGAGGATGAAAAGTTGTGCTGAGATTTACCTTGGTACCCAAACCTTTCTGTAAAGACTTTCAAAAGTGTGTTGTGAATTGAGCACCACTGTCACGACCGAATCGGGCATGGCTAGTGCCTTACCGAGCACCCTAGTGACACAACATCGTAATGTCGGAACATAAAGACAATACATGAAACCAATGTGATATGGCGGTGAAATAAGAAGGCAGGCTAACCAAAAGCGGTTACCTTGGTATATATATAAGCGACAATTTGACGATTACAACCTCCACAAATTACGCCTGCGATACTCTGAGACCTCTACGAATAATATGACAACAACGACGGGGCGGGGCCCGTCATACCCTGAATATAGCACCTGATCAGCGGGGACTATACGAATAAGCCTCGGAGAAGCAGCTTTCCCGAATCTGGCTTGTGACCTAGGCGAGGATCACGGTGATGTAACTTTACTGCGGCATGAACGCGGCCCGAAGGAAGTCGATACAGCAGTGCGAGTATGTGGCGAAATAAATCACGTAAATGAAATCATAGTAGTCTATATAAAGCGGGAGGCATGTATGATAACGAACTACGATTCCTGATAAATAAGCGATCGTCGAGTCGAGGACTCGCCTCAAAGTCATCCCTTATGCCGTGGAGCTCGCCGCCAGCTGCCCGGCGGTCTGGTACAAATCACGTGATACGTATAACGGTCTCGGCCCATCTTATGGACCCAATATAGAAAGCGTGTGGAATCGTTCGGATGAACGGTAGTCGATGAATTACATTCGGGTGAGCCGGTAGTCAAGTGAAATACATTCCGGATGAGCCGGTAGTCGAGTGAAATACATTCGGATGAGCGGTAATCAAGTGAAATACATTCGGATGAGCCGTAGTCGAGTGAAATACATTCGGATGAGCGGTAGTCGAGTAGAACACAATATTTGCCTGTCAAGGCTATCACGTAACATGGTCAAGTTTCATAACGACAAGCATAGGCAAGTTATACCTGACTCAAGGTACTTTCATTTTATGTCAAAGTCGGATTTTAACCTAAAGTACTACGTCGTTAAATTCCTTTTAAGATCCGGTTCTTTTACAAAGGTCACCGATACGTAGTATAAAATTAGAGTGACTAACATTGTTAAGTAAACCAAAATGCTTTCCTTTGTAAAATCAAGTAACAACCTTATTTTCCAAGCGTTCAAGTTTGCCTAATTTCAAATGCTCAAGTTTCTCATTTTAGAAAGGGTTTAGTAGTTCATAGTTTTAAATCCTTTAAAACATAATTCTCGCTAAGCGTTTTGAGAAACCTATGTCTTATAAGTGAGTAGGTTATTCTTGTTTATAATCAATCTTATTAGCGGCCATGATCTAGGAAATGTCATTTTGTCTCATCTTAGCTTATGCGGATGGAAGTTTCTCTTTGGTTTTAATAATACTTAATCTGTCAAAACATTTCCTTTTATTACTTACTGCGGTGGTTTGTCGATACGTTCGATTTAGAAATCGATAAAACATTCTTAAGCGTTATTACCCAACTTCCCGTAAAGCTAGTATAACTCTTAAGTTTTCAAAACCAAGTATTACTTAACTTCTTTCGAAATGATTCAAAAATCTTTTGAAATACTTCAAGTTCTTTATTAACACATATGAGCGGTTATAGTTCAAATCGATTACCTTTTCAAAATCACAAGTATTTTCTTACCAACGTAAAACATTATAACTTGACTTCCCATAAAGCGTTATAACACTTTATGTTTTAAACAATCAAATACATTTAGCAACATGCGTCTGCGTACTACATAGATCACACATATCATGCTAGAAGAGATAGGAAGAGGTTCACGTACCGCGGCGAGTATCGACTAATAGCAAAGCGCTCAGTACCTCCAACCGGCTACTCCTTAAGTCAGTAGATCGCGCCACACGTAGTACTTCAACCTATAAGGCCACAGCGCTTATTAACATTTAGACCTCATCGTAGAACATTCTAGAAAATTGTGCGCCTCCCCACATGGCCGCGTAAATCTCTCTCTATCGAGGCTATCAAGCCAACGAGGGGTGAAGTTCATCATCTAACGGGCGTGCACAATTCTACCTCCGAAGAAAAGCTACACAAGTCTCTGTATGTCTGATCTATGTAATTCTGATTGATACTCTTCTTTCGAAAAGGTTTCTTATATTGGGCTTAAGTCAAAGACATTGCGATAACGGCGTTCGATTCTATATATAGTATACTTCAACTATATAGTCTAACAATCATGTAATTTCCAATTACAATAGAGGACAAGATATTTACCTCGATAAGCCCATAATTATCAGAGTTTAAATGTCGATCTGAGCGAGTTTAGCTCTGTCAGTGCGCTCAGGCCAGCTCCAAACAACCCAGAAGTTCTAACCAGCACCTTATTACTCGAACTAACCATGGAGATTTTCCTTAGGGTTTCGGTTTTGTGGCGGAAGGAAGTATAATAGTATTCAGGTTTTTGTATAGGTATAACCTTAGAATACTACAAGGTATATGGCTAAGGTAATTTGGGCATTATAACAATACTTTTGAGAGTATTTCTACAGAGGGTGTATTATACGAGACAACTAGGCTGGGGTACCGGCCACTACTAGGAGGGGGTGAGGGCTCTCGGCGAGGGGAGGAAGACTCTTGGGCGAGAACCACGAAGGAAGAGGGAGGATTTTAACACTTAGAAGATTTTAGGATGAAGAAAGTCTTCAACGTAGGGTGGTATTTATAGGCCAACCAATGGCCAACCAATGGCGAGATCTTGCCAAGTGCAAGGCAAGTGTAAGGCGAGATCTTGCCAAGTGCACCTAGCCAACTAACACGCGAAAAAAATCCTACAGCTCCGCCGACCAGCCAAGGCGATCGTCGACCCTCCTTTACCGCTCGCGTCGCATGATGAGAGGGTGCCAAGTGGCGCCCTCTTGTTAGCTGACACGTTCGTCTCGGAAAAATCCGTAAAAATTAAAAATGACATGGCGGAAATTCCCTACGAAAGTGTGGAAGCGTTTAGTCGAAGCGACTCTAATCGGGTGTTGTGCACAAAATTAATTCGGCCAAGCCTAATTAAAAGTTTCAAATTTTCTCGTCGTCCCCGTACATACTGCGGAAATCTGAGGCATAACATTCTCCTCGTAGAAACATTCGTCGAATGTTCCTACAGATCTCGAAACAAGCGGGCGCGATATTGTCACGACCCGTTCAGGGCGTGGTAGTGCCTGCGGGCACCCAGTAGTCATACATCAGTGTCGGAAACATAAAGCAAGACATAAAATAGTTTATAAAACAAGACCTGATTTTGTGAGAAAACATCGTCTTCGGCGTATATAAATATAATCATGTTTTAGCGATTACATCAAACAGCATGCAACATGACTCTGGACCTCTAGGAAATATACCACTATGGCGGGACGGGGCCGCCATACCTAACTGTACAAAACTATCTACAACGGGAGATCATGCAAAAGTAGAGCCTCGGAAGAGATGGAGCTCTGGCGCAGCGTAGAGATCTGGGATGCGGATCTAGCACTGCTTGCCTTACTGCGGCATGAGCGCGGCCCAGAAGGAGGTCGATACAACGGTACTAAGTATGCAGCGTAAAGTACTTAAATGAAAACATATCATTTAGTTAAAACCGGTTTACAAATATGTATGAAACAACCAAAGAAAGCGCGCGTAGTGTCGCATCGTCATAAACAAGATCAATGATAGGTAGCGTAATAGGTCTTGTCTAGGCGAATGATCGAAAGCAGGGCCACTCGCCCGTATCATCGATCTGCAAGCCTAATCTGAACTCGGTCGCGCATAGGCCACTCGCGTGGGCGCGTGAGGTGTAACCGCGTCGAGGGTAGTGCTCCTCGGCGTAAATCTGGACTCATTGTCGCGCATGGCCATGACCGCGTGAGGCATAACCCGCATACTAACACGGAACTCGTAGCTCGCGTAGGCCCTGGACCGCGTGAGGTATTCTCGAATCATGGTCCCGGACGCTGAGTCTACCCGCGTCGGAGGCGGCTTAACCCGGTATCGTCTCGAGGTGAGTGATAGTATACTAACATAACAACTTATCTTTAAGTAACATAAGCCTGACAAGGATACTCGCTTTATACAAGCGTTACAAGATACTAACACCGTAGCATCGTATCGTGTCTACTTATCAAACCATCTTATTATTCTTTTCACGATATAAATGCATTTATAACACGTAGGCAAACTTGTTTCTTTTATCAATCTTAAGTGGTTATACTTACTTCGTAAAGCTAGTATAACTCTTAAGCTTCATTTCAAAAATCAATTAGTTCTCTTACATTTAATAAATGGTTGATAGTCGCTTTTGAAATGTTTTGATTCTTTATTATTGAGCTTAAGCGGTGAGGCATTGCCGTCACGTATTATTCGAGCTTAAGCGGTGAGGCATTGCGTAAGTATTATTGATTAACACGTATGCGTCTCAGTACTATATACATATTGTAAAATATCATGCTTTAGGAAGAATCACATACATACCGTGAAATCCACGCGAAGTCGGTATGTCGTATGAGAGAATCGACTATAATAGTCACAGATATCTATCAAAGTCTAGACTATTACGAAGGTCATTCTAAGCAGAGGTCCTCGATTACGGAAAGTCGGGCGGCTGACCACTGCGGTGAGCTATATAAGTCTCTTGTGAAAGCAGTCTATGTAAGTATAGTTCGTATATTCTTCTTTTATACCGCTTAGGTGTTCTGATTCAATTCTATTCCTTAACAACCACAAGTATTTATACTTATTCTTATATTACAACGATATATATATTAATTCAAAGAGGTTAGGATTAGTTACCTCGGTAATGATAATATCTAGAAAAGTCGCTGAGCAAGGTTTTGCTCACAAGTTGTATGCTCAGAAAACCTTAGAAGTTCTTCACAACTTCTACAAGTACTAAGGTATTTGGGCTAGGGTATTTTGGGCATTATAACAATACAAGAGGCAACTTTTCTACCAAGGGAGGGGTAGGTTTCGGCTAGGCTGGGGGTGGGGTAGCCTCGGCGAGCTTCCGAGGGAGGGGGTGTGTTGGGCGAAACAACAAGAGGAGAGGGAGGGATTTGAGACTTAGATAGATTGCTCGATTTAGGATGAAATAACTCTTGAACAAGGGGTATTTATAGGTCAAGACATGGCCAACCAATGGCGAATTATGCCAAGTGCAAGGCAAGTGTAGGGTGAGGATTTAGGCAAGTGTCCTTGGCGACTTGCACCAAAATATCTATCGACTTTATGACAAGGCTTGGCATTCCAATCGGCCTATTGCGTGACAAGTCCACGATGAGAGGGTGGAAAGTGTCGCCTCTCATTGGTCCAAAGTGTTCGTCTCTCGGAAAAATCCATAAAAATAAGAAATGACATAGCGGATTTTATCTATGAAAATTGTGGAAAGCGTTTAGTCGGAAAACCGTTAAGCTTTGTGAGTTGTGCCTAAAAATCGTCGAGGCCTAACTTTAAGACCAAAACTTTTTATGCGTATTCCTTTCGTACATACTGCAAATACGAGGTATAACATTCTCCCCTCGCCAGAAACATTCGTCGAATGTTCCTTCCCAGCAGATAACGCTAAGGTTCTTGAAAACTTAAGCGGTTTGCAAAAAGCCACGCCTGGCCGTAAACAACACTTAGGCATAAGCGATAATGAAGATTTATAAGTAGGAAAGTGAATTACGGAGGGTGGGAGCGGTGAGATATACGCCTCGTGTCCTCGCCGGCTTCCCGCGTCATCTCGCCACGAGCTCGTTCGCCCGAGACTTTGTGGAAGCCCGTCCTTCGTCATGAGCGCTAACGGCGATCGATTATCGCTATGGGAATCTCGCCATCGATAACCCGCCGGTCACTGGACATCGTCAATCGGATGTACCTAGATGGATCCGATCGTCTCGCCGGCGTAAAGCGTGAAACGCTGGATGCTTTGCCTCCGGATCGGACGGCGACCAACTCGTAGCAACCTTGCCTACCTGCGGACAATGCGAAGCGGCCCGATGTACCTTGGTGAGTTTCCCCTTCCCGAATCTCATCACACCGCCATGGGTGGCGCGCTAGGAAAACCCGATCATCAGCGCAAACTCGGATGTCGGCGGCGATGATCTGCATCGACTTCTGTCGACTACGGTATCGATAGCGCTCTCGGATAAGCCGCCTTATCGGCTGCTGTTGCGCCAAATCTGGTCCCCATTGCGCACCTCGCCCACCTCGAACCAACCTATAGGCGTCTGCACTTCCTCGTACAAGGCCTCGTAAGGCGCCATCCCGAATCTTTGGGTGGTAGCTATTATTATCTGCGAACTCAGCTGAGGCAAATGATCCTCCCACTACCGCGAAGTCAATAACACGGGCTCGCGACATATCCTCGAAGTGCGGATAGTGCGCTCTGCTGTCGTGCATGCGTGGATGAAATGCGATTACTCGGGCTCGCTGCGTCCACTAAACCCTGCGGAAGGACCTCGGAAGTTGGCGTGGCGGGCTCCTGCATGCGATATGATCGAAGTAGGGACTCATGCGATCGGCGATCTCTCGGATGTAAAGTGCGGCGTAATCCTCGGTAGAAAAAGTCGTCTGACGGGAAGAAAGTGGGCTGATTTAAATCGACTGTCGGCGATAACCCGTATAGAATCATGTCTCACTGCGAGTGCGAGGTAATCTGTGATGAAGTCCGTGTTGATTACCTCGGCTTCGGTCGGGATCTCATCGCTGTAACAAACCACGGTCTGCGGTGCTCTGCCTTACTGCGTGACAACACGGGCGAGCTACGAACTGCGCAGCGTCCTCTTGAGCCGTCCCGCGATACACGGATCTAAGGTCGTGGTACATCTTGAGTCGACCGGATGGATGAAGTAGCTGTATTGTGCTTCCCGAGAACCTGCTGTAGAAGTCACGAAACATCTGGAACACCTGACACGCCCTCGAACCTTAGCACCCGTGGTGCTACCTCAGAGACCGCGCCTCGCGAAGAGGCGTATCGCGATATCGAATCAAAGTGGATCCTCGAGCTGTTGCCTCTTACGCCTCGCCAGCGATGGAAGACTCGGCAACCTCGCGAACTCTAACCCGTTGCTATCGAGAATCAATCAAGCGGACACGAGGCTTGCTAAGCGGTGCAAATCACGAACCATGTCCTCCTCTCTGCTGCGCGTCGATGGGCTCCCGTGACCTACGACTAGGCGTACGCCTGACGTTGGCCTTGCGGATGGTACGGGATATCAACATCGTAATCCTTAAGCAACTCCAACCACCGTCTGCGCCGTAAGTTCGGCTCCTGCGGTGAAGATATCTTGGAGGCTCTTGTGGTGCGTAAAAATATCCACGTGAACCCGTACAAATAGTGCCTCAGGATCTTGGCGTGAATCACGGTGCGACTCGAAATCATGGGTGGGGTAGTTCCTGCCGTGTTTCTTCATTGTCGGGATGCGTATGCTATAACTCTGCCATCTTTGCGTCAACACAGCGTCCCAACCCGATGCGGCGCGTCGCGATACGACATAACCATCGGACCTGCGGAAAGTAAGAGCGAGGCGGTCGTCGGTCTCTCTTTCGGCCAGCTGGAAACCACGCTCCTGACATCGATCCCGAAACTTGGCGCCACGAGTCGGCCTAGTCGATGGTGCGAAGATAAAGCAAACTTCTCCACGAACGCGATAATACCTGCGAGGCCCGAGCTGCGAACCTGCAGCCGGAGTAGTAGGTGCAGGCAGTCTGGCCTCGATCTTGGCGTATCAACTCGAATGCCGTCGGCCGACAATATGCCCAGCGCCCGAAGTCAGCGAAACTCACGTTTGGAAAACTTGGCGTCTGCTGAGTCTGGAGAAGCGTCGGCCTGATCGCCGAATGCTCGCGTGCTCTGCTCTGGCGAGAATAAACGAAGATATCATCGATGAACACTATCTGGCGTGTCGAAAATGGTTTGAACACTCGGTTCGTCAAATCCATGAATCTGCGGGGCATTGGTCGACCAAAGACATGACCACGAACTCGTAATGCGTCTGGTCGGAATGCGATCTAGGGACATCCGCCTCTCGACTACTTTTGATGATAGCGATCGCGGTCAATCTTGGAAAACATCTACGCACCACTGTTGGTCGAACAAATCATCAATCACAGGGAGGGTATACATTCTTAATGGTCACCTTGTTGGTGCTAATCAACACTGCGTGCGCGGCGTCGTCCTTCTTCGCGAACAATCTGGCGCCCCGGGAGAAACCTTGGGCCTAATGAAGCCGCTTCTCTGCAAATCCTAAGGTGATCCTTGGCTCTCTCACTTCGGCGGTGCCGTTACGTATGGCGGAATGGAAATAGGCGAAGTATCGCAGCATCTGTCATACAAAACTCGATCTCCTCGGGAGGATACGGGAAGGTCGTGCGGAAACTGCGTGCGGGAACTTCGACTCTTTGGGAGCGGAAAATCGGCGCGCGGCCGATTATCAAACACTCGAGCGAGATGGTAGATATACCGCCACGCGCGTCTTCCTAGCCGAGGTGAAATAAACCTACCGCCGGCGTCTGGTGCTCCTCCCGCTCGGCAAGCTCGCCGAGCTGGGAACCGTACTACTCTCTGCGGTCTACATTGGCATAGCAAGAGGCTAGCGAATCCGTCCCGTAATCACGTCAAAGTCAAACATCTCGACTCTGTCAAGTCGGCTGAGTCGGCGGCGTAAATGGTCACGAGACAAGCCACATATACCGTAGAGCTACGGCGAATCACCGGCTGGCGTAGCTACCTCGAAAGGGTCATGGACTCGGGCTCTATCCACATCCTACTAGCAACGAGGGAGATATATGGGGCCAGTAGAACCGGATCTATCAAGCATACCATCAAACCCGAGGCCCGATAAGGTACGTGGCGACATCGGTGAGGCCTCACGATCTGTCGGTGGACAAAGCATAAATGCGGTTACGAGGACGCTAGGCGGACACGAGCCACGACCTGCGCGCGACCTGGCTGACCCGTGAGCACCACGCCTCGGGCGAGTAGCGTAGGAGATGATGAGCGGCAGAACACGAAGGTGAGCCTACCGCGTGTGCCCCGGTCGGACGATCCACGCAAAGTGACCTGCGGCCTGGCGTAACAAGATCCAAAAGTAGTACCACGCTTCCGTAATGGGATCTGCGTCGGCCTGGCTGGGGTGGTCGTCGGCGATACCTCTGCTACTGGGCGTCACGAAGCCACAGGGCCACAGTGCGCCCTCAGCGTAGGTGTCTTGAGGGCGGTGCGGGAGTGCTCTGTCTTTGGCGTGGTGCGAATCTAGGCTGCTGAGGCCGCCCGCGCGATAACCACGAGAAGACCCTCGTCACGGCGCCTTAACCTGCTTCTTTGTCGTCGACCGTCGACCTCTGCGCTCGCCGCGTCGAGGCGTGAGCTGCGTGCGGGTAATGTCCGTACGGTGGAGAAACCCCGCCATGACTCGGCCGTATAGTCGTCTAGCGGTGACATAGCGGTGCACCTATCCTCGTATCTGCTACCAATCTTTGGGACATATCGAGCGATGAATCAAACTCGACATTGTACTCACGGCGGTGCGTCTCTGCCTCGATGGTAAAAATCTATCGGCCGCGCCCTCGCCGTCTGTGGAGGCGAAGTGAGTGAGAAAGCCTGCGAGAACTCGTCCCAGTAGGCTGAGGCGCGTGCTCTCCCGGGATAACTCGTGAATCAAACCAATCATTGCGGTATCGCGGCCTATGTGAACAAAGATCACGGACTCGGTCTCGGCATACGATCACTCTCAAAATCCTCTGAAGGCGGCGGATGAACTCCTGCGGATCATCCTCGGCCTCGACCCGTAAAACTCCGTGGCTCTGGCTCGAAGTCTCGTAGCCTCGAGCTCTACGCCTCGGGTGAGCAGCGGGTGCGGCCGCGCTGGCTGGGCCCAGGCTGCGCGTCCGGCCTCTCGCCGTGTCGGGCCTGACTTTAGCCAAAAGGTGGGCCGTCTCCTTGTACCCTAACTCCTCAGCCCGGTGTGGGGCGGGAGGTGTGGGTGCGTGGTCTGTCTTTGAGTTTGGCGGCGTCATAGAACTTCGCCGTCTCTGGTATAGGCGGGCACGAGCCCTCGTGACTCTGGGTGTCTGCTGGCGACTCCATTTGCCTTGCCGCCACGGGCGGGTTGCCTACGAGGAGGCATAAGCATTACGAGAAAGGAATACGTTAGAGGGTCGACTATAACACGACTCTAGCACGATCTCGGAATGAGAAGAATGAAACCGATCCTAAATATCCTATAGCCTCACGATTATTGGTGTGGTGCGCGACACGCGATAATCGAACTACTAGATCTGATGCGTAGACCTTTCAGAGGATTAAGCGCTCGATACCACTTTTGTCACGACCCGTTCGGGGCGTGGTGGTGCCTTCAGGCACCCAGTAGTCATACATCCAGTGTCGGCGAAACATAAAGCAAGACATAAAATAGTTTATAAAACAAGAACCTGATTTTGTGAAAACATCGCCTTCGGCGTATATAAATATAATCATGTTTTAGCGATTACATCAGACCTTTGTACAACATGACTACTGACTCTGAAATATACCACTATGGCGGGACGGGGCCCGCCATACCACCTGTACAAAACTATCTCTGACGGGAGATCGTACCAAAAGTAGAGCCTCGGGAAGAGATGGAGCTCACGGCGCTGCGTAGAGATCTGGGATGCGGATCTAGCACACCTTGCCACTGCGGCATGAGCGCGGCCCAGGAGGTCGATCAACGGTACTAAGTATGCGGCGTAAAGTACTTAAATGAAAACATATCATTTTAGTTAAAACCGGTTTACAAATATGTATGAAACAACGAAAGAAAGCGCGCGTAGTGTCGCATCATAAACAAGATCAACAATAGGTAAGCGTAATAGGTCTTGTCTAGGCGAATGATCGAAAGCAGGGCGGCTCGCCCGTATCATCGTTCTGCAAGCCTAATCTGAACTCGGTCGCGTAGGCCACTCGCGTGGGCGCGTGAGGTGTAACCCGCGTCGGTGGCTACTCCTCGGCGTAAATCTGGACTCATTGTCGCGTAGCCATGAGCCGCGTGAGGCATAACCCGCGTACTAACACGGAACTCGTAGCTCGCGTAGGCCCACTGGACCGCGTGAGGTATTCTCGAATCATGGTCGGACACGCTGAGTCTACCGCGTCGGAGCGACAACCGGTATCGTCTCGAGGTGGTGATAGTATACTAACATAACAACTTATCTTTAAGTAACATAAGCGCAACAAGGATACTCGCTATACAAGCGTTACAAGATACTAACTGCGTAGCATCATATCGTGTCTACTTATCAAACCATCTTATTATTCTTTTCACAATATAAGTGCATTTATAACACATAGGCAAACTTGTTTCTTTTATCAATCTTAAGTGGTTATACTTACTTCCGTAAAGCTAGTATAACTCTTAAGCTTACATTTCAAAAATCAATTAGTTCTCTTACATTTTAATAAATGGTTGATAGTCACTTTTGAAATGTTTTGATTCTTTATTATCGAGCTTAAGCGTGAGGCATTCGTCACGTATTGTCGGGCTTAAGCGTGAGGCATTCTGTAAGTATTATTCGATTAACACGTATGCGTCTAGGTACTATATACATGTGTAAAATATCATGCTTTAGGAAGAATCACATGCATACCGTGAAATCCACTGCCAGTCAGTATGTGTTGGAAGAATCGACTATAATAGTCACGGATATCTATCAAAGTCTAGACTATTACGAAGGTCATTCTAAGCAGAGGGTCCTCGATTACGGAAAGTCGGGCGTGACCACTACGGTGAGCTATATAAGTCTCTTGTGAAAGCAGTCTATGTAAATATAGTTCGTATATTCTTCTTTTATACCATACAGGTGTTACGGTTCAATTCTATTCATTAACAACCTACAAGTATTTATACTTATTCTTATATTACAACAGTATATATATTCTAATTCAAAGAGGTTAGGATTAGTTACCTCGGTAAGCGATAATATCTAGAAAAGTCGCGCTGAGCAAGGTTTTGCTCACAAGTTGTATGCTCGAAAACCTTAGAAGTTCTTCAACTTCTACAAGTACTAAGGTATTTGGGCTAGGGTATTTTGGGCATTATAACAATCTGAAGGCAACTTTTCTACCAAGGGAGGGGGTAGGTTTAGGCTAGGCTAGGGGTGGGGTAGCCTCGGCGAAGCTTCTCGAGGGAGGGGTGTGTTGGGCGAAGCACAAGAGGGAGAGGGAGGGATTTGAGACTTAGATAGATTGCTCGATTTAGGATGAAATTACTCTTCAACAAGGGGTATTTATAGGTCAAGACATGTGACCAATGGCGAATTATGCAGTGCAAGGCAAGTGTAGGGTGAGGATTTAGGCAAGTGTCCTTGGCGACTTGCACCTGAAATATCTATCGACTTTATGACAAGGCTTGGCATTCCAATCGGCCTATTGCGTGACAAGTCCACCAATGAGAGGGTGGAAAGTGTCGCCCTCTCATTGGTCCAAAGTGTTCGTCTCTCGGAAAAATCCATAAAAATAAGAAATGACATAGCGGATTTTATCTATGAAAATTTAATGAAGCGTTTAGTCGGAAAAGCAGTTCGCTTTGTGAGTTGTGCCTAAAAATCGTCCAAGGCCTAACTTTAAGACCAAAACTTTTTGTACGTATTCCTTTACGTACATACTCTGGAAATACGGGGTATAACAAGTATAGTCTTCACCACTATACTTACGAGAACAAACACGCGCGTAGCGCGCGGAACGACTGCGCCAAATGCTTACATCGAGTCACGAGAAACACCTCCATCACCAAAAATGATACAACTTTTGTCACTTTGCAGAGGCATTAACGCTTCTCGGCGACCCAACAAATGATGCAGGGCTGCGTCCGATCGAAGGCATCGTACATTCGAACTCTTACCACGTTTAAATCTTTGCTGATATCCAAAACTCGAGGTTACTATCACTAACGTGGTCATCGTTAGCGGGAACACTCTGGATGGATCTTGATACTTCCGAACATAACTGTCTGAAAGGCCGGACGTCTGCCTCACAAGTCGGACGTATTTATGCTATATAAACGCTGGCCTGTTCTACATGAACTCAAAGGGCCCAAGTAACTCGGGCTAAGTTATCTGTTTTCCAAAACTCGTCACACCCAGGGGTGGTACATGAAGAGCCGTGATCGGAACTCTAAGCGTCGTGCGATTATCATACGATTTCTCATTTGCGAGAACCTCTTCTAGACAAGCTTTACCTATCCGCGATCTCTTGGAACAAGCTGAACAGTATCGAATCTTGCCAACATCGAACCAATCGGCGGCACTTACACCGCCCCTACAAGGCCTCGTAAGGCGACATTCAAAAAGCGAAATGGTAGCTTAAACACTCCCTCGGGAGACAACAATCCACAACTACCTCTGAAATACACGCGGCAGGCGAATGCGATTTTGAGACTGCGAGTTCTTAACCACCTTGGTAAAACTTCGAAACCAAAAACAGCGTACCAGGGCTCCTTTATGCGCCATAAGGTGAAGGTAGGCACCTCGTGCGACCTTACAACCTTTACGATAGATCAAAGCTGCGAGTCGCGGTCTTTGTTAGAAAGCAAGGCGGTGACCTCGCCGGCCCGACTCTTGGTCGAATCGTCCGCGAACTCGTCTGTTGGTTAACTAAACTTGGGCCTAACACCTCGTGACCCTACCACGGCGGGACCACCTGGTGACCCGCGCCAACATGCGGCGGGTTGACCCGCGACCTCGGCCAGGCAGCAGCGCTAGCGCTAGCTCTCAGAAGGAAAACTCCCATTAATCACGTTACGAAAACCTAGCGGTCTTCTTAGCTCGACTACCCTCTTTCATTCCACTGCTCGGGGACTTATCCAGTAAACATAGTTCACGTGCACTATGCACTCTATAAGGTCAAGCACGAACACTACACCTTTACTCGAGATGGCCTTACCTCTGCAAGGTCTCTGCGTATAAAACTCTAAGGCTCGCGCCTACATCCCAAATCTTTCTCGGTTAACCCGTGATTTCTAATCCTACTAACACCTGCTATGAACATAGCACTTAAGGTATACTCGCTTATCACACATTACCGATCTACAGAGGTTAAGGATATATCTATATCTCTTCTTGCTCCATAGTCGTTGAAATCAAACACGCTTAGTGAGCATGCTAAGGAAGATGACAAACTACCGCGATCACGAAGGCTAAGTCCTCGCTTGAGACACTCTTTCGACATCGGACCACAGCGGTCATGAGTGACAAGTACCAACTAAAGCGACATTCCACAGGATGGCGCTGCCTTAATGAACGAGAAAAAGCGAATCAGGATGGTTTGGAACGCCCGTGTGATGGTGAGCGGAAGCTCTGGGCTCGACTAACCTGCATACCCGAGCGTCACAGACCACAGGAGGACCTTTGCTGATTTGGTGGATGTCGTAATCTAATCTATGGTGAGGTGACTCGACTCGAAAGTTACGAAAGGACTTTCTTTGCTCTGGCATAACCTGCTGTCGCCCGTTAACGTCGATCTACGTTTCGACTGCTGCGCGTAAGCCCATACGAGGCCATGCGAAGCCTGGCGAAGAACTTACTCTTGCGACATACCGTTGATATTCATCAAGACTCGCGATACGTGGTATACTCTCGGTAGCGAATCCAGCTAGTAATAAGTCGCCGCACTGCAATCTATATTCTGTTCGATGCATTAGGCGAAGGTTCAACATCATGGCGCGATAAGCTGCGCGCCGTGCTAAACTCTGCTGGGGCTAGTGGCGTGTAAAACTCCCGAATGAAGAACCACGGTGATGATTGGGCTGTGCCCGCGTAACCTGCATACTCTGCTCGCGACTCATAGTGCGCCCTCTGGGCGGGTTGCCTGCAGCGGAGGCATAGCAGTAAGGGAAAGAAATGCGTTAGAGGTCGACTTACAACACGTCTCTAAGGCGCGATCTCGGTGAGAAGAAATAGAAACCAATCCTAAATATCTATAGCCTCACGATTATTGGTGTGGTGCTGCGCGATAATGTCGAACTTCTGGATCTGATGCGTAGACACTTTCAGAGATTAGCGCTCACGTGCCACTTTTGTCACGAACGAATCGGGCATTGGTGCCTTACCGGGCACCACTAGTGACCTGACATCAGTAATCGGCGGAACGTAAAGACAATACATGAAACGATGTGATATGACGGTGAAATAAGAAGGCGGTAACAGCGGTTACCTTGGTATATATATAAACAACAATTTGACGATTTACAACCCTGCACAAGTGCACGCGCGATTACTACGGACCTCTACGAATAATATGACAACAGCGGGGCGGGGCCGTCGTACCTGAATATGGCTTTCTGATCAGCGAGGACTATACGAAGATAAGCCTCGGAGAAGCGAAGCTTTCCCAATCTTTGGCTGACCACTAGGCGAGGATCACGGCGTGTAACTTTACTGCGGCATGAGCGGCCCAGGAGTCGATCTGCCCAGTGCAGTATGTGGCGAAATAAATCTTCGTAAATGAAATCATAGTAGTCTATATAAAGCGGGAGGCATGTATGATAGCGAACTACGATTCCTGATAAATAAGCAGTCGTGTCATCGAGGACTCGCGCCTCAAAGTCATCCCTTATGCGTGGAGCTCGCCGCCATTATGGCCGGCGGTCTGGTACAAATCACGTGATCGTATAACGGTCTCGGCCCGTCTTATGGACCCGATATAGAAGCGTGTGGAATCGTTCGGATGAGCGGTAGTCGATGAATTACATTCCGGGTGAGCCGTGGTCAAGTGAAATACATTCGGATGAGCCGTGGTCGAGTGAAATACATTCGGATGAGCCGGTAATCAAGTGAAATACATTCGGATGAGCCGTGATCGAGTGAAATACATTCGGATGAGCGGTAGTCGAGTAGAACACGATATTTGCACAACAAGGCTATCACATGTGCGTGGTCAAGTTTCATAACGACAAGCATAGGCAAGTTATACCTGACTCAATGTACTTTCATTTTATGTCAATTCCGGATTTTAACCTAAAAGTACTAAATGCGTTAAATTCCTTTTAAGATCGGTTCTTTCTGAAAGTCACGATACAGTAGTATAAAATTAGAGTGACTAACATTGTTAAGTAAACCAAAATGCTTTCCTTTGTAAAATCAGTAACAACCTTATTTTCAAGCGTTCAAGTTTGCCTAATTTCAAATGCTCAAGTTTCTCATTTTAGAAAGGGTTTATTAGTTCATAGTTTTAAATCCTTTAAAACATAATTCTCGCTTTAAGCGTTTTGAAACCTATATCTTCTATAAGTGAGTAGGTTATTCTTGTTTATAATCAATCTTATTAAGCGACCATGATCTAGGAAATGTCATTTGTCTCATCTTAGCTTATCACGGATGGAAGTTTCTCTTGGTTTTAATAATACTTAATCTGTCAAAACATTTCCTTTTATTAGCTTTGATGGTTTGTCGATACACATTCGATTTCGAAATCGGTAAAACATTCTTAAGCGTTATTACCCGACTTCATAAAGCTAGTATAACTCTTAAGTTTTCAAAAACAAGTATTACTTAACTTTGAAATGATTCAAAAATCTTTTGAAATACTTGAAGTTCTTTATTAACACATAACAAGCGATTATAGTTCAAATCGATTACCTTTTCAAAATCACAAGTATTTTCTTACCAACGTAAAGTTGTTATAACTTGACTTCCCATAAAGCGATTATAACCTTTTATGTTTTAAACAATCAAATACATTTTAGCAGCATGCGTCTGGTACTACATAGATCACGCATATCATGCTAGAAGAGATAGGAAGAGGTTCGCATACCTCGCGAGTATCGACCCATAGCGCTTCAGCAATTACCTCGAGTCGTCGTACTCGTAAGTCAAGTAGATCGCGGCCATGTAGCGTAAATCTTGACCTATAAGGCCACGGCGACATTAACATTTAGACCTCGTCGTAGAACATTCTCCAGAAAATTCGTGGCCCTCCCCACTTAATGGCGTCGTAAATCTCTCTCTGAAGTCGGTAATTTGTCAAGCCATGAGGTTCATCATCTATAGGGCGTGCACAATTCTACCTCGCGGAAAAGCTACAAGTCTCTTTATGTCTGATCTATGTAATTCTGATTCGATACTCTTCTTTGAAAAGGTTTCTTATATTAGGGCTTAAGTCAAAAGCATTTGTAGATAACAAGCGTTCAGTTCTATATATAGTATACTTCAACTATATAGTCTAACAATCATGTAATTCAATTCTGATAGAGAACAAGATATTTACCTCGATAAGCCATAATTATCAAGTTTAAATGTCGATCACGAACAAGGTTTAGCTCTGCTCAGTGTATATCAGGCGCTCCAAACAACCAGAAGTTCTTGCAGCCATACTTCGACATATTATCAACTGACCAACATATGGAAATTTTCCTTGAGGTTTCGGTTTTTGTGACGGAAGGGA
>JAQGDG010000078.1:0-457960 GCA_029844215.1 Przewalskia tangutica | reverse complement strand
AAAGCGTCGAGTTTGCCTAATTTCAAATGCTCAAGTCACTTATTTTAGAAAGGTTTTATAACTCGTAGTCTTATTAAGCCAGAATATACTTCTCTTTTAAACAACGAGAAACATATGCCTTATATGTGAGTAGGTTATTCTTGTTATAACGATCTTATTACAATGACCATGATGCAGAAAATGTAATATCATTTTGTCTAAATCTTAGTTTCTATGCGGATGGAGGTTTCTCTTGGTTTTAATATAATACATCATTATTGATACATTTTCCTTTATTAATTTGCGGTGATGCATCGATACGTTACGATCTCGAAATCGATAAAGCGTAATTCCTTTTAAAACCAGTACTCATTACTCACGAATGAGGTTCCACACAAACATCCGTATTAAGACAATTAAGTTAAGTCTCTTATCTTATAAGATCAAGTCTCTTAACTTCTTAAAAATAGATAAACCATTTTCTTTACCTCTCTTGGAGCGTTATACCTAACTCCGTAAAGCTAGTATAACTCTTTTTAAAACCTTTAAAACCAAGTGTTACTCTTTTAAAAAATGGTTTCTTAGCATTTGAAATACATTCGAGTTCTTATTATTCAGGCTTAAGTCAAAGACATTGCGTACAACTACGTTCAATTGCAAATCGTCGTCTGCGTACTATATATTGTCGGGCTTAAGTCAAAAGACATTTGCGTACTATACATATCTTCCTTTAAAATATCATGCTCGAGTATAGGAAGAATCGCGTACGCTTGCGGCGATTATCGACTATAAGCAAAAGCGGCTCATGACTTATAACGGCTAGCCTTGTCCGCTACAAGTAGCCCGTGCTCTTGCGAACATCAACGATATAGGTTATCGATCTCTTTGTAAATACGGTCTATGTAAATCAGTTTAATCTTCTGCTTATAAATTGAGCTTAAGTCGAAGACATTGCCAAAGACTATGTTCAGTTATATATAGTATGCTTTAACTATATATTCCAGCAACATGTAATTTCCAATTACCAAGAAGGGCGATGAAGTATTTACCTCATTAGCCCAAAATTATCCAAGTTTAATGTCATTTCTGGGCAGCGTTTGGCTCTACTCAGGAGTGCTCGATCCGGCTCAAACAACGCCGAAGTTCTCGCAACCTTCACTTAACACTTGAGACTATGAAGGTTTTCCTTAGGGTTTCATTTAGTGGCTAAGGAAGTATAATAGTATTTTTACGGGCTTTTATGCGAATGTAACCTTGGGAATACTACAAGGTATTTGGGCCAAGGTATTTGGGCATTATAACAATACTAGGAGAGTATTTCTATACCCTGACAAAGGGGTATTTATACGAGACAACTAGGCTAGGGGTACCCCTGGGCCAAGCTTCCTGAGGGGGTGTGCTCTCGGCTGGACACTTTCTCTAAGGGGAGGGGCTTTGGGCGAAAGCAAGACAAGAGGAGGAGTATTTGAGACTTAGAAAGATTGCTCAAGTTTTGGATGAAGAAAGTCTTCAAGTAAGGAGTATTTATAGGCCAATATGGACCAATGGCGAAGATGAAGACAAGTGTGGTGCAAGTGTAGGGTTAGATTTCCACCATGTGTACCTTATCCGTCTACCACACAACTTGCACAAAATATCCTACCAACTAAAGTGCCCTCTTTTCGTCCATTGCCGTCACGCCGCTTCCCGATGTGAGGGTGACATATCACCCTCCGTTGGTCCAAAATGTTCGTCTCTCGGAAAAATCCGCAAAAATTATAAATGACATAGCGGAATTTTCCCTACGAAACGTGGAAAGCGTTTAAATCAGCGACTCCAATCGGGTGTTGTGTACAAATTTGAAACTAGCCCACCTTTAGGCTTAAATTATTATCGTGCGCTCGCGTACATACTCTGGAAATCACGAGGGTATAACATTCTCCTCGCCAGAAACATTCGTCGAATGTTCCTTCTCAAGCGGATAAAGATGAAGTTATTCTAACAAGTTTCCTTTGCCACGTAGCCCTGAGCATAACTGCGTTCTCTTATTTTCGCCTTACTGCGTGCCTCCTCGAACACTTGAACTCTTCTAGTATCGCACCATACTCGATCATCGCTTGGTTCCAAAACCTTGGAGTCACCGCCTCAAACTTGGTCATCTACTAGCCTCGATCTTCCTTAAGGCCATTCCGGCCTTGCGTCTTACGGTCGAACATATCCACGAACTTCATACGATGGTTGCAAAACTTGGGCCTAGCACCCTCGTGACCCTACCACTGGCGGGACCACCCGGTGACCTACCCGCGAAGCAGTCGCGGGTTGGCCCGCGCAATGACCCGACTACTAGCATCGTGAGCTCTTGTTCCCGTCCGAACAATCCTTTATCTGGTCATGGCTACCACTTCCATTTCACACTACCCAGGGACTTACCCTTTTCACTAACCAGGTTTCTAAATCACATTTTAGCACAAAGCTATCCAAACATAACACTAAACACATCAACAACATCAATACATACAAAACTCGAGAGGGTTAGGGATATACAGATCTCTGCTCCTGCAATCATAGGCACGCCTGCGGAGCATGCGTGTAGAAGGTGATGAACGTGCGATCACGAAAGGTGAGTCGTAACATCCGTGCTACCCTTGGTCGGACAGTTCCTCGCAAAATGGCCCATTGCATGCAAAAATAACAAGCTCCTTGGCGCGCGACATTCCCGAAATGCGGTCTACCAGCATCGACCACAGGGTAGGGGTATTGCGCTGCAACACCCTACTCGCGGACACAGAACCCATGGAGCTCTGACCTGCTCCCGAAGGTTGTGGAGGACCACTCTGCACTGGCGGAGGTACAAACCTAGTCTGCTGCTGAGGTGGTCCGCCTCGAAAGTCACGAGGACCTGCTGTTACGGCCTCTACGGTGATCTTGGTCGTTCAGTCGATTTCTCCGCTCCTCGCCTCCAGTGCATAAGCTGCGTGCGGGCAATGTCCATGCCGGTGAAGAGCTACACCGAACAACTCTGCTAGGTAATCGTGAGCCTGTAACATATCGATGCACTCGATCCTCCATACTAGCTACTAATGCGGGAACATCAGGGCGATGAGTCGAACTCCATTGTACTCGGTATGCGCGGTTACGCCTCAGCATCAAAAATCTGCCGGCTGAGCCCTCCTAAATCTGTGGAGGCGAAATGTGCCGAAGGCCCCGCTTCGTCCCAAGCGGTGGAAGTGCATCCTCTCCGGGGCGGCTCGCGAATCAAACGATCATTGCGGTATCACGCGGCCGATGCGAACCTAGGACCAGCGGCTCGGTCTCGAAGCCTTGATCACTCTCATGATCGCGTAGCTGTCGGATGAACTCCTGCGGATCATCCTCGAGCCTCGACAGTAGAACTGCGGCGGGCTACGTCTCGAAAAGTCTGTAGCCTCGAGCTATCCGATCTAGGGTGAACGGCTGGCGCTCTTTGGGCTGCTGCGTCCGGCTATCCTCATATCGGCCCGCGACCACGGCGATGGCGGGCCGTCTCCTTGTAACCCGTCTCTTACGCCCGGCCGTGGGGTGGAGGCTCAGTCTTGTAGTCTCGGCCAGCTGCTGCGACTCTAAACTTCTTTGGTCTTTGGCGGCGTCGCGAAAGCCGCCGTCGGGCGCTTGTCTCAGTCTTGGCCAGGGCTGCGCCTCGTACTCCTCTGTATCTCACTAGCGGCTCCTCTTGCCTTGCCCGCTGGGCACAGGTTGCCTTACGCGGGCATAAGCGGTAAAGGAAAGGAATACGTCGGAGGTCCGACTTATCCTGCGGCTCTAAGCACGATCTCGGAATGAGAAGAAATGAAACCAATCTAAATGTCCTATAGCCTCACGATTATAGATGTGGTGCATGACACAGATAATCAGACTCTACTAGACACGGTCTGTAGACACTTTCAGAGAATAACACGGCTCGATACCACTTTGTCGACCGAACCGGGCGTGGTAGTGCCTTACCGGCGCACCTGGTGATACAACATCGAGAGAAAACCGGTGAAATACAAACTTAAACATGTAAATAGACATGGATCAAGATGAAATAGAAATAGGCCAACCAAAGCGGTTGCCTTTGACATATATATAAATACATTTGAGCGATTTACAATCCTTACAACCACCTTGCATGATTACTCTGGACCTCAAGATTTTACAACAACTATGGCGGGACGGGGCCACGCCATACCACGAATGTACAAGAACCTATAGACTCGGGTAACATGCAAAGATAAGCCTCGGCGGAGCGGAGCTTCCGAGCGCTGAATGAGATCCTAGCGGGGATCGGCGGTCGATGTACTTCTGCGGCATGAGCGCGGCCCGAAGGAGAGTCGATGCAGTACCAGTATGTGAAAGCGTAAAGTACTATAAATGAAATCATAGCGATCTATAAAAGCGGGAGGCATGCGTGATAACGAAACTCGATTACCTGGCGTAAGCGGTCAAGTCGAGGACTCGCCTCAAAGTCATCACTCAAATGCAGCTATGGGTCTCGCGCCACAGCGTCAATCTTGTTCGCATCGCGCCACGTGCCGAGTGCTGCATCGGTGTAGACATGCCCGTGATGCGGCAATAATAACAATGCCGCGTGGCGCGTGCCGGTCTGCGCCGGTGTAGGCATGTCCGTATAACATCAACAACGATATATCGGGTAATCAACCTGCCGCGTAGCGCGTACCGGAGTCTGCGTCGGTGTAGACATGTCCGTAGCCACGATAACAATATATCGGGTAATCAACCTGCGCGTAGCCTGCGCGGATTCTGCGTCGGTGTAGACATGTCCATGTAACATCAACAACAAGGCGATCAAAATGGAAACATACGGTGGAATTCTCGTCTTTGCTGCCGCGTCCAGTAAGTTCTCGACAAGTCAATGGCCTCTATCGAGAGGCAGCGGTAACAGAAATACAACGCTTGCGCAGCAAGGCTATCATCACAAGCATGGCGGGTTTCACAACAACAAGCATAGGCAAGTTTCACCATGACAAGCATAGGCAAGTTATACATCACTCAAGTACCTTCGTTTTATGCCAAAGTCAGGGTTTTAACCTAAAGTACTACATGCGTTAAATCCTTTAAAGATCCGTTTCTTTCACATAAGTCACCTGATACGTAGTATAAAAATAGTGACTATCTTTAAGTAAACAAACCACTTCCCTTTTGTAAAATCAAGTAACAACATTATTTTCCAAGCGTCGAGTTGCCTAATTTCAAATGCTCAAGTCACTTATTTTAGAAAGGTTTATAACTCATAGTCTTATTAAGCCAGAATATACTTCTCTTTTAAACAACTTTGAGAAACATATGCCTTATATGTGAGTAGGTTATTCTTGTTTATAACAATCTTATTACGTGACCGTGATCTAGAAAATGTAATATCATTTTGTCTCGTCTTAGTTTCTATGCGGATGGAGGTTTCTCTGGTTTTAATATAATACATCATTATTCAATACATTTTCCTTTATTAGCGCTGCGGTGGTCTGTCGATACGTTCGATCTCGAAATCGGTAAGCGTAATTCCTTTTAAAACCAAGTACTCATTACTCACGAATGAGGTTCACGCAAACATCCGTATTAAGACAATTAAGTTAAGTCTCTTATCTTATAAGATCAAGTCTCTTAACTTCTTAAAAGCGATAAACCATTTTCTTTACCTCTCTTAAGGCGTTATACCTAACTCCCGTAAAGCTAGTATAACTCTTTTTAAAACCTTTAAAACCAAGTGTTACTCTTCTTTTAAAAAATGGTTTCTTAGCATTTGAAATACATTGAGTTCTTATTATTGGGCTTAAGTCAAAGACATTGCGTACAACTACGTTCGATTAGCATACGTCGTCTGGTACTATATATTATCGGGCTTAAGTCAAAAGACATTGCCGTACTATACATATCTTCGCTTAAAATATCATGCTCGAGTATAGGAAGAATCACATACCTTGCGACGATTATCGACTATAAGCAAAGCGCTCGCGGCTTATAACGGCTAGCCTTGTCCGCCTACAAGTAGCCGTACTCTTGCGAGCATCAACGATATAGGTTATCGATCTACGTAAATACGGTCTATGTAAGTCTGATTTAATCTTCTACTTATAAATTGGGCTTAAGTCGAAGACATTGCCACAAGACTATGTTCGATTACATATATAGTATACTTTAACTATATATTCCAACAACATGTAATTTCCAATTACCAAAGAAGGGCGATAGTATTTACCTCGGTAAGCCCAAAATTATCCAAGTTTAATGTCGCTCTGGGCAGCGTTTAGCTCTACTCAGAGTGCTCGATCCGCTCCAAACAACCCTTAGAAGTTCTGCATGACTTACTTAACACTTCAACCGACTATGAAGGTTTTCCTTAGGTTTCATTTAGTGGCTAAAGGAAGTATAATAGTATTTTTACGGGCTTTTATGCAGATGTAACCTTGGGAATACTACAAGGTATTTGGGCGAGTATTTGGGCATTATAACAATACTAGGAGAGTATTTCTATACCACAACAAGGGGTATTTATCACGAGACAACTAGGCTAGGGTGGGGTACCACTGTTAAGCTTCCTGAGGGGGTGTGCTCTCGGCTAGGACCTTTCTCTAAGGGGAGGGCTTTGGACGAAAGCAAGACAAGAGGAGGAGTATTTGAGACTTAGAAAGATTGCTCGAGTTTTGGATGAAGAAAGTCTTCAAGTAAGGGAGTATTTATAGGCCAACCATTGCGACCAATGGCGAAGATGAAGACAAGTGTGGTGCAAGTGTAGGGTTAGATTTCCACCATGTGTACCTTATCCATCTACCACACAACTTGCACAAAATATCCTACCCGACTAAAGTGCCCTCTTTTAGTCCCATTGCCGTCCACCGCTTCCAATGTGAGGTGACACGTATCGCCCTCGTTGGTCCAAAATGTTTCGTCTCTCGGAAAAATCCGCAAAATTATAAATGACATAGCGGAATTTTCCCTACGAAGCTGGAAACGTTTAGTCAACGACTCAATCGGGTGTTGTGTACAAATTTGAAACTAGCCCACCTTTAGGCTTAAATTATTATCGTGCGCCCTCGCGTACATACTGCGGAAATCTGAGGGTATAACACTCCTGCTAGGTTCATACACTTGGACAAATGGTTCGATTTGGTCTAAGCGATAGAGTATTGATGAATCAAAATTGGAGTGATTTGACCACAGAATGCGGCCGATTTCATGCCTATGGAACTTTGTCTCGGACATTTGTCTGTGATAGCCCGCGGTTATTGCATCCTATAATGTTGGGAAGCGCCCTTTCAAGTTCATGAATATGTGGCTTTCGCGGGCTTGAGGACATAATGACTTCATGTTGGAGACAAGACATATTGGGAGGCTGCTCGGTCGTCCTTGCCTCGAAATTGAAAGCCCTAAAGCAACCATTAAGGGCATTGAGCGAAGTGACTTTGGGGGTATTGAACAAAGAGCAAAAGGGGCAAACATTGAGTTCAGGATGCTATCAATACACACATGGAAAATCCGCTTTGATGAGGAGCTAAAATCGAGTTAAGTCCTCGAGAGCTAGAGCAAACACCTTCTTTGGAAGCGAAAGACGCCGTAAGGCGAAGTCGAAGGCGAAACACTTGATTGGAAGTGATAGATGCTCCAAATATTTTCATAGCTTGATCGAGAGGAGTAATGTCGGGAACTGATTAACTTTCTTGTTAAAGCTGATAGTACTATCACTACATCACGGAAGAAGTTAGGAAGTTGCTTGTTGAATTTTACAAGATCTATTAGGTACTTCAGGCCAGTACCAACTTTGATCTGAAGTGTTCAACTATGGCGAAGCTAAGTGAAGAGGAGAGATTACAACTTTTGCATTTCATCACCCCAAAGGAGATTTGGGAAGCTCTCTACGATATAGGCAATGACAAAGCACTGGGCGGATGGTTATTCGGCTCCTTCTTCAAGAATAGATGGAGAGATGTGGGCCGTGATGTTGTAAGAAGTGTCGAGTTAACCTGCGGAGTTCTTTTGAAGCGGTGAATCGTACCATCGTTACCCTACTACCAAAGGTGATCATGATCCTAAGGTAAATGATTTGACCCGTCGGATTGACTAATGTGGTCTATAAGATCATCACAGATTCTAGCTAACGAATGGCATTGATCCTTCCCTCTCGTTGACAAATCGAGGGCTTTGTGAAAGGAAGAAACATGATGGACAACGTATATGTGGCACAAGAGCTTGTGAGAGGATTTAATAGAGCCAGAGTCTCACCAAGATGTATGCTTATGGTGGATGTTACACCCCGTAGTTCCAGAGTATGTATATGAGGACGTACGTACGAGAATATGACACAAAAATTCGAAAGGAAGAAAGATGTGATTTTTCGACGGAAAAGTTTCCGGATTTTGTGAAGGAAAAAGGTTCGTTAATGGGAATTGGATTCCCAGATTTGGTATTTGGACTTTTTAGAATATTTGAGTATTATGAAATTTTATTTCCGAAATTGGTCACGTAGGGCCCGGGAAAATTCACGATTTTGTGGGGCCAGCTTTATTTCGGATTTTTGGCATTACGGATATTTTGGAAGATGAAATATTTTGGGCGAGTAGGGAGACACGTGTCACCGTGTGGTATGTTGGTAGGGTGGAGAAAGCGAGTGGGCGTTTTTAGGTGGACAAGTGGCCCGTTTTGTGGTGGCCACTTGTCCCGTTTGTGGTGAACACTTGGTTGGCCAACTACCCGCACATGTACCCGTCCTCACCACCTTGCATTAATCTTGACCCTTGATTCTTACATATATACCCGTAGGTTGAAGACAATTTCATCCAGCTTAAGCTTCGAGGCAAAATACTCCTCCCACTTTGTAGTTGTTTCGTCCCCTTCCCACTTGAGTAGAAAATACTTTGGGTATTATTGTATAATCCCAAATACCTTGGCCTAGTATCCTAGTAGTATTCAAAGTTATTTGAATACTAGGAGCAGAAAATACTACTTTATTCGATAGTCATGAAATGAAACCACAGAAAATCTTCATAAGCTTGGTTGAAGTGTTAAGAGAAGTTGTTTAGAAACTTCAAGGGTTGCTTGGAGCGGGTTGGAGCAATGAGAATTGGAGCTAAGCGTTGCTCGGGATCGACTTATAAACTTGGATAATTTTGGGCTTATCGAGGTAATGATCTTTGTCCCTATTGTAATTGGATATTACATGTTGTAGTAATGTATAGTTGAGTATACTATATGTAGAATGAATATGGATAATAATTGTTGTATTTACATAGAATTTGTATTCTGATGAAACTTGTAGTATTATTGTGGAGTAGAATTGTACGTCAGGTTAGGCGTGTAACCACTGGGATTGTTGGTTTGGTAGCGAGGCCTCGTTAGAGAGGAGATTTATGTGGTTGCGGGGAGAGTCTTCTTAGAATTTTCCGTAGAATAAGGAATCTTGTATCTAGATTTATTCTACGAAGAGATCTAGACGTTGATAGGCGTTTTGTGGCCTTTTAGGTTGAAGTACTACAGTGGCGTATTCTACTTGAAGGGTGGAAAAGCGAGCAAGGTTAAATGCGTGGGCGTTTTGCTAATTATCGATAATCGTCGCGAGGTATGAACCTCTTCTATCTTTTCTAGCATGATTGTTGTGAACTATGTAATGCGGTGAGCGTCGTATTCTAAGTGAATTTGGTTGGTTTCTTGATTTTAAAAGATAAAGGACTTGACTTATATTTGACTTGATATGATATATGAAGAACTCGAATTGTGTAGAAAGTTGTGAAACCTCGTTCGCGAGTAATCGTATTTGGTCTTTAAAAGGAACTTGATTTCTAAAAGAAAAGAGACTTGAGGAATCGAAGAGTTTTGGTTTAAAAGAGAGACGTGGTTTTGTCTTAAATTGGTTTAAAACATAAAGTGTTATAACAACTTTATGGGAAGTTAGTTATAACGACTTTATGAAAGCAAAAGAATGGTTTTATCATTGGTTTTAAAATGGTAACTTGATTTAAGTATAGGTTACTTGTTTTGAAAAGAGTAAGTATTTGAGTTTTAAAGAATATACTTGATGTTGTTTTAAAAGAAAGTCACTTTGTTTAAATAGAAGAGAGAACTTGATTTTAAAAGTCTTGTAAAGGTTTTCTGAAAGTAAAGTAATTTAGTTTGAAAAGGAAATGTGTTTTTGATACTACAGTATTAGTATCTTTACGTAAAAGAAGTCTTTTGAAAGAATGAAAGTAGGTATTATTTTGGGTTTGAAACACGTATTGTTGACATAAAATGAAAGTACCTTGAGTTGTGTGTAACTTGCCTATGTTTGCGTGTGATAGCCTTGTCGTGCTAGTATTGTATTTCTATACCACCGCGTCTCTCGATGGAGGGCCGGCTGATTTGTTATGATCTTACTTGGACGTACCGGCAGTGATGGAGGATTCCACGGGTGCGATCCTGTTGATAGCGTTATTCCATGGACTAGCTCTCCATGAGGTTTTACTGATTTGGCCTTGGTATCTGGTGGTTGGCTTTCATACTTGCCCCGTCTCGTGGCTGATTCGGCCTTGGTACACAGTAGTTAGCCTTGCTTGCCGTTCGGTTTAGTGGCGAAGTCTCGTGATCGACGCTTGGTATCGGTAGTTAGCCCTCGTACTTGCCGATCGACTCGTGACCACGGCTTTGGTATCTGGTAGTTGGCTTCGTACTTGCCCGTGCTCGGCCGTGGCGAAGTCTCGTGATCTGACCTCGGTATCTGGTAGTTAGCCCTCGTACTTGCCGGTCATTCGTGACCACGGCTTTGGTATCTGGTAGTTGGCTTCGTACTTGCCGTATCAACCGTGGTTTGGTTGTATAGTATTGTTAGTGCGACTTTGGTATCAGTAGTTGGCTTCGTACTTGCCGGTCGATTGATGATCACGGCTTTGGTATCGGTAGTTAGCCCGTACTTGCCGTCACGGTTTTATAACACAGGTGGGACCTGGTGTTCATGTGTACTTCTTGGTGTTGTTATATCATAGACTGCCGGCAGTGAGGAAGGTATTCCACGGGCATGATTGATGTTGTGGGCGTGAGACCCATTGCTATATTTGAGTGATGACTTTGAGGCGTGAGTCACGACTTGACATATTGCTTACATATTATATCTTGTAGTTTGGTTATCATATATGTCTCTGTTTTATATAGACTACTATGATTTCATTCTGATATTTTGATTTCACATACTTGGTACTGTTGTTATCTTGACCTCCTTGAAGCTGCGTTCATCTGCGGTAGAGAGTACCGGTTGTTGATCCTCTCTCATAGGATCACAGTTCAGCGTTTGGGAAGCTCCGTTTCTCCGGAGGCTTATCTTTGGTATAGTCCTCTGTCGTTGTAGGTGCTTACATTCAGGGGTATGGCGGGGCCCTGTCCCGTCATAGTTGTTATAAAATTCATAGAGTTCTGTAGTACTGTTGTGGGCAGGGTTTGTAAAAGGATTTAACTGTTCAGGTATATATATATGCAGAAAGGTAACCGTTTTGGTTAACTTTGTTTCTTATTTTATCTTGTTTCATGTTTAAGTTTTATTTCGTGATTTTCTCGATGTTGTATCACTAGGGTGCAGGGTAAGACACGATCGCGGGCGAGATCGGGTCGTGACAAAAGTGGTATCGAGCGATTAGTCCTCGGAAAGTGTCTGAGGCAGTGTCTAGTAGAGTCTTGATTATCGGTGTGTCGTGCACCATCTATGTCGGGAGTGCGAGATATTTAGGATTGGTTTCCATTCTTCTCACTCGAGATCGTGCCTTAGAGGCGTGTTATAAGTTGGACTCCTCGGCGTATTCTTTTCACGTTATGCCTCGCGAGCAAACAGCGAGCCCGGAGGAAAGGCGAGAGGAGGCTGCGAGTAGAAACCTGAGAGGGTTACGAGCACGAGGCCGATCATTATACGGCGTGTGCGTTCGGGAGTTCTGCGGCGCTAGCCCGGAGAGTTTAGGCGTGCGGTAGCTACGAGACGCGATACGAGCCTCGTTTCACGACCGGGGCGAGGATATGAGTTACAGAAATGGCGATTACTAGCTAGGCTTGTGGCTAGGAATGAGGGCGAGCGAGTCGGAGGTTCGGTGTACGATGGTTCACCACAGATCAGATAGTTGAGATTTGGGACTTCTTGAGTTGCAGATCCACGAGTTCTATGGATCTAGGCGAGAAAGATCATCGAGTTTATTCGGCGATTCTGTGGATCATGAAAGTGATCAAGACCTCGAGGCATTTCTTACACACTTGCCCTCGCGGATGAGGAGAGCTCGAGCGAGATAGATTTATGAGGTTGGCGAGCAGGCGGACGGTTCGGGAATCTGATATAGAGTTTGACTTATTGGCTCGTTATGTCCCGCGTTAGTGGCGGACATGTGAGGAGAGAATGTCTAGTAGGAGGATACGGTGTGATGACTTAGCCTGCAGTCGATTGAGGATTGGTGGTTCGGAGAGGAAGGGTGTTAGCGGAGGCCACCCAGCTCCGGTATGGCGTTGCGGTAGGTGTTCTTACGGGAGTGTCGTACTACTTAGATAGCTTGTTAGGCTTGCGGCCAGCGGGCCATTTGCGAGAAATTGTCCGGCCAGGTGGCGCGGATGTTACGACTCGGCCGGGATCGATGGTGGTTCATCACGCCATAGTTATGCGCCCGTGAGCGGGATTTGATTAGGCGACAAAGGGAAAGTGAGGCGATGAATTCTGAGAGATATCTTGACGCCTTAAGAGACTTGTTTAGGTCGTTATGTTAGATACGTGTGGAGTGCTATGTTAGGTTAGCATGGTGTTAGTTGTGATTATAAAACATGGGTAGTTGAAAAGGGTAAGTGCAGGGGCGAGAAAATGGGAGCCTTAAATTTATAACGATTGGGACCTTGGATGCAAGGTCGTCAAGTGGATGTTACGGTTGGTCCTTGTCGAAGTACTTGGTATGCGTGATATATATTGTGGGATAATTCCATGGGTAGTGTGAGATGGAAGTGGTAGCTTTCATGGCGTGAGCCAGTAAGGTTGTTCGGATCGGGAGCGAGTTTAGTCTGAAGTGGGTCGGGTTGAGGCCATATCGCGAGTCAACGCGGCCGGATTGTGGTGGGGTCGGTTTGAGGTGGTCGCTAGATGATAAGTCACGAGGTGTTAAGCCCAAGTTAGGTAACCATCGTGCGAGTTCGTGGATCGTTCGACCGATGGTCGGGCGATGAGGTCAGCCCGTCTTGTCTTTCGATTAGGGCCCATTTACTCGGCGGAGGTTATGCGAGATGTTATCGAGGAAGGTTGTAAGGCTGCAGGGGTTCTACTTTTATTTTATGGCGGCGGTGGAGCCAGGTTTATGGCTATTTATTTTTGGGAGGTTTTACGGCGGGGTTAGGAACTTCGGTGAGTCTCGATGTGCATTCACCCTCGGGCAGCGGACGAACAGCGCATTTATCCAGACGTTTGAGGATAGGTTACGGGCGGTGTTTTGATTTGAGGGTATTGTGAGGATTATTTGCCTCTTGTTGAGTGAGTATTATACTAGCTACCATTTTAGTATTCGGATGGTGCCTTATGAAGCCTTGTATGGGCGAAAGTGTAGGTTCTTGGTCGATTGGTTCGATGTTGGCAAGGTTGAGATAGTTGGTCCCTACTTGATTGGCGAGGATGTGGGTAAGGTGAAACTTATCGAGAAGAGGTTTTTAGCGGCTCGAGTCAGCGAAGTCGTGTGGATAATCGTCGACACTTGGAGTTCGAGTTGGCGGTGGAGTCTTCTTGAAGGTACCACCGGAAGGGTGTGAAATTTGGAAAGAAGGAAACTTAGCAGAGTACTTTGGGCATTTTAGGATAATAGTAGAATAGGCGGGTTGCACATAAGTTAGCACTCTAGTCAGACTTAGGAGGCGATCGTCCGTATTCCATGTTGCTATGTTTGGAAGAGTAATCGGATATCCCTCGAGTGTTCCCGATTAATGATGACCAAGTTAGAGATAGTAACCAGAGATTTTGGAAGCTGAAGCAATAGCGAAATGTGGTAAGTATATGAGGAAGAGTTCGAGTGTGCGAGGAGAATGCAGTGAGTAAGGGAAGAAGCGAGCATGTGTTATGAGAATAGATGTGATCATTTAGTGTGTGAAGAAAGTATCCTTTGGACCATAGGTGGAGCTAATGGTATTGTTATACGATTTGATGTGATTCTTCGTTGGCTTGGATGTTAGTTTTGCGCGTATGTGGTATTATGGCCATGTGTGGCATAATTGGTTAAGTAAGTATAGTAGTGGAGACTATCTGCAGCGTGTGTGTTTGGAGACTTAGAAGGAACATTCGGGACGAATGTTTCTAAGGAAGAATGTTACACCAGTAGTTTGAGAGTATGTATATGAGGGCGTGCGTGCGAGAATCGACACAAAAATTGGAAAGGAAGAAAGATGTGATTTTTCGCGGAAAAGTTTCAGTTTTGTGAAGGAAAAAGGTTCGTTAATGGGAATTGTATTACCAGATTTGGTATTTTGACTTTTTAGAATATTTGAGTATTATGAAATTTTATTTACGAAATTTGTCACGTGGGGCCCACGTGAAAATTTACGATTTTGTGGGGCCCACTTTATTTTCGGATTTTTGGCATTCTGGATATTTTGGAAGATGAAATATTTTGGGCGAGTAGGGAGACACGTGTCACCGTGTGGCAATGTTGGCGGGTGGAGAAGAGCAGTGGGCGTTTTTAGGTGGACAAGTGGCCCGTTTTGTGGTGGCCACTTGTCCCGTTTGTGGTGAACACTTGGTTGGCCAACTACCCACACACGTGTACCCATCCTCGCCACTTGCATTAATCTTGACCACTTGATTCTTATATATACCCCCAGGTTGAAGACAATTTTGATCCAGCTTAAGCTTCAGGCAAAATACTCCTCCGTTTGTAGTTGTTTCGTCCCCCTTCCCCAGAGTAGAAAATACTTTGGGTATTATTGTATAATCCCAAATACCTTGGCCTAGTATCCTAGTAGTATTCCAAAGTTATTTCAATACTAGGGCAGGAAATACTACTTTATTCGATAGTCATGAAATGAAACCACAGAAAATCTTCATAAGCTTGGTTGAAGTGTTAAGAGAAGTTGTTTAGAAACTTCTAAGGGTTGCTTAGGCGGGTTGGGCGTAAGGAATTGGAGCTAAGCGTTGCTCGGGATCGACTTATAAACTTGGATAATTTTGGGCTTATCGAGGTAATGATCTTTGTCCTATTGTAATTGGATATTACATGTTGTAGTAATGTATAGTTGAGTATACTATATGTAGAATGAATATGGATAATAATTGTTGTATTTACATAGGATTTGTATTCTGATAGACTTGTAGTATTATTGTGGAGTAGAATTGTACACGTCAGGTTAGGCGTGTAACCCCAGGATTGTTGGTTTAGTAGCAGGCCTCGTTAGAGGAGGAGATTTATGTGGTTGCGGGAGAGTCTTGCGAATTTTAGTAGAATAAGGAATCTTGTATCTAGAATTATTCTCTGAAGAGATCTAGAGGTTGATAGGCGTTTTGTGGCCTTTTTAGGTTGAAGTACTACAGTAGCGTATTACTTGAAGGGTGGAAAAAGCGAGCAAGGTTAGAAATGCGTGGAGCGTTTTGCTAATTGTCGATAATCGTCGCGAGGTATGTGAACCTCTTCCTATCTTTTCTAGCATGATTGTTGTGAACTATGTAATGCGGTGAGCGTCGTATGTTCTAAGTGAATTTGGTTGGTTTCTTGATTTTAAAAGATAAAGGACTTGACTTATATTTGACTTGATATGATATATGAAGAACTTCGAATTGTGTAGAAAGTTGTGAAACCTCGTTCATGAGTAATGCGTATTTGGTCTTTAAAAGGAACTTGATTTCTAAAAGAAAAGAGACTTGAGGAATCGAAGAGTTTTTGGTTTAAAAAGAGACATGGTTTTGTCTTAAATTGGTTTAAAACATAAAGTGTTATAACGACTTTATGGGAAGTTAGTTATAACGACTTTATGAAAGCAAAAGAATGGTTTTATCATTGGTTTTAAAATGGTAACTTGATTTAAGTATAGGTTACTTGTTTTGAAAAGAGTAAGTATTTGAGTTTTAAAGTATACTTGATGTTGTTTTAAAGAAAGGCACTTGGTTTAAAAAGTATAGAGTACTTGATTTTAAAAGTCTTGTAAAGGTTTTTCTGAAAGTAAAGTAATTTGGTTTGAAAAGGAAATGTGTTTTTGATACTCACGAGTATTAGTATCTTTACGTAAAGAGGACTTTTGAAAGAATGAAAGTAGGTATTATTTTGGGTTTGAAACCCGTATTGTTGACATAAAATGAAAGTACCTTGAGTTGTGTGTAACTTGCCTATGTTTGCGTGTGATAGCCTTGTCGTGCTAGTATTGTATTTCTATACCACGCGTCTCGATGGAGGGCGGCTGATTTGTTATGATCTTACTTGGGCGTCTGGCGTGTGGAGGATTCCGCAGTGCGCTCGCGTTGATAAGCGTTATTCCATGGACTAGCTCTCGCGAGGTTTCTTGATTCGGCCTTGGTATACGGTGGTTGGCTTTCGTACTTGCCGTCTAAGTGGATGATTCGGCCTTGGTACACAGTAGTTAGCCTTGCGCACCGTTCGGTTTAGTGGCGAAGTCTCGTGATCTGACCTTGGTATGCGGTAGTTAGCCCTCGTACTTGCCGTCAGCTCATTGACACGGCTTTGGTATCGGTAGTTGGCTTCGTACTTGCCGTGTCGGCCGTGGTGAAGTCTCGTGATCTGACCTTGGTATCTGGTAGTTAGCCCCGTACTTGCCGGTCGACTCGTGACCGGCTTTGGTATCTGGTAGTTGGCTTCGTACTTGCCAATGTCGGCCGTGGTTTGGTTGTATAGTATTGTTAGTGCGGCTTTGGTATCACAGTAGTTGGCTTCGTACTTGCCGGTCGATTGATGATCGGCTTTGGTATCACAGTAGTTAGCCGTACTTGCCCGTCACGGTTTTATAACACAGGTGGGACTGGTGTTCATGTGTACTTCTTGGTGTTGTTATATCATGATGCCGTGATGAGGAAGGTATTCCAGGCGTGATTGATGTTGTGGGCGTGAGACCCGTTGTTATATTTGTGATGACTTTGAGGCGTGAGTCCACGACTTGACATGCTTACATATTATATCTTTGTAGTTTGGTTATCATATATGTCTCTGTTTTATATAGACTACTATGATTTCATTCTGATATTTTGATTTCACATACTTGGTACTGTTATCTTGACCTCGCTTGGGCTGCGTTCATCTGCAGTAGAAGTACCGGTTGTTGATCCTCGCTCATGGATCACGATTCAGCGTTTGGAAGCTCAGTTTCTCGAGGCTTATCTTTGGTATAGTCCTGTCGTTGTAGGTGCTTACATTCGGGGTATGGCGGGCCACTGTCCGTCATAGTTGTTATAAAATTCATAGAGGTATGTAGTCTTTATTTGTGGCGGGGTTTGCAAAAGGATTTAAGTTCGTATATATATATATGCGAAAGGTAACCGTTTTAGTTGCTTTGTTTCTTATTTTATCTTATTTCATGTTTAAGTTTTTATTTCATGATTTTCTCGATGTTGTATCACTAGGGTGCGGGGTAAGGCACGATCGCGGGCAGATCGGTCGTGGCGATGGACCTTCGTAAAGCATTCGATCTGATCTCTTGGAGTTTCGAATTTGTACTAAGAAGTCTAAAATTTCAGACAGTTACAAATTGGATCATGGAATGTGTTAGCTCAACCTCCTTCTCCTTTCTATCAGCGGTGAGCCACATAGATACTTCAAAGGAAAGCGCGGCCTAAGACAAGGTGATCCTATGTCCCTAGTCTCTTTATCTTGTGCATGAAATACCTCTCCGAGGATGCTTAAAAGGAAGAAATTTGAGGCAAGAGCTTTCATATTTTCCAAAGTGCGAAATTGGGCATTACTCATCTTGCATTTGCGGACGACCTCATGCTTTTGCGGAGGAGATATATCTTGATTGGGATTCTTATGAATTATGCGGAAGAGTTGGAGGCTGCCTCAGGGCTAACTCTTAACCCGTCTAAATCCTCTGTCTACTTAGCGGGAATGCATACTACAGTTCGTGACTTGATATTGTCAGTGGGATTCGCCATTGGTAGCTTTCGGTGCGATACTGGGGATCCCTTTGTCCCAATTTGGTCTCGGTGGACCAATTTGCTCCATTCACTAGTGCAATTTCGAATTACATCCGAAATGGGGCATCACACCTTTCTTATGCGGGTGCGTGGAACCAATCGGTCGGTTGTCGAGGTTGAGAGCTTTTGGTTCGGGCACTTCCTATCGGCCACTATTATCAACAAGTGCAGTCTGCTTGTATTCGGTTCTTATGGGAGGAAACCACGAAGTTGCTTGGGATATCATTTGCTTGCCTCAAAAGGTGGCTTGGGTCTAATGAACATCAAGGAATGGAATCATGCCTTGCTATCCAGGACTATTTGGCAAACTCACACGGATGCTGATTCTCTATGGGTCCAATGGATCAATAGCCACTATTTGAGAGGTATTACAATTTGGGACTATGAGGTACGTCCTAGGGACTCCCCCTTATTCAAAAGGATTTGTGGGATTCGCGACAAATTTGTTTCTATCTTTGGTAGCCATGGTGATGCTATTGACGGCTTTAAAAAGTGTTGTGCCAACGGTAAATTTGATTCAAGCCTCGTGTATAATATCTTGCGCACTCCGCAAGTTAAAAAGCCTTGGATGTCACAAATTTGGAAAGGCTTCATTCCTCCCAAATTCTCTTTTACTGTGTGGCTAAATTGCAGAAAGCGGTTAGCTACAAAGAATACACTATCATATCTCAACTTGGAGGATAAATCTTGCGGGTTCTGTTTCACGACCCGATCCCGGGCCCGTGACTGGTGCCTTACTCCGGGCACCCTAGTGATACAACATCAGAGAAAACCAGCGGAAAAATAAAACTTAAACAAGAAACAAGATAGATGATCATAAAACAGGCCAACCAAAAACAGTTGCCTTCTGTATATATACATAAAAACCCGAACAGTTTAATCCTTTTTACAACCACCGCACAACAGTACTCTGGACCTCTAAGATTTACAACAACTATGGACGGGGCCCGCCATACCCACGAATGTACAAGAACCTACAACTCAGGGAACATACCGAGAATAAGCCTCGGAGAAGCGGAGCTTCAATCTGTTGGCTGTGATCCTATGGCGAGGATCCACTACCGATGTACTCTACTGCGGCGTGACGCGGCCCCGAAGGAGGTCGATGCAACGGTACCAAGTATGTGAAAAAAATCTGCGATTAAATCATAACGATCTACATAAAGCGGGAGACATGTATGATAACAAAAATACGACGCAACATGGCGATCAAGTCGGGGACTCACGCCTCCAGCGTCATCGCTCGATATAACTATGGGTCTCACGCCCACAACATCAATCATGTTCGCATCATGGTCGCGTGCCGAATTGCGCCGGTGTAGACATGTCCATGATGCAACAATAATAACAATGCCAGTGGCCCGTACTGAGTGCGCCGGTGTAGATATGTCCGTGTGACATCAACAACAATATCTTTGGGTGATCAACCTGCGCGTAGCCACGTGCCGGAATGCACCGGTGTAGACATGTCCATGTAACCACGCAATAACAATATATCGGATGTCAACCTGCATGGCCACATGCCCCGGTCTGCATCGGTGTAGGCATGTCCGTGTAGCCACAATAACAATATATCGCACAACGAGCTATCACAAACAAGCTCAAGCAAATTACCATACTTCTAGACTTTTATAAAAGATCCACTCTTTCTCGAAGTCACGATATCAACACTTGCACAACAAAGGCTATTACCAAGCATAGGCAAGTTCAACATACTTATAGACTCCTATTTTATTACGCAAATCCGGGTTTTAACCCAAGTACTACATACATTAACTCTTATAAAATATCAGTTTCTTTCACAGAGGTCACCTGATACGTAGTATATAAAAATAGTGTGACTACCTTTTAAATAAACCAAATTACTTCCTTTGTAAAATCAAGTAAACAACATTATTTTCCAAACGTTCAAGTTTGCCTAATTTCAAATGTTCAAGTCACTTATTTTAGAAAGGTTTTATAACTCATAGTCTTAATCTCTTTTAAAACAATTGAGTGACATATGCCTTATGTGTGAGTCGTTTATTCGTATTTTATAACAATCTTGTTACAGCAGCCATGATCTAGGAAATGTAATATCATTTTGTCTCATCTTAGCGTCGATGCCGCTGGAGGGTTCTCTTGGTTTTAATAATACATAATTATTCAATACATTTCCCTTTATTAGCGCTGCAGTGGTTTGTCGATACACATTCTGATTTCCGAAATCAGTAAAACATTATTCTTTTAAAACCAAGTACTCATTACTCGCGAATGAGGTTTTACAACATTTTTAACAAAATGTTAATTATCAAGTAAAACAAGTTAAGTCTCTTATCTTTCAAGATCAAGTCTCTTAACTTCTACAATCAATAAACCATTCTTTTATCTGCTTAAGCCGTTATACCTAACTTCCCATAAAGCTAGTATAACTCTTAAGCTTTCAAAACCAAGTGTTACTCTCTTTTCAAAAACAGTCTTTAATATTCAGGCTTAAGTCAAAAGACATTGTCGTAAAGCTACGTTCAGTTAACACACGTACGTCTACCGTACTATATATATATATACCTTTAAAACATCATGCTCAAGAGTATAGGAAGAATCACATACCTCGCGACGATTATCGACTATAAGCAAAACGCTCCACGGCTATAATCCGGCTAGCCTTGCCCACCTTTTCAAGTAGCACAATCAACCTAAAAAGGTTATACCAGTCTATCAAAGTCTAGACTACTCTGCGGTAAATTGGGCAGCACTTCCCTACCCGTCAAATTTACAAGTCTACTGTAAATCTGATCTATGTAAATCTGATTCAATTCCCTTCTTATATACCTTCCTTGTATATACTTATACATAATTCTTATACTTCTACAGTATACAAACTCTTATTACAAAAGAAGGTCAAGAGTATTTACCTCGATAAGCCCAAAATTATCCAAGTGTATAAGTCGCTCCTGAGCAACGTTTAGCTCCTACTCCGGGCGCTCCAACCCGCTCCAAACAACCCTTAGAAGTTCCCAACAACTTCTACTTAGTACTTCAACCGACGATGAAGATTTTCCTTAGGGTTTCGTTTTGAGACAAAAGGTAGTATTTCCGGGCTCTACGTATAGAGGTAACTTTTGGAATACTACAAGGTATAGGCTAAGGTATTTTGGGCATTATAACAATACTTGGAGAGTATTCCTACCAAGAGGGGGGGTGTATTATACGAAACAACTAGGCTAGGGGGGGTACCCCACGGCTAGACACTACAAAGGGGGAGGGGGAGGCCTCTCGGCCAAAGCTTCTCAAAGGGGGAGGGGCTTTGGACGAACACAACAAGAAGAGGGGAGGGAGATTTCAAGACTTGGAAACATTTGTGGATGATGAAGTCTTCAAGCTTAGGGGGGTATTTATAGGAAAACCAAAAGCCAACCAATGGCCAAGATCAAGCCATGTGCAAGGCAAGTGTAAGGCCTTGATCAAGCCAAGTGCACCCTAACCCTACTCCACCAAACATGGCACAAAACAAGGCACAAAACAAGGCACAAAACAAGGCACCAATTGGCGATGATCAGTGACCAGGCCAACCTCGGCGTCCACTTGAGGGTGACAAGGGTCACCCTCCCGTGGGTCCAAAAAATTTCGTCTCTCTTAAAAATCAAAAAAAATTAAAAAGGACATCGCCGAAATTTTCCCTTCGCAAGCTTTTTAAAACGTTTCGTCGAAAAACGACTCTAATCGGGTGTTGTGCACAAATTTCGAACCTATGCCAAACTTAAAGTCTCAAACTTTAAATGCGTCGTCTCCACGTACATACTGCGGAAATACGGTATAACATTCTCCCCTTAGAAACATTCGTCGAATGTTCCTTCTCAAGCGGATAACGATGAAGTTCCTCAAACAAGTTGCCAATGCCACGGCAGCACGAAATAACACCGCGTTCTCTTCCTTCCTTACTCGTCGTGCCCGCCGAACACTTGAACTCTCGATGTCGTGCCATACTTGATCGTCATCGCGGTTTCAAAACTTTGGAGTCACTACCTCCAAACTTGGTCCTCTTACTAGCTTCACTTTCCTCTAAGGCCGTTCCCGGCCTTCACGAACCGATTCTGGTCGAACGCATCCACGAACTCATACGATGGTTAACTAAACTCGGGCCTAGCATCCCCGTGACCCTACCACCTGGCGGGACCACCTCGAACTGACCCCACCACAAACCGGGCTGCGGGTTGACCCGCGAATGGTCCTCAACCCGACCCCACAACCGCGCCACACTCTTGTTCCCCGATCCGGAAAAATCTTACCTATTCAAGTCATGAAAGCTACCACTTCCATTTTACACAACCCAAGGAATTCCCCACAATAACTCCACGTATACTACGCAAACATAAAATAAATCTTTTACACAAGACGACCTTACCTCTAAGGTCTCAATCGTGAAATAGTCTAAGGTTCACACTTACCATGCCCCCAGGCTTACCGCCTACACTAACGGGTTTCTAAATCACATTTTAGCACAAAGCTATCCGAACATAACACTAAACACATCATCGTAACAAGCATACAAAACTCTAGAGGTTAAGGATATACTGCCTCGGCCGCTCCTCTAATCACGATTACGCCTGCGGCGCATGCTAGTGAAGGTGATGAACCACCCGATCACGAAGGTGAGTCGTAACATCCGTGCTACCTTGGTCGGACGATTCCTCATAAAATGGCCTGCTGCCGCAAAAATAACAAGCTCCCTTGGCACCACGACACTCCCGAAATGCGGTCTACCACATCGACCACACCGGGTAGGGGTGATGCGTCGCCAACACCCCTACTCGCAGAAACACAGACCGCGGAGCCACGACTGCTCCGAATACTCTGGATGCCACGAAGGTTGTGGAGGACCACTCTGCACTGGCGGAGGTACAAAACTAGTCTGCTGCTGAGGCGGTCCGCCTCGAAAGTCACCAAAGGACCCTGTTGTTCTGGCCCTCTTCTGCTGATCTTGGTCATTCCGTCGACCTCTCCGCTCTTCACCCCCAAGTGCATAAGCCTGCATGCGGGCAATGTCCATGCCCGGCTGAAGAGCTACACCCGAGCAAGCCTGCGCCAGTAATCATCTAACCCGTGCGTAACGGTGTACTCATCCTCCATGTCGGCTACTCTGACGAGGGCATCATGAGCCGATGAGTCGAACTCCACATTGTACTCCCGGCTATGCGCGGATTACGCCTCAACATCAAAAATCTGTCGGTCGAGCCCTCCTCATCTGCGAGGCAAGAAATGAGCAAGAAATGCCGAAAACTCATCCCAAGCGGTGGAAGTGCATTCTCTCCCGGGGACGGCTCGCGAATCAAACGGTCATTGCGGTATCGCGCCCGACGATGCGAACCTAAGACCACCGACTCGGTCTCGGCCTTGATCACTCTCATGATTATGGCCGTCGGATGAACTCCTGCGGATCATCCTCGGGCCTCGACCGTAGAACTGCGGCGGGCTACGTCTCGAAAAGTCTGTAGCCTCAAACTATCCGATCTAGGGTGAACCCGGCGCTCTGGGCTGCTGCGTCCGGCCTATCCTCGTGTCGGCCACGACCACGGCGATAAGCGGGCCAACTCGCGTAACCCATCTCTCTGCTCCGGTGTGGGGTGGAGGCTCAGTCTTGTGGTCTCGTAGAGGCCGCATTGCTACTCGCGACTCACTCTGCGCCTTGCCCTCGGGCGGGTTGCCTGCGCGGAGGCATAGCGGTAAAAACGAAGCGTCGAGAGGTCCGACTTACAACTCGGCTCTAAGGCACGATCTCGGAATGAGAAGAGAAACCAATCTAAATGTCTGCGTCCTCACGATTATAGATGTGGTGCACAACACATCGATAATCAAGACTCTACTAGACACGATGCGTAGACACTTTTCGAGGATTAAGCGCTCGATACCACTTTTGTCACGACCAGATCCGGGCGCGTGAGTGCTACCGGGCACCTGGTGATACAACATCGAGAAAACCAGCGGAAAAATAAAACTTAAACAAGAAGCAAGATATATGATCATAAAGCAGCTGACCAAAAGCGATTGCCTTACGTATATATACATAAAAACCCGACGGTTTAATCCTTTTACAACCACGCGGCAGTACTACGGACCTCTAAGATTTACAACAACTATGACGGGACGGGGCCATACCACGAATGTACAAGAACCTACAACTCGGGAACACATACCGAGAATAAGCCTCGGAGAAGCGGAGCTTCCCAATCTGTTGGCTGTGATCCATGGCGAGGATCCACTTCCGATGTACTCTACTGCGGCATGAGCGGCCCCGAAGGAGGTAAGTACAACGGTACCAAGTATGTGGCCGAAAATACTGCGATTAAATCATATGATCTACATAAAGCGGGAGACATGTATGATAACAAAAATACGATGCATGACATAAAAGCGGTCAGTCGAGGACTCGCGCCTCAGCGTCATCGCTCGATATAACTATGGGTCTCGCGCCCACAACATCAATCATGTTCGCATCATGGTGCATGCCGGATTCTGCATCGGTGTAGACATGTCCATGATGCAATAATAACAATGCCTGGCCACATGCCGGAGTCTGCGCCGGTGTAGGCGTGTCCATGTGACATCAACAACAATATCTTGGGTGATCAACCTGCCGCGTAACCCACATGCCGGTCTGCCTCGGTGTAGACATGTCCATGTAACCACAATAACAATATATCGGGTAATCAACCTGCCGCGTGGCCACATGTACCGGTCTGCATCGGTGTAGACATGTCCGTGTAGCCACAATAACAATATATCGCACAACCGGCTATCACAAACAAGCTCGAAGCAAATTACCATACTTCTAGACTTTTATAAAAGATCCACTCTTTCTCAAGAAGTCACTGATATCAACACTTGCACAACAAAGGCTATTACCTGCATAGGCAAGTTCAACATACTTATAGACTCTATTTTATTACAAAGAATCAGGGTTTTAACCCCAAAGTACTACATCATTAACTCTTATAAAATATCCGTCTTTCACAGAGGTCACACAATACGTAGTATATAAAAAATAGTGTGACTACCTTTTTAAGTAAACCAAATTACTTCCTTTGTAAAATCAAGTAAACAACATTATTTTCCAAGCGTTCAAGTTTGCCTAATTTCAAATGCTCAAGTCACTTATTTTAGAAAGGTTTTATAACTCATAGTCTTAATCTCTTTTAAAACAATTGGTGACATATGCCTTATGTGTGAGTCGTTTATTCTTATTTTATAACAATCTTATTCTGACCGTGATCTAGGAAATGTAATATCATTTTGTCTCATCTTAGCTTATGCGGATGGAGGTTTCTCTTGGTTTTAATAATACATAATTATTCAATACATTTCCCTTTATTAAGACTATGATGGTTTGTCGATACGTTCGATTTAGAAATCAGTAAAACATTATTCTTTTAAAACCAAGTACTCATTACTCGCGAATGAGGTTTTACAACATTTTTAACAAAATGTTAATTATCAAGTAAAACAAGTTAAGTCTCTTATCTTTCAAGATCAAGTCTCTTAACTTCTACAATCAATAAACCATTCTTTTATCTGCTTAAGCCGTTATACCTAACTTCCCATAAAGCTAGTATAACTCTTAAGCTTTCAAAACCAAGTGTTACTCTCTTTTCAAAAACAGTCTTTAATATTCAGGCTTAAGTCAAAAGACATTGCCGTACAACTACGTTCAGTTAACACACGTACGTCTACCATACTATATATATATATACCTTTAAAACATCATGCTCAAGAGTATAGGAAGAATCACATACCTCGCGACGATTATCGACTATAAGCAAGCGGCTCGCGGCTATAATTCGGCTAGCCTTGCCCATCTTTTCAAGTAGCACAATCAACCTAAAAAGGTTATACCCGTCTATCAAAGTCTAGACTACTCTGCGGTAAATTGGGCAGCACTTCCCTACCCGTCAAATTTACAAGTCTCAGTAAATCTGAGTCTATGTAAAAATGCAGTTCAATTCCGCTTCTTATATACCTTATTGTATATACTTATACATAATTCTTATACTTCTACGGTACGATACAAACTCTTATTACAAAAGAAGGTCAAGAGTATTTACCTCGATAAGCCCAAAATTATCCAAGTGTATAAGTCGCTCTGAGCGGCGTTTAGCTCTACTCGGCGCTCGACCCGCTCCAAACAACCCTTAGAAGTTCCCGACAACTTCTACTTAGTACTTCAATGACGATGAAGATTTTCCTTAGGGTTTCGTTTTGAGACAAAGGTAGTATTCAGGGCTCTACGTATAGAGGTAACTTTTGGAATACTACAAGGTATAGGCTAAGGTATTTTGGGCATTATAACAATGCTTGGATAGTATTCCTACCAAGATGGGGGGTGTATTATACGAAACAACTAGGCTAGGGGGTACCCTAGACACTACAAAGGGGAGGAGGCCTCTACCAAAGCTTCTCAAAGGGGAGGGCTTTGGACGAACACAAGAAGAGGAGGAGATTTCAAGACTTGGAAACATTTGTGGATGATGAAGTCTTCAAGCTTAGGGGGGTATTTATAGGAAAACCAAAAGCCAACCAATGGCCAAGATCAAGCCATGTGCAAGGCAAGTGTAAGGCCTTGATCAAGCCAAGTGCACCCTAACCCTACTCCACCAAACATGGCACAAAACAAGGCACAAAACAAGGCACAAAACAAGGCACAAAACAAGGCACGATTGGCGGATCAGTGACCCGTCGCCGACCTCAACTTCCACTTGAGGGTGACAAGTGTCACCCTCCCGTTGGTCCAAAACATTTCGTCTCTCGGAAAAATCCACAAAAATTAAAAAGGACATAGCCGGAATTTTCCCTTCGCAAGCTTTGTAAAACGTTTCGTCGAAAAACGACTCTAATCGGGTGTTGTGCACAAATTTCGAACCTATGCCAAACTTAAAGTCTCAAACTTTCGTACGTACGTCTCCACGTACATACTCTGGAAATACGGGGTATAACATTCTGCAAGCAAGCAAATGAAACAAGGGAACACCTCTTCTTTACTTGCCCCTACACACACATGATTTGGAGGAGCATAAAATATTGGTTGGGTATTAGAAGAGAGATGACAACTGTTGAAAGCTCCCTTAAGTGGATTAAGAAAGATCACCGCGGAATGACATCAGAGCCAAAGCTATTTTGCTTACTTTTTGCATTGTGGTCTATGAGATTTGGAGGAAAGAAACACATTGCTCTTTGAAGGCACAAGCTTCCGTGGAAGAGGTCATTCTGAGAATCAAAACTACATCTTATAGAGTTCTCTACGATTTTATCCCTTCTTGTAATGGCACCATTTGAGTGACCACTCCTCCCCTCCCTCTCTTCTTGTTTACATTACGTTGAGGCTTGAGATACCTCAACGACTGATTGTAGCCACTTTCCTTTTGTTATTAGTAATAAAATTTGCATTTACCTGGAAAAAAAAATAGTATAACTCTTAAGCTTTTTAAAACCAAGTATTACTCTTCTTTCAAAAAGGTTTCTTAATTCTTTTGAAATACTTCAAGATTCTTATTATTTAGACTCAAGTCAAAAGACATCGCGGTAAAACCACGTTCAGTTAACACACGTACGTCTACCGTGCTATATATATATTCTTTTAAAATATCATGCTCAAGAGGATAGGAAGAATCACATACCTCGCGACGATTATCGACAATTAGCAAAACGCTCCACGGCTATAACCCGGCTAGCCTTGTCCATCATTCAAGTAGAACATGCTACTCGCAGAACTTTCAACCTATAAAGGCCATACACGTCTATCAACGTCTAGACTACTCTGTAGAATATTCTAAGCAGTAGGTTCTCTATTTTACGGAAAATCGGGCAACACTTCCTGCAGTTAAGCTACACAAGTCTCTGTAAATCTGGTCCTATGTAAATCTGATTTAATCTTCTTACGATGTGATTTGGTTCAATTATCTTTTGTAATATCCTTCATGAATCTTATATTCATTTCTATACTACTACGATGTAATTTCCAATTACAATATAAGGACAAAGTATTTACCTCGATAAGCCCAAAATTATCCAAGTTTAAATGTCGATCTGAGCAACGTTTAGCTCACTGCAGGTGCTCGACCCGCTCCAAACAACCCTTATAAGTTCTACGCAACTTCTTCTTAATACTTCAATCGGCTATGAAGATTTTTGCTTAGGGTTTCGTTTTGTGACTAATGGGTAGTATAATAGTATTTCTGGGCTTTTAGTATAGGTGTAACCTTGGAATACTACAAGGTATTTGGGCCAAGGTATTTTGGAATAGTAACAATACTTGGAGAATACTTTCTACCGGGGGTGTATTTTACGAGAACAACTCAAGGTAGGGGATGTTTGGCGAGGCTCACTGATGGGAGGAGGACTTGGACGAGAACCTCTCCAAAGGAGGGGAAGGGTTTTCAAGACTTAGAAATTTTTGTGGATGAAGAAGTCTTCAACTAAGGGGGTATTTATAGGCGATCAATGGCCAAGATCAAGACAAGTGGTGGGCAAGTGGAGGTCAAGATTTGGACAAGTGTTTGTGGGTCCCACTTGTTCATCAACTACACAAAATATCTACAAAATATCTACCTAACCCTTGACTAGAAATTGTGCAAGAAAACGCCCACAATTCGTCCACGAGGGTGACAAGTGTCGCCTCTCGTTGATCCAAAATATTTCATCTCTCGGAAAAATCCGCAAAATAATTAATGTTGCGATCGTAATTTTCCCTTCGCAAAGTTTGGAAAGCGTTTACGTCGGAAAAAATTCTTTTGGTAGTTGTGCGAATATTTTCGCCCTTGCCTAACTTAAGGCTTAAACTTTTGTCGTCGTCCTCACGTACATACTGGAAATACGGTATAACATTCTCCCTCCTTAGAAACATTCGTCGAATGTTCCTACCAGGCGGATAACAATAAAGTTCCTCATAGCTTAACCGGTTTGCAAATGCCATACGGCCACGCGAAAAACACCGTAAATACTTACATCGAGTCCACGAGGAATCACCTCTAACATCACAAAAGCTCCCACGAGTTCTAAAAGATACTCCGCCCGCACCTTTTCTTTACAAACGAAATGATCACTCCTATGTTCTTAACACATGCTCGCTTCTTCCCTTACTCGTCGTACCCTTCTCGTGCACTCGAACTCCTTCTCATAACTTACCACATTTCTGTTACTGCTTCAGTTTCCAAAATCCCTGGGTTACTACCTCCAACTTGGTCATCATTAACTGGGAACACTCTGGATGGATCTCGATACTTTCGAACATAGCAACACGAAAATGGGACATCTCGCCTCCTACGTCGGACGACAATGCCAACTTATAGGCAACTGGCCTATTCTCCAAAGGATCTGGCGCTCAAAGTACCTCGGGCTAAGTTTATCTGTTTTCCAAAACTCGTCACACCCTTTCGGGGTGGTACCTAAGAAGACCGGCCGTCAATCGAACTCAGCGTCGTCGCAGATTATCCACGACTTACGGTGACTACGAGCCGCCAATAACCTCTTTTGGATAAGCTTCGCTATCCGTATCTGCCGAAACAAGTATGAACCAACTATCTGAAACTTGCCAACATCAGACCAATCGGCCGTGACTTACACTTCCGCCTCTGGCGTCATAAAGGCGACATCAGAATCTGAAATGGTAGTTATAAAACACCTCAATTTACCACAAATCCAAACAACGGCGAGGCGAATGCGTCTTTGAGACTACTTTGAGTTGCTAACCTGCTGGTAAAACTTCGAGAAAAGAAATAAGCGTAACACAGGCTCTCTTGCTGTCACAAGGTGAAAGTAGGCACCTCGTGCGACCTACAACCTTCCCGATATAACGTCTCGCGTAACCTCTGCCGAGTAGCGGTCCTGGCGAAGACAAGATGGGCTGATCTCGTCGGCCCGATCACTGGTCGAGCAGCGTCCACGAACTCGTATCTTTGGTTAACTAAAATTGGGCCTAACACCTCGTGACCCCACCACTGGCGGGACCACCTCGGACCCACCGCATTGCGGGCGGGTTGACCGCGATCGGTCCTCAACCCTACGCCATTCGCAAAACACTTGTTCCCGATCCAGAACAATCTCACTAATCAAGTTACGAAAACCTAGTGGCCATTCTTAGCTCAAATACCCTCTTTCATTTCATACCACTCAGGGACTTATCACACAAACATATCTCACGTATACTATGCACTTCGATAAGGGTCAAACATAAAAATAAATCTTCCACTCAAGATGGCCTCGCCTCTAAGGTCTCCACGTATAAAACTCGAAGGCTCACACTTTTCTTATCCCCAATCTTACCACGTTAACTAACCATGATTTCTAATCACAATTTACACAATGCTATCGAACATAACACTTAAGATATACCCGTCTTATCACACATACTAATCTCAGAGGGTTAAAGATATACTGTATCTCGCTTCACTTCCACTTTGTCGTTCTAATCAATCCTGCCGGTGGGCATAGCTAGGAAGGTGACGACCAGCCACATGTGATCACGAAGGTGAGTCTCTACATCCGCTACCTGCGGTGGAAATTTCTCGCAAAATGGCCTGCTGTCATGAAAAACAAGCTGTCGAAGAAGTCGACACTCACAATGACACTTACACCACAGCGGCCAGGGTGGGGTGGCCTCTGCTAACACCTTCCTCTCAGAATCCTGAATCCGCAGCGATGCGGTGGTGAGTCCTCTTGCATCCTCCTCTGCTAGGACACCGCTTCGACCACATGGCCACGGCGGCGCGGTAAAACAAGCACCAACAAAAAGCGACATTCCGGGATGGCGCTGCGCAATTGTGAATCGAGGAAAAAGCGAATCCGGTGGTTTGGAACTGCGTGTATCTGTGAACCAGCCACGGAGCTCGACCAACTCTGCATACCGAGCGTCACGAACCACGTGGAGGACCACTCTGCATTTGGCGGAGGTGCATAACCGATCTGCTTCTTGAGAAGGTCGCCTCGATAGTTACCAAAGGACCTGCCGATCGGCCTCTTCTGGCGATCTTGGTTAACTCGTCGATCCGCCGTTTCTCGGCGTCTTTGCGCATAAGCCGTACGAGCCATGCTCGAGCTGTGAAGAGCTACTCTTGCACAACCTCTCTTAGATAGTCATCAAGACCCGTGATAAATCGATACTTAATATACTCTGCAGTTTGCTAACTCCTGGCTAGTAACGAGTCGTCTCTTTGCAATCTATTCTTTACGCTCACGGTCGTGGAGCGAAAGTGTAAATGTCATGGCGCGATGGAACTCTGCGCCGTGCTAAACTCTGTGGGGCTAGCGGCGTGAGAACTCCGAATGAAGCACCACGGGTGATGATTGGGCTTGTGCCCTCGTAACCTCTGTACTCTGCTCGCAGCTCCGCCATTTGCCTTGCCCTCTGGACCGGGTTTCCTTACGGAGGCATAGCTGGTAGGGGAAAGGAATCGTTAGAGGGTCCAACTTATAACACGCTCTAAGGCACGATCTGCGAGTGAGAAGAATGAAACCAATCCTAAATATCCTATAGCCTCACGATTATTGGTGTGGTGCGCAACACCGCGATAATCAAGACTCTACTAGATACGATGCGTAGACACTTTCAGAGGATTAAGCGCTCGATACCACTTTTGTCACGACCGAACCGGGCAGTGGTATCGTGCCCCGGGCACCCAGTAGACATACATCGAGTAATCGGCGGAATATAAAACAAGACATGAAATAACATGAAGTGTGAAACGATTACGAGAAAAGTTGCCTTCGGCATATATATAAAAACTTAAATCCGAAACGATTACATCGCTTTTTACAAACTCGCGCAGCGATACTACAGACCTAAGAATGATATGACAACAATGGCGGGACAGGGCCCGCCGTACCACGAATGTAAGTACTACAACGGCGAGGACTATACGAATAAGCCTCGGATAGCGGAGCTTCCCAACGCTGACGTGACCACTATGGCGAGGATCAACACGGTGTACCTACTGCGGCGTGACGCGGCCCGAGGAGGTCGTTACAACGGTACCAAGTATGTGGCGAAAATCGTAAATGAAATCATAGTAGTCTATATAAAGGAGGAGACATGTATGATAACAAACTACGATTCCTGATAAATAAGCGATCATGTCAAGTCGGGGACTCGCGCCTCAAAGTCATCACTCGAACATAACTATGGGTCTCACGCCTACAACATCAATCATGCGTGGAATACCTTCCGCCGGCGTGATGCATGATATAAAAGCACCAGGAATACACATGAACACGAGTCCCACGTGTCATAATAAAACCGTGCGGGGTAAATGCGAAGGCATGGCGACTACTAAAATCGCAGCAACAAGGTCATAAAGCGTATCACGAGGTCTGTCTACGCCACATGATCGGCGGCCACTCGCGCGATATCAAATATCTGGCGTCTAATCTGGCCCCTACACACGCATGATTTGGAGGAGCATAAAAGATTGGTTGGGTATTAGAAGAGATGACAAGCTGTTGAAAGCTCCTTAAGTGGATTAAGAAAGATCGCATGGAATGACATCAGAGCAAGCTATTTTGCTTACTTTTTGCATTGTGGTCTATGAGATTTGGAGGGCAAGAAACACATTGCTCTTTGAAGGCACAAGCTTTCCGGCGGAAGAGGTCATTACAAGAATCAAAACTACATCTTATAGAGTTCTCTATGATTTTATCCCTTCTTGTAATGACACCATTTGAGTGACCACTCCTCCCCTCCCTCTCTTCTTGTTTACATTACGTTGAGGCTTGAGATACCTCAACGACTGATTGTAGCCACTTTCCTTTTGGTATTAGTAATAAAATTTGCATTTACCTGGAAAAAAAATAGTATAACTCTTAAGCTTTTTAAAACCAAGTATTACTCTTCTTTCAAAAAGGTTTCTTAATTCTTTTGAAATACTTCAAGATTCTTATTATTTAGACTCAAGTCAAAAGACATCGCAGTAAAACCACGTTCAGTTAACACACGTACGTCTACCGTACTATATATATATTCTTTTAAAATATCATGCTCAAGAGGATAGGAAGAATCACATACCTCGCGACGATTATCGACAATTAGCAAAACGCTCCACGGCTATAACCCGGCTAGCCTTGTCCATCATTCAAGTAGAACATGCTACTCGCAGAACTTTCAACCTATAAAGGCCATACACGTCTATCAACGTCTAGACTACTCTGTAGAATATTCTAAGCGTTAGGTTCTCTATTTTACGGAAAATCGGGCGACATTTCCCTGCGTTAAGCTACAAAGTCTCTGTAAATACGATCTATGTAGTCTGATTTAATCTTCTTCGATGTGATTTGTACAATTCTCTTTTGTAATATCATACATGAATCTTATATTCATTTCTATACTACTCTGATGTAATTTCCAATTACAATATGAGAAAAGAGTATTTACCTCGATAAACCCAAAATTATCCAAGTTTAAATGTCGATCTGAGCAACGTTTAGCTCACTCTGCAGGTGCTCGACCGCTCCAAACAACCCTTAGAAGTTCTACGAACTTCTTGTAATACTTCAACCGGCTATGAAGATTTTCCTTAGGGTTTCGTTTTGTGACTAATGGGTAGTATAATAGTATTTACGGGCTTTTAGTATAGGTGTAACCTTGGAATACTACAAGGTATTTGGGCGAGTATTTTGGAATAGTAACAATACTTGGAGAATACTTTTCTACCAAGGGGGTGTATTTTACGAGAACAACTCAGGTTGGGGATGTTTCGTCAAGGCTCATGAGGGGAGGGGAGGACTTGGGCGAGAACCTCTCCAAAGGGGAAGGGTTTTCAAGACTTAGAAATTTTTGTGGATGAAGAAGTCTTCAACTAAGGGGGGTATTTATAGGCCAATCAATGGCCAAGATCAAGACAAGTGGTGGGCAAATGGAGGGTCAATATTTGGACAAGTGTTTGTGGGTCCCACTTGTTCATCAACTACACAAAATATCTACAAAATATCCTACCTAACCCTTGACTAGAAATTGTGCAAGCGCCTGAATTCGTCCACTTGAGGGTGACAAGTGTCGCCCTCTCGTTGGTCCAAAATATTTCATCTCTCGGAAAAATCCGCAAAAATAATTAATGTTGCAGTCGTAATTTTCCCTTCGCAAAGTTTGGAAAACGTTTCGTCGGAAAACAATTCTTTTTGGTAGTTGTGCACAAATATTTTCGCCCCTTGCCTAACTTAAGGCTTAAACTTTTGTACGTACATCCTCACGTACATACTCTGGAAATACGGGGTATAACAGGCAGGGCTTGTAAAGGATGTAACTGTTCAGGTTTTTATATATGTGCAGAAAGGTGACCGTTTTGGTTAGCCTGTTTCTTATTTTATATCTTGTTTCATGTTTAAGTTATTTTATTTCCGCTGATTTTCTCTGATGTTGTATCACTAGGGTTCCCGGGGTGTCACGAACCGACCTCGGGCGTGGTGATGCCTTACCCGGGCACCTGGTGATAAAACATCGAGAAAACTTCAGGAAATAAACTCATAAAAGAAAAGCGGTGGAATAAGAAAGCAGGCTAACGAAGCGGTTAACTTTGTACATAAATGAAAACGAGCGATTCATCACCTAAACTCTGCCTGGCGATCTTCTGAGACCTCTAGAATTTTAAAACCATAATGGCGGGGCGGGGCCCGCCGTACCTGAATGTACAAAAGTCTACTACTTGAGGAGGCGTACCACGGGGTGAGCTTAGGAGATATGGAGCTTTCGAGAACCGAACAGCGATCCTAAGAGTGCGGATCGGCCAGCTATGTACCTCGACTGCGGCATGAGCGGCCGAAGGAGGTCGATTACAATTGCAGTATGTGGCGAAAAATGCGTAAATGAAATCATAATAGTACATATAAAGCGGGAGACATGTATGATAACCAAACTACGATACCGACACATGCGATCATGTCAAGTTAGGGACTCGTGCGGTGAAATCATCACTCAAATACAACCCGAATTTAACGCCTGATGGCGCGTGCCGGCATCTCACCTCGGTATAAGCATGGCCTGGGCGTCTAGTGGGCCCATACAGTGGACCATCAGCGTGTCGGTATGCCCGAAGGAGATAACAAGATAACAATCCTGTGGAAGCATACGTGGGCTACCCAACGTGTCGGTATGTCCAAACAACTAACAAGATAAAACTCATTTGGAAGCATACGTGGCTACCCGGCGATGTCGGTATGTCCAAACAATAACAAGATAATACTCATCGTGGAAGCATACCCGTGGGCTACCCAACGTGTCAGTATGTCCAAACAAATAATAAGATAATACTCATGTGGAAGATACGTGGCTACCCAACGTGTCAGTATGTCCAAACAAATAATAAGATAGCCGGCCCTCCATCGAGAGACTCGGTAGCACAAATCAAACCCATGCATAACAAGGCTATCTCAACCAAGCACAGGCAAGTTACACACAACTCAAGGTACTTTAAACACTTCTTAACACAACGTCAAATATACATTTCAAACCCAAGTAACCAGCCCTTTTAATATCAAGGTACTCCTACCTTTAAAAAAAACAAGCCACTTATATTTTTTCATCACAAAGAGTTTAATATTTGAAAACAAGTTACTTCTCTTTTCCCAAAATCAAGTTACCCTTCTAAATCCAATAATGAGTCCATTTCTTTATTTTCCATAAAGTCGTTATAACTAACTTCCCATAAAGCTATTATAACACTTTATGTTTTAAAACAAGTCAACACAAAATCATGCCTTTCTTTTAAACCAAAACACTTCATATTCTTAAGTCTCTTTTCTTTTAGAAATCGAGTTCCTTACTTTGGAATTTTTAAGAAGATCAAAACTTGATTACAATAATTCTTTTAAAAACCAAGTACTCATTTCTCACGAAAGAGGTTTCACAACTTCTAATACAATTCAAGTTCTTCACATTTCATATCAAGTCAAATATAAGTCCAGTCCCTTATCTTTTAAAATCAACAAACCATTCTTTTACCTACATAAAGTGGTTATAACAAACTTCCCATAAAGCCGTTATAACACTTTATGTTTTAAACCAACCAATTACAACTATAAGCCCTTATGAGACCAAGAGGGCTTATTCTTTAACCACCGAGTACTTATTACTAACGAATAAGATTTTCCTACTTTTTCAAACAATCAAGACCTTTACACTTCATATCAAGTCAAGGCACAACAAGGGAAATCAAATTCCTTTAACACACGCGTGCATCGTGACTATATATTTCACAAATAGTCATCTTTGAAGAGGATGGGAAGAATCACATACCTCGCGACGATTGTCGACAATAAGCAAATTGCTCCACGACTATCTCCTTAAGAGGAATATGCTACACGTAGTACTTCAATCTATAAGGTCATAAACGTCTATCAATCTCTAGCTTGAGCGTTAGAATAAACTAAGTGCAAGGTTCCTACATTCTACGGAAATTTGGACAGACTTCCTTTGTTTCTACTTACTATGCCACCTTTTCAAGGTAGAATTCAATAACCAATGCCACGTTTAAGGCTCAATTAATCCAGAAAAACAAGGGGATTACACGCCTAACAATACGTAAAATTCCGCCCACAACAATACAAAAATAACGATACTTTCCATGCCATTCTTGGCCAACAATATAACCAATCCTAAATCTTTTCCAATTATCTTCTCAATCCAAGTTATTAGGTCTAACATGATATCTAGCCCTAGACATCTTGAACAACTACAATTTCCCTTTACAACATCGGCGACCAAATTAGAAATCCAATTGAAGTTACAATCTTAAGGCTAACATGCCCGTTTCGGTTTTCAACAAGACAACAAGATCCAAATCTATTTAAACTTAAATATATGACCTCGAGCTAATTTCTAAACTACTAACAAGTATTAACTCATATCCAAGAGAAGGGGAAACTTTTACCTTTGGAGAAGCCCACAAAAGCCCCTTTCTTCCACTTCTTTTTCCGTCAAACTCGTCCACCAGCGCTTCCCACAAGTTTACCCACACTTTTCCTTCTTGCCGCCGCTCCAACAATTTCTCCTAAGGCAAGGTTTTCTTCAAAATCTAGAGAGAAAGGGAGAGGATTTCCTTGGGAGGGTTTTGAAATGAAATGGCCAAGTCTTCCAAGACTTGGCCCTAAAATAGGCTCCTTTCCTGGTCAAAAGGATGGGAGGGACACTTGTCACCCTCCCATAGGCTTTTAACAAAATATCCACGATTTTGCTTTATTCTGTGAAAAATCCAGCTCCAGCCATGGCGCTCCACTTCCGAAAGTTCAGCATTCCGCGCCAGCCCTGCAATCCGGCGCTGCAACCCCCGCGGACTCCCAGTACAACCGCGCTGACCACAGATCCCGTGGCCGTACTGCACCTGAACAAAATCGCTGCTTTTCATTGCGCCAAACTTGAAACTTTCATAACTTTTGACTCTGATGTCCTATCGACGAACGGTTTGTTGCGTTGGGAACTAGATTTAACGGACTACACACTAGACTTTTAAAACACCTCGAAATTCTTAACAATTGGGGTACAACACTCCAAGGTAAACTCAAAATCCGTCCAACACATGTTTGTCCACTTATCTTTCCACTTTCAAATCTTATATTCCTTGGTATGTTCTTATCTTAACTCCTTGAATTTACGGGGTGTAACATTCTCCCCCCCTTAGAAACATTTGTCCCGAATGTTCCTTCTAAGTCTCCAAAACGCAGACGCCGGTATAGTCTTCACCACTCCACTCACAAAAGAATCAGTTATGCCACTCATGGCCATAATATACAAATCATGCAAAAACTCTAAATTCCAGCCAAAGAGGGATCATCTCTAATATCACAAAAACTCCCACCACTCATGGACTTATCACCCGAGAATACTCCCCGTACTATGTACTCCGACCAAGATAACTGAAAAAAAAAATCTTTTACTCTAGCCGGCCCTACCTCTATTGTTATAAATTCTAAAGTTCAAAGTTTCTCATCCCCAGACTTACCCTTTTTCACTAGCCAAGCTTCTAAATCACATTTTAACACAAATTTATCCGAACATAACACTTACCACATCATCATACATCAATGCATACTAGTCTCTAGAGGGTTAAGAATATACCTGTAACTATTACTTCACTTCCCCTTTTTGTCGTTCTACTCATGTTCCTGCCGCACGCGCAAAAGGAGGAGATGAACCAGCCTCCGATCCCGAAGGCTGAGTCTCTACATCCGCGCTATCTCTGGTTGGATAATTCCTCGCAAAATGGCCCTGCTGGCCGCATGTAAAACAAACTCCCATTCCAGCACGACACTCCCCATCATGGAGCCTACCACAACGGCCACAACGAGGTAGGGGTGGTCCCATCTGACTAACGTCCATGTTTCCCCAAAACTCAAACGCGAGCCTTGACCGCCTCAATCTCCCGAACATCCTGAAGACTGTGGCGGAGCACTCCGTACTGGCGGAGGCGCATAACTAGTCTGCTGCTGAGGCTGCCTGCCTCGAAGGTCACCAGAGGACCTGCATCCCGCCCTCCTGGCTGATCACGTTATTAGTCGACCTCTACGCCCTCGGTCACTGCGCGTAGGCTGGATGCGGAAATGTCCATGCGGTGAAGAGCTCTTGCTCTGCATCCTCCGCTAAATAATCATCGAGCCCGTGACATAGCGGTGCACTCTATCCTCCATATCGGCCACGGGAGCGGGACATACCGAGCCAATGAGTCAAACTCTACATTGTACTCCCGAATGCGCCTCCTTGTCTCAAAGATCAAAAATCTGTTTACCGCGCCCTCTCATACGGAGGCAAGAAATGGCCAAGGAAAGCCTCCGAGAACTCGCCCCAACCGGTGGAGGTGCATGCTCCCCGGACAGCTCGCGAATCAAACGATCATTGCGGATCACGCACCGATGTGAACCCAAAACCACCGACTCGGTCTCGAAGCCTTGATCACTCACGATCAGAATCGCTTCGGATGAACTCCTGGATCATCCTCAGGCCTCGACCCGTAGAACTCAGGTGGGCTGCAACTCAAAAAATCCCGTAGTCTCAAACTATCTGACCTCGGGTGAACCATGGTACTTTGGGCCGGGCTGCTGATCGGCCTATCCTCGTTAGCTACGATCGCCAATAATCGGGCCATCTCGCGTAACCCGTCTCCTCTCGCCAAAGCCGTGGGTGGAGGCTCAGTGTCGTGGTCTCGTGAGAGACCGCTGCCGCTTTACTCGCTGACTCCTTCGCTGCTTTGCCGCTACGGGCTCGCGGTTGCGCGTGGGCATCACCGTATACAAAGAATACGTCGGAGGAGTCCAACTTATAACACGGCTCTAAGGCACGATCTCGAGTGAGAAGAATGGAAACCAATCCTAAATATCCTATAGCCTCACGATTATAGATGTGGTGCACAACACACCGATAATCAAGACTCTACTAGATACGATGCAGAGACACTTTCAGAGGATTAATCGCTCGATACCACTTTTGTCACGACCCGACCTGGCCCGTGATCGTGCCTACCGGGCACCCTAGTGATACAACATCGAGAAAAACGTGAAATAAAAACTCATAAAAGAAAAACGATGGAATAAGAAAGCAGGCTAACCCAAACGATTTACCTTTTGTACATAAATGAAAACTTGAGCGATTCATCCGCTTACAAACTGCCCACAGTGATTACATACCTCTAAGAATTTTAAAACCATAATGACGGACAGGGCCCGCCATGCCACGAATGTACAAAAGTCTACTACTTGAGGCGTACTACAGACAAGCTTAGGAGATATGGAGCTTTCGAGAACCGAACATGATCCTAAGTGCGGATCGACAAGCTATGTACCTCAACTGCGGCATGAACGCGGCCCTAGGAGGTCGATAACAGTACCAAGTATGTGAAGCGAAAAATGCGTAAATGAAATCATAATAGTCTATATAAAGCGGAGACATGTATGATAGCAAACTACGAGATACAACACATAAGCGGTCATGTCAAGTTAGGGACTCATGCAGTGAAATCATCACTCAAATACAACCCGAATTTAACTCGCCTGATAGCGCGTGCCAAGATCTCACCTCGATATAAGCATGGCCTCGAACCGTCCTAGTGGGCCCATACGTGGACCATCCAACGTGTCGGTATGCCCAAAGGAGATAACAAGATAACAATCCTCGGAAGCATACCCGGCTACCCAACGTGTCGGTATGTCCAAACAACTAACAAGATAAAACTCATCGTGGAAGCATACCCGGCTACCCAATGTGTCGGTATGTCCAAACAATAACAAGATAATACTCATTTGTGGAAGCATACGGTGGGCTACCCAGCGTGTCAGTATGTCCAAACAAATAACAAGATAATACTCACTGTGGAAGCATACCCGTGGGCTACCCAATGTGTCAGTATGTCCAAACAAATAACAAGATAGCCGGCCCTCCATCGAGAGACTCGGTAGCACAAATCAAACCCTTGCATAACAAGGCTACCTCAACCAAGCACAGGCAAGTTACACACAACTCAAGGTACTTTAAACACTTCTTAACACAACGTCAAATATACATTTCAAACCCAAGTAACCAACCCTTTTAATATCAAGGTACTCCTACCTTTAAAAAAACAAGCCACTTATATTTTTTCATCACAAAGAGTTTAATATTTGAAAACAAGTTACTTCTCTTTTCCCAAAATCAAGTTACCCTTCTAAATCCAATAATGAGTCCATTTCTTTATTTTCCATAAAGTCGTTATAACTAACTTCCCATAAAGCTATTATAACACTTTATGTTTTAAAACAAGTCAAGACAAAATCATGCCTTTCTTTTAAACCAAAACACTTCATATTCTTAAGTCTCTTTTCTTTTAGAAATCGAGTTCCTTACTTTGGAATTTTTAAGAAGATCAAAACTTGATTACAATAATTCTTTTAAAAACCAAGTACTCATTTCTCACGAAAGAGGTTTCACAACTTCTAATACAATTCAAGTTCTTCACATTTCATATCAAGTCAAATATAAGTCCAGTCTCTTATCTTTTAAAATCAACAAACCATTCTTTTACCTACATAAAGTGGTTATAACAAACTTCCCATAAAGCCGTTATAACACTTTATGTTTTAAACCAACCAATTACAACTATAAGCCCTTATGAGACCAAGAGGGCTTATTCTTTAACCACGAGAGTACTTAATACTAACGAATAAGATTTTCCTACTTTTTCAAACAATCAAGACCTTTACACTTCATATCAAGTCAAGGCACAACAAGGGAAATCAAATTCCTTTAACACACGTGCATCTACTGCACTATATATTTCACAAATAGTCATGCTGAAGAGGATAGGAAGAATCACATACCTCGCGACGATTGTCGACAATAAGCAAATTGCTCCACAAGACTATCTCCTTAAGAGGAATATGCTACACGTAGTACTTCAATCTATAAGGGTCATAAAGCGTCTATCAATCTCTAGCTTGACGTAGAATAAACTAAGTGCAAGGTCCCTACATTCTACGGAAATTTGGACAGCACTTCCTTTGTTTCTACTTACTATGCCACCTTTTTCAAGGCCGAATTCAATAACCAATGCCACATTTAAGGCTCAATTAATCCAGCAAAAACAAGGGGATTACACGCCTAACAATACGTGTAAAATTCCGCCCCACAACAATACAAAAATAACCCAATACTTTCCATGCCATTCTTGGCCAACAATATAACCAATCCTAAATCTTTTCCAATTATCTTCTCAATCCAAGTTATTAGGTCTAACATGATATCTAGCCCTAGACATCTTCAACAACTACAATTTCCCCCTTTACAACATGCGACGACCAAATTAGAAATCCAATTGAAGTTACAATCTTAAGGCTAACATGCCCATTTCGGTTTTCAACAAGACAACAAGATCCAAATCTATTTAAACTTAAATATAACAGCCTCAGGCTAATTTCTAAACTACTAACAAGTATTAACTCATATCCAAGAGAAGGGGAAACTTTTACCTTTGGAGAAGCCCACAAAAGCCCCTTTCTTCCACTTCTTTTTCCGTCAAACTCGTCCACCAGCGCTTCCCACAAGTTTACCCACACTTTTCCTTCTTGCCGCCTGTTATACCCCGTATTTCCAGAGTATGTACGTGAGGGCGTACGTATAAAAGTTTAAGCCTTAAGTAAGGCAAGGACCGAAAATTTTGTGCACAACCCCCGAAAGGAATCGTTTTTCGACGAAACGTTTTACAAAACTTGCGAAGGGAAAATTCCGGCTATGTCATTTATAATTTTTGCAGATTTTTCCGAGAGATGAAAAATTTTGGACCAACGAGAGGGCGACACTTGTCACCCTCTAATTGGCGGATTCTTGGGCGTCAATTGGACGAATTGAAGGTTGGAGTTGGTAGGATATTTTTGTGTGGTAGATGGATAAGGTGGGACCCACACACACTTGTCCAAATCCTCACCCTACACTTGCCCACCACTTGTCTTGATCTTGGCCATTGGTTGGCCTATAAATACCCTCCTTAGTTGAAGACTTCTTCATCCACAAATTGTTTCTAAGTCTTGAAAAACCTTCCCCTCTTGTTGAAGCTCGCCCAAAAGAGCACCCTCCCCTTGAGAAGGCTTTGGCCGAGAGGTACCCCTACTACCTTGAGTTGTCTCAAAATACACCCCCTTGGTAGAAAAATATTCTCCAAGTATTGTTACTATTCCAAAATACTGCCCAAATACCTTGTAGTATTCCAAGGTTACACCTATACTAAAAGCCGAAATACTATTATACTTCCTTGATACAAAACGAAACCCTAAGGAAAATCTTCATAGCCGGTTGAAGTATTAAGAAGAAGTTGCGTAGAACTTCTAAGGGTTGTTTGTGCGGGTTGGAGCACCTGCAGTAGGAGCTAAACGTTGCTCGGGATCGACATTAAATCTTGGATAATTTTGGGCTTATCGAGGTAAATACTCTTGTCCTTATATTGTAATTGGAAATTACATGCGTAGTAGTATAGAAATGAATATAAGATTCATAGAAGAGAATTGAACTGTAATAGAAGGATATTACAGAAAAGACTTGAACTGAAATCACATCAGAAGAATATTAAAGTAGAAGATTGAACTGTACTTACATAGGACTGTATTTACAGTAGACTTGTGTAGTTTAACGGGTAGGGAAGTGCTGCCCGATTTTCCGTAAAATAGAGAACCTACTGCTTAGAATATTCTACAGAGTAGTCTAGACATTGATAGACTTGTATAACCTTTATAGGTTGAAAGTTCTGCGAGTAGCATGTTCTACTTGAAAGGTGGACAAGGCTAGCCGGGTTATAACCGTGGAGCGTTTTGCTAATAGTCGATAATCGTCGCGAGGTATGTGATTCTTCCTATCCTCTTGAGCATGATATTTTAAAAGAATATATATATATAGTACGGTAGACGTACGTGTGTTAACTGAACGTAGTTTTACGGCAATGTCTTTTGACTTAAGCCTGAATAATAAGAATCTTGAAGTATTTCAAAAGAATTAAGAACCGTTTTTGAAAGAAGAGTAATACTGGGTTTTAAAAGCTTAAGAGTTATACTAGCTTTATGGGAAGTTAGGTATAACGGCTTAAGAGAGATAAAAAGAATGGTTTATTGATTTTAGAAGTTAAGAGACTTGACTTAATTGAATTAATCTGAATTTTGTTAAAAAGTGTGAAACCTCATTCGTGAGTAATGAGTACTTGGTTTTTAAAAGGAATAATGTTTTACTGATTTCGGAAATCAGAATAAGTATCGAACAAACCACAGCAGCGCTAATAAAGGGAAATGTATTGACTAATAAAGTATTATTAAAACCAGTAGAAACCTCCATCTGCATAGAAGCTAAGATGAGACAAAATGATATTACATTTCCTAGATCATGGCTGCTTTAATAAGATTGTTATAAACAAGAATAACCTACTCACACCTGAGGCATATGTTTCTCAAATTGTTTTAAAGGAGAATTATATATTTAAGTGATTAAAACTATGAACTACGAAACCTTTCGAAAATGAGAAACTTGAGCATTTGAAATTAGGCAAACTTGAACGTTTGGAAAATAATGTTGTTACTTGATTTTACAAAGGGAAGTGTTTTGATCTACTTAAAAAGATAGTCACTCTATTTTTATACTACGGGTATTGTGTGACTTTTGTAAAAGAAACGGATCTTTTAAAGAGTTAATGTATGAAGTACTTTGGGGATAAAAACCCGAACTTGTTAACAAAGTACCTTGTGTGAATAACTTGATTGTGTTGGTTTGTGATAGCCTTGTAATACTTTCTTGTTGATTTGATAAGTAAACATGTTAGGATGCTACGTGTGTTAGTATCTTGTGATGTTTGTGTAAAGGGGTTTCCCTTGTTGTGCTTATGTTGTTTAACAATAAGCTGTTATGTTAGTATTATATCACTCACCTCTTGACATGATACCGGGGGTTAAGCTGCCCTCCGATGCTGGGTAGACTTCGGTGATGCAGGACCGTGATTCGAGAATACCTCATGCGGGTCGAGGGGATCCATGCGGAGCTACGAGTTCGAGTTAGTGTGCGGGGTTATACCTCACGCGGTCTATGTGGCGTGGGCTGCGAGTCGGGGCGATTCCGGGGTAGCTACCCTCGATGCGAGAATACCTCATGCGGGCCTATGTGAGTGGCCTACGCGAGTGCGGGAAGTTCTGGGACTAGACGCGCGCATTAGATCTGCGGGCAAGTGGCGGCCGATCATGTGGCGGTGCAGACAGATCTCATGATCTGATTTATGACCTTGTTGGTACTGTGGGTTTTAGTAGTCGGCTATGCATTCGTACTTACCTGCAGACGGTTTTATTATGACAGGTGGGACCTGGTGTTCATGTGTATTCCTTGGTGCTTTATATCATAGACTGCCGGCAGTGAGGAAGGTATTCCACGGGCATGATTGATATTGTGGGCGTGAGACCCATAGTTATATTTGAGTGATGACCTTGAGGGCGTGAGTCACGACTTGACATATTCGCTTATTTATTGTGAATTGTAGTTTGGTTATCATATATGTCTCCTGCTATATATAGACTACTATGATTTCATTTATAGTATTTTCAGTTTCACATACTTGGTACTGTAATCGACTCTCCTGGGCTGCGTTCATGCCGCGTAGGTACACCGTGTTGATCCTCGCTCATAGGGTCACAAATCAGCGTTTGGGAAGCTCCGTTTCTCCGGAGACTTATCAGTGGTATAGTCCCCTGTCGTTGTAGGTACTTACATTCAGGGGTATGGCGGGGCCCTGTCCCGCCATTGTTGTTATAACATTCTTAGAGGTCTGTAGTACTGTTGTGGGCAGGGTTTGTAAAAGGGGATGTAACTGTTCAAGTTCATATATATATATGCCGAAAGGCAACTTTTCTCAGATAAACTGTTTTCATTTCATGTCTTGTTTTATATTCCGCTGATTACTCTGATGTATGTCTACTTGGGTGCCCGGGGTAAGGCACGATCACGGCCCGGTTCGGTCGTGACAAAAGTGGTATCGAGCGATTAATCCTCGGAAAGTGTCTCTGATCGTATCTAGTAAGTCTTGATTATCGGTGTGTTGCACCACACCAATAATCGCGAGGCTATAGGATATTTAGGATTGGTTTCATTCTTCTCACTCGAGATCGTGCCTTAGAGTTGTGTTATAAGTTGGACCTCTAACGTATTTCTTTCCTTACGATTATGCCTCCTCGTAAGGCAACCCGCCCAGAAGGGCAAGGCGTAGGAGGCGAGTAGAGCATGAGATGGTTACTAGGGCACAGCCCAATCATCACCTAGGGTGGTGCTTCATTCGGGAGTTCTGCGACGCCGGCCAAGAGTTTAGCACACGGCAGATTCCTCTGCGGCCATGATATATGAGCCTTCGCCCACGGCCGGGAACAGAGAGAATATGGATTACAAAGGAATGGACTTACATTAGCTAGGATTTTAGCGGCGAGAATATAGAGTGCACCGATATATCAGTGTCTAGACGATTATCTAGTAAAAGGTTGTACAAGAGTAGCTCTTGATCGAGCATGGATATTGCCAGACAAGCTTATGCGCGGCCACAGAGGAATGTAGAGATCGACGGTTAACCAAGATCAGCGAAGAGGCGATCGGTAGGTCCTTTGGTAACTTTCGAGGCGAATCGCCTCGCCAGATGATGGATACGCACTCCGCGATGCGAATGGTCCTCCGCAGGTTCGGGGCGTTCGGTATGCAGGAGTTGGTCGAGCTCGTGGCTTGATTCACAGATACACGCCGCCCACCGGCCGATTGATGGTTCGGAGAGGAAGGGTGCTAGCAGAGGAGGCCACCCCTACGGTGTGGCGTTGTGGTAGATGTCATTGTGGGAGTGTGCTTCTTCGACGGCTTGTTATGCTTGCGGACAGCAGGCCATTTTGCGAGAAATTGTCCACCGCAGGTGGCGCGGATATAGAGACTCACCTTCAGATCGGTGACGATTCATCACCTTCCCTAGCTATCGTCCAGCGAGCAGGATTGATTAGAACGACAAAGGAGTGAAACAGAGACGGTGTATATCCTTAACCCTCTAGAGATTGTATGCGTGATAAGATAAGTGTATCTTAAGTGTTATGTTCAGATAACATAGTGTTAATTATGATTAGAAATCATGATTAGTTAAAGGGTAAGATTGGGGATAGGGAAAGTGTGAGCCTTAGAGCTTTATACGTGGAGACCTTAGAGGTAAGGCCATCTCGAGTAGAAGATTTATATTTTTATGTTTGACCCTTATCGGAGTGCATAGTACACGTGAGATATGTTTGTGTGATAAGTCCCTGAGTGGTATGAAATGAAAGAGGGTAGTTGAGCTAAGAAGACCGCTAGGTTTTCATGACTTGATTGTGAGATTGTTCCGGGTCGGGGAACAAGAGTTTGGCACGATAGCGGGTCGGGTTGAGGACCGATCGCGAGTCAACCCGCGGCCTGTTTGGTGGTGGGGTCAGATTGTGGTGGTCCCGCCAGGTGGTGGGGTCACGAGGGTGTTAGGCCCAAGTTTAGTTAACCAGCGTACGAGTTCGTGGATATGTTCGACCGGTAGTCGGGCCGATGAGGTCAGCCCATCTTGTCTTTCAGCCAGGACCGTTTACTCGGCAGAGGGTTATGCGAGATGTTATATCAGTAAGGTTGTAAGGCGGCACGAGGTGCCTACTTTAACCTTATGACGATGGAGCCTGGGCCACGAACGCTTTTTCCGGAAGTATTACCAGCAGGTTAGAAACTTCGGTGAGTCTCGATGTGCATTCACCCTCGGGCCGGTGTTTTTGATTTCAGAGGTAGCTGTAAGGATTATTCGCCTCTTGGTTGAGTGTGTAGTATAATAGCTACCATATCAGTATTCGGATGTCGCCTTATGACGCCTTGTAGGGACGGAAGTGTAAGTTGCCGGCGATGTTGGCAAGATTCGGATAGTTGGTTCATACTTGTTCCAGCAGACTGTGGATAGGGTGAAGCTTATCCATGAGAGGTTATGGGCAGCTCAGAGTCAACAGAAGTCGTGCGGATAATCGGCGACGACGCTTGGAGTTCAGGTTGACGGTGGGTCTTCTTGAAGGTACCACCCCGGAAAGGGTGTGACGAGTTTTGGAAAACAGAGGGAACTTAGCCCAAGTTACTTTGGGCCTTTTCAGATCATTTGGAAAATAGGCCAAGTTGCCTATAGGTTAGCATTGTCGTCCGACGTAAGAGGCAGTATGTCCGGTCTTTTTGTGTTGCTATGATCAGAAAATATCGGGGATCCATCCAGAATGTTCCCAGTTAATGATGACCAAGTTGGAGGTAGTAACCCAGAGTTTTGGAAACTGAAGCAGTAATAGGAATGTGGTAAGTTATGAGAAAGAGTTCGAGTAGAGGCGGCACGACGAGTAAGGGAAGAAGCGAGCATATGTTGAGAACATAGATGTGATCATTACTTTTGTGAAGTAAGGGTGCGAAGGGAGTATATTTTAGACCTCGGGTGGGAGTTTTTGTGATGTTAGAGGTGATTCGTCGTGGACTTGGATGTAAGTATTTGCGCGGGTGTTTTCTATGGCCATGTGTGGCATTGGCAAACTGGTTAAGCTATGAGGAACTTGATCGTTATCTGTCTTGAGAAGGAACATTCGGGACGAATGTTTCTAAGGAGGGGAGAATGTTATACCCCGTATTTTCAGAGTATGTACGTGAGGGCGTACGTATAAAAGTTTAAGCCTTAAGTAAGGCAAGGACCGAAATTTTTTTGCACAACCCCCGAAAGGAATCATTTTTCGACGAAACGTTTTACAAAACTTGCGAAGGGAAAATTCCGGCTATGTCATTTATAATTTTTGCGGATTTTTCTGAGAGATGAAATATTTTGGACCAACGAGAGGGAGACACTTGTCACCCTCTAATTGGCGGATTCTTGGGCGTCAATTGGACGAATTGAAGGTTGGAGTTGGTAGGATATTTTTGTGTGGTAGATGGATAAGGTGGGACCCACACACACTTGTCCAAATCCTCACCCTACACTTGCCCACCACTTGTCTTGATCTTGGCCATTGGTTGGCCTATAAATACCCCCCTTAGTTGAAGACTTCTTCATCCACAAATTGTTTCTAAGTCTTGAAAAACCCTTCCCCCCCTCTTGTTGAAGCTCTCGTCCAAAAGAGCACCCCTCCCCCCTTGAGAAGGCTTTGGCCGAGAGGTACCCCCCCTACTACCTTGAGTTGTCTCGTAAAATACACCCCCCCTTGGTAGAAAAGTATTCTCCAAGTATTGTTACTATTCCAAAATACCTTGGCCCAAATACCTTGTAGTATTCCAAGGTTACACCTATACTAAAAGCCCAGAAATACTATTATACTTCCCTTCAGTCACAAAACGAAACCCTAAGGAAAATCTTCATAGCCGGTTGAAGTATTAAGAAGAAGTTGCGTAGAACTTCTAAGGGTTGTTTGGTGCGGGTTGGAGCGCCCAGAGTAGGAGCTAAACGTTGCTCAGGATCGACATTAAATCTTGGATAATTTTGGGCTTATCGAGGTAAATACTCTTGTCCTTATATTGTAATTGGAAATTACATACTGTAGTAGTATAGAAATGAATATAAGATTCATAGAAGAGAATTGAACTGTAATAGAAGGATATTCTGTAAAAGACTTGAATCAAAATCACATCAAGAATATTAAAGTAGAAGATTGAACTGTACTTACATAGGACTGTATTTACAGTAGACTTGTGTAGTTTAACGGGTAGGGAAGTGCTGCCCGATTTTCCGTAAAATAGAGAACCTACTGCTTAGAATATTCTACAGAGTAGTCTAGACATTGATAGACTTGTATAACCTTTATAGGTTGAAAGTTCTGCGAGTAGCATGTTCTACTTGAAAGGTGGACAAGGCTAGCCGGGTTATAACCGTGGAGCGTTTTGCTAATAGTCGATAATCGTCGCGAGGTATGTGATTCTTCCTATCCTCTTGAGCATGATATTTTAAAAGAATATATATATATAGTACGGTAGACGTACGTGTTAACTGAACGTAGTTTTACGGCAATGTCTTTTGACTTAAGCCTGAATAATAAGAATCTTGAAGTATTTCAAAAGAATTAAGAACCGTTTTTGAAAGAAGAGTAATACTGGGTTTTAAAAGCTTAAGAGTTATACTAGCTTTATGAGAAGTTAGGTATAACGGCTTAAGAGAGATAAAAAAAATGGTTTATTGATTTTAGAAGTTAAGAGACTTGACTTAATTGAATTAATCTGAATTTTGTTAAAAAGTGTGAAACCTCATTCGTGAGTAATGAGTACTTGGTTTTTAAAAGGAATAATGTTTCTTGATTTCGGAAATCGTAATAAGTATCGAACTAACCACAGCGCTTAATAAAGGGAAATGTATTGACTAATAAAGTATTATTAAAACCAGAGAAACCTCCATCTGCATAGAAGCTAAGATGAGACAAAATGATATTACATTTCTAGATCATGTTGCTTTAATAAGATTGTTATAAACAAGAATAACCTACTCACACCGAGGCATATGTTTCTCAAATTGTTTTAAAGGAGAATTATATATTTAAGTGATTAAAACTATGAACTACGAAACCTTTCGAAAATGAGAAACTTGAGCATTTGAAATTAGGCAAACTTGAACGTTTGGAAAATAATGTTGTTACTTGATTTTACTAAGGGAAGTGTTTTGATCTACTTAAAAAGATAGTCACTCTATTTTTATACTACGGGTATTGTGTGACTTTTGTAAAAGAAACGGATCTTTTAAAGAGTTAATGTATGAAGTACTTTGGGGATAAAAACCCGAACTTGTTAACAAAGTACCTTGTGTGAATAACTTGATTGTGTTGGTTTGTGATAGCCTTGTAATACTTTCTTGTTGATTTGATAAGTAAACATGTTAGGATTCTACGTGTGTTAGTATCTTGTGATGTTTGTGTAAAGGGGTTTCCCTTGTTGTGCTTATGTTGTTTAACGATAAGCTGTTATGTTAGTATTATATCACTCACCTCTTGTGACAGGGGGTTAAGATGCCTCCGACGGGGGTAGACTCGGCGATGCAGGACCATGATTCGAGAATACCTCACGCGGTCCAGGGATCCATGTGGAGCTACGAGTTCCGAGTTAGTGCGGGTTATACCTCATGCGGCCATGTGGCCATGGATCGCGAGTCGGGGCGACGATGCGGGAGTAGCTACCCTCGACGCGAGGAATACCTCACGCGGGCCTATGTGGCCTATACGAGCGCGGAAGTTCGAGGACTAGACGCGCACATTAGATACTGCGGGCAAGTGGCGGCCGATCATGTGGCGGTCTAGACAGATCTCATGATACGATTTATGACCTTGTTGGTACTGTAGGTTTTAGTAGTCGCTATGCCTTCGTGATTACCCCAGCGGTTTATTATGACACGGTGGGACACGTGTTCATGTATTCCTCGGTGCTTTATATCATAGATCGCGTGAGGAAGGTATTCCACGGGCATGATTGATATTGTGGGCGTGAGACCCATAGTTATATTTGAGTGATGACCTTGAGGGCGTGAGTCCCTGACTTGACATGACTGCTTATTTATTGTGAACTGTAGTTTGGTTATCATATATGTTTCCTGCTATATATAGACTACTATGATTTCATTTACAGTATTTTCAGTTTCACATACTTGGTACCTATTATCTTGACCTTCCCGGGGCTGCGTTCATGCCGCGGTAGAGTACACGGTGTTGATCCTCGCTCATAGGGTCACAATTCAGCGTTTGGGACGCTCCGTTTCTCCGGAGGCTTATCAGTGGTATAGTCCCCTGTCAGTTACATCCTTTACAACTATGACGGGACAGGGCCCCGCCATATCCCTGAATGTACATAAACCTACAATGACAGGGAATCATACCAAAAGATAAGCCTCCGGAGAAACGGAGCTTCCCAAAAGCGTAACGTGATCCTGAGCGAGGATCAACAACACGAGTACTCTACCGGCATGTAACGCAGCCTTCATGAGGTCGATAACAGTACCAAGTATGTGAAATCGTAGCATCAGAATGAAATCATAACATTTTCAAAACAAATCCACAGATAGGCATGAAAACCAATTAGCGCACATAGTGCCGCTGATAAACAAGAGCAAATAGATGTAACGCAACCGGTCTTTTCTAGGTCGCTAATGATCGAAGCAGGCCATTCGCCTCAAGATCATCATGCGATCCTAATCCTGGAACTCCCGCAGTCCGCATAGGCCACCTGGGCCCGCATGAGGTACTCCTCGCATCGGGGGTAGCTAACCCGTGGCATTTCCTGGACTCCCGCAATCCGCATGGCCACTTGGACCGCATGAGGTATTCCTCGCATCGGCATAACACACCCGGAGTGATTCCAGGACTACCGTAGCCCGCATAGGTCTCATGGACCCGCATGAGGTATTCTCGTGATCGGGGTAGCTAACCCGTGACTCAGAACAAGTGGGGTAAGTGATATAATACTAGCACAACGGGCTTATCGTTAAACAACATAAGCACAACAAGAAAACCCCCTTACCACAAAAGTCACAAGACACTAACACCCATAGCATCATAACATGTTTACTTATCAAACCAATTTACCACACCTTCAGAAATCATTACAAGGCTTTAATAAACAAGTAAGTAAACCGTTCTTTTTATCTTTCTTAAGTCGTTATAACTAACTTCCCATAAATCTAGTACAACACTTAAACCTTTTTAATAAATCAAAACAATCACATTTGTTTGGAAAACCAAGAGAACTTATGTCACGACCCGTTCCGGGGCCCGTGACTGGTGCCTTACCCGGGCACCCAAGTAGTCATACATCAGAGAACAATCAGCGGAATATAAAACAAGACATGAAACATGATATAACTAGAACATTTTATCTGATGAAAAAGATTGCCTTTCGGCATATATACATAAACCAAGTTTTTGCGATTCATCCCAACTGCATAACGGGACTACAGCACCTCTAAGGAAATAACAACTATGGCGGGACGGGGCCATTCGTACCTGTACAAAAACTATCTACAACAGAGATCATACCCAAAAGTAGAGCCTCGGAGAGAGTGGAGCTCTAACACCAACGTAGAGATCCTAAGGATGTGGATCTAGCACTCGCTTCTCTAGAACCTGCGGCATGAACGCAGCCCCCCGAAGGAGGTCAGTACAACAGGTACCAAGTATGTGAAACTATAAAGTACTTTAAATGAAATCAAAGTATTTAAAACCTTTTCACAAATACATTCAGTTTAATTGCACATAGTGCCACATCACAATAATAACAGTAATAGGAAAACTGTAACAGGTCTAGTCTAGGCCGCGAATGATCAAGCAAGGCCAACCGCCCATAGTATCATTCTCACAGGCCTAGTCCCGACTTCCGCGATCCGCATAGGTCACACATGCACTGCGTGAGGTATTCCCGCGACGGGGTAGCTAGCCCGGTATTCTCCTCGACTTCCGCACCGCATAGCCTCAAAAGACCGCGATAGTCCCATGGACCGCATGGGCATCCCGCGTCGGGCTAAACACCGGAATGATCAATCGAGCATACCGCAGCCCGCGTAGTCTCATAGACCGCATAGGCCGTATAGACCGCATCAAGGGTGGCAAGCCCTCGGTATAACAAGTCAAGGGGTAGGTGATACAATAACAAGACAACGGACTTAGGTTAGCAGCGTAAGCACGCAAGAATGACCCTTTCACACATTACAAGGCATTTAACACATGCGGATCATAGTATGTCTACCTATCAACCAATCTTACTACACTTAAGAAAGCAATACAAGGCTTTTATATACAAACAAGTAAATTCCTTTTATCATTCTTAGGTTGTTATACCTACTTCCCATAAAGCTAGTATAACTCTTAAGCTTTTGTTTTAACACCAACTATTACTCATTAAAATGATTCATTATTCTTTTGACATACTTCAAGGTTCTTATTATTCAGCTTAAGTCAAAAGACATTGCCGATTATCATATGTACGTCTGTAGTACTATATATACTTAAAATATCATGCTCGGGAGTATAGGAAGAATCACATACCTTCTCGCGAAATCCACCGCCAAGTCGAGTATGTCACAAGTATGCAGAGAATCAGCCTATAATAGTCACAGACATCTATCAAAGTCTAGACTATTCTGTAGGTCATTCTAAACAGAGGGTCCTCAATTCTACGGAAAGTCGGGCAGCACAACCCTACCCGGTGAGCTATATAAGTCTACTGTGAAAACAGTCCTATGTAAGTACAGTTCGTATAATCTTCTTTTATACCCTTCTAAGGTGTTACAGTTCAATTCTATTCTTAATAACCTCCTAAGTATTTATACTTATCTCAATACTTCTACAGTATGCATTCTCTAATTACAAAAGAGGGTTAGGATTATTTACCTCGATAAGCCCAATAATATCCAAGTAAAAAGTCGATCCCGAGCGAGGTTTAGCTCCTAATCCAAAGCTCCAAGGCGCTCCAAGAATCCTTAGAAGTTTCCCACAACTTCTACTAAGTACTACGGAATTTGGGCTAGGTTAAATTGGGCATTATAACAATACTAGAAGGCAACTTTCCTACCAAGGGAGGGGGGGTAGGTTTCGGCTAGGCTAGAGGGGGGAAGGGCCTCGGCCAAAACTTCACTCAAAGGGGAGGGGTGTTTGACGAATTGCTCACAAGGGAGAGGAGGATTTTTCAAGACTTGAAAGCTTTAGTGGATGAAGAACTCTTCATCTCAAGAGGTATTTATAGGTCAAGACATGGCCAACCAATGGCCAAGATTTAGCCAAGTGCTAGGCAAGTGTAAGGTCAAGATTAGGGCAAGTGTACCTAGCCAACTTGCACACAAAATATCTATCCAACTTTATGACAAGGATTGTCATCCAATCCACCCTATTGCGTGACAAGTCCACCAATGAGAGGTGGAAAGTGTCGCCTCTCATTGGTCCAAAGTGTTACGTCTCTCGGAAAAATCCGCAAAAATAAGAAATGACATAGCGAATTTATCCTATGAAAGTCGTGGAAACGTTTAGTCGGAAAACCAATCGTTTTGTGAGTTGTGCCCAATAATTTTCGTCCAAGCCTAACTTTTAAGGCTAACCTTTTACGTATTCCCACGTACATACTGGAAATACGGGTATAACATTCTCCCTCCTTAGAAACATTCGTCCCGAATGTTCCTTCCCAAGACGATTAAAGATAAGGTTCTTAACAACCTAAGCATTCAAAAAAACACTTAGCACATAAGTCAATCAATAAGTAGGAAAGTAGGTTACGGAGGTGTGGGGAATAGGTGAGGTATCTACGCCTCATGTCCTCCTCTCGCTTCCCACGTCATCTCCTCCTAAGCTCGTTCCGCCACAAAACTTTGACGGTTACGTCCTGGTCCGCGACGCCTAACGACGATCGACTATCGCTATGGGAATCTCCTCATCGATAACCCCGGTCACTGGACATCGTCAATCGGGTGTACCTAGATGGATCCCGACACATCTCCTCAAAGATAGATACGTGAAATACCGGATGCACCGCCTCCGGATCGGACGGCAGATCAACTCATAGGCAACCTTGCCTACCACGTGGACAATGAACGCCCGATGTACCTTGGGCCGAGTTTTCCTTCTTCCCGAATCTCATCACACCCTTCATGGGTGACACCTTCAGAAAACCCAATCATCAATCGCGAACTCGGATGTCGACGTCGATGATCTGATACGACCACTTGCCGACTCGAGCCGCCAATAGCCGCTCGGATAAGCTTCACCTTATCTATCGCGCCAAGTGCGGTCCTACTAATCGTACCTCGCCAACATAGAACCATGCTATCGGCGATCAGCACATCCTCCCATACAAATCCTCATACGTCGACATCTGAATGCTAGAGTGGTATTTGTATTATACGCGAACTCTACCCGGCAAGTGATCCTCGACTACCTCGGTCAATAACACGGGCTCGCAGATATCCTCAAGAGTGCGGATAGTGCGCTCTGCTGTCCGTCTGCGTGGATGAAAATGTTATACCCGTATTTCCGCAGTATGCGCGGGGCGCACGTAGAAAAGTTCGTGCTTTAAAGTGAAGGGCCGAAAATTATTTGTTCACAACACCCGTTTAGAGTCGTGTTTCGACGAAACGTTTCCACAGCTTTCGTAGGGGAATTTACGGCGATGGCAGTTATATTTTTTGCGGATTTTTACGAGAGACGAAACAATTTTGACCAACGGGAGGGCGACACTTGGCACCCTCCAATTGGTGGCTTGAAATCGTCCAAATGGACGAAATGGACAAGTGAAGCACGTTTTTGGTGCCTTGGCTAAAGTCAAGGAGTTGGTAGGATATTTGTGTGTAGTAAATCCTAGCCCTACACTTGCCTAACACATGGATTGATCTTGGCCTTTGGTTGGCCATCCCTTGACCTATAAATACCCCTCTAGTTGATGAACTTTCTTCATCCAAAAATTGAGCAATCTATCTAAGTCTCAAATACTCCCTCCCTCTTGTCTTGAAATCGTCCAAAAGCCCTCCTTTGAGAAGGCCTTGGCGAAACCCCTCCCCTTTGTGGTGCTCCTGCCGAGGGGTACCCCTAGCCTAGTTGCTTTCGTATAATACCCCCCTTTGTGGTCTAGAAATACTCTCCCAGTATTGTTGTTATGTCCAAATACCTTGGCCCAAATACCTTGTAGTATTCCCAAGGTTACACTTATAAAAGCCCAGAAAATACCATTATACTTTCCTTTAGCCACTAAACGAAACCCTAAGGAAATCTTCATTGTTGTTTGAAGTACTTAAGAGAAGCTGGTTAGAACTTCTAAGGGTTGGTTGGAGCGGATTGGAGCACTCGGAGGAGAGCTAAACCTTGCTCAGGAGCGACATTAAACTCGGATAATTTTGGGCTTATCGAGGTAAATATCTTGTCCCCCTATTGTAATTGGAAATTACATAAGTGTTGAATATATAGTTGTTGTATACTATATATAGAACTGAACGTAGTTATCGGCAATGTCTTTTGACTTAAGCCTGAATAATACTTACGCAATGTCTTTGCGACTTAAGCACGAATTTAAGAAGAGTACCGAATCAGAATTACATAGGTCAGACATGCAGACTTGTGTAGTAGTACCGTGGAGTAGAATTGTACCCGTTAGGGTTAGATGTATAACCCCTCGGTTGGCTTGATAGCCACCGATAGAGAGGAGATTAACGCTGTTGGGGAGGTCGCTGAATTTTCGTAGAATGTTCTACGAAGAGACCTAATTGTTAATAAGCGCCTTGTGGCCTTATAGGTGGAAATACTATGCGTGGCGCGATCTACGTGGCTTAAGGAGTAGCCGACGGGTTGAAGTACTTGGAGCATTTTGCTAATAGTCGATACTGTCGCGAGGTATGCGAACCTCTTCCTATCTCTTCTAGCATGATATGTGTGAACTATGTAGTACGGTAGACGCATACGTGTTAATCGTGTTTGATTGTTTTAAAACATAAAGTGTTATAACGGCTTTATGGGAAGTTGGTTATAACAGCTTTATGTAGGTTAGAAAATGGGTTGTGGTTTTCAAAAGGTAAGTGATGTGGTTATAACCGGGTTGTTATGTGTTAATGACGCAGTTGAAGTATTTCAAAAGATTTGTGAATCGCTTTTGAAAGAAAGAGTAACACTTGGTTTTAAAGGTTTTAAAAAGAGTTATACTAGCTTTATGGGAGTTAGGTATAATGTCTTAAGAGAGGTAAAGAAAATGGTTTCTTGATGTTAGCAGTTAAGAGACTTGATCTTATAAGATAAGAGACTTAACTTATTTGTTTTAATGTGGATGTTTATGTGAAACCTCATTCGTGAGTAATGAGTACTTGGTTTTATTTAAAGGGATAATGTTTTACTGATTTCGGAAATCAGAATGTGTATCGACAAACCACTGCACTGTTAATAAAGGAAAATGTATTGAATAATGATGTATCGTATTAAAACCAGTAGAAACCTCCATCTGCATAGAAGCTAAGATGAGACAAAATGATATTACATTTCCTAGATCATGGCTGCTTAATAATATTGATTATAAATAAGAATAACCTACTCACATATAGGACATATGTTTCTCAAAACGCTTTAAAGGAGAATTATGTTTTAAAGGATTAAAACTATGAACTACAAAACCTTTTCTAAAATGAGGAACTTGAGCCTTTGTAATTAGGCAAACCGGAACTTTAGGAAAAGAATGTTGGTACTTGAGTTTAAAAAGAAAGTGTTCTGGTTTACTTAATAATGTGAATCACTCTAGTTTCATACCACGGGTATCGGGTGACATTTATAAAATGAATGTATCTCTTTTAAAGGACTTAACGATGTAGTACTTTGGGGTTAAAACCGGACTTTGGCATAAAATGAAAGTACTTTGAGTTGTGTGAAACTTGCCTATGCTTGTTGTTGTGAAACTTGCCTATGCTTGTTGTTGTGAAACTTGCCTATGCTTGTTGTTGTGAAACTTGACCATGTTACGTGATAGCCTTGTGGTGCAAGATCGTGTTCACTTGATCACGGTTCACCCGAATGTATTTCACTTGACGACCGGTTCATCCGAATGTATCTCACTTGATTACCGGTTCACCCGGAATGTATTTCACTTGACGACCGTTCATCCGAATGTATCTCACTTGATTACGGTTCACCCGAATGTATTTCACTTGACGGCCGGTTTATCCGAATGTATCTCACTTGATTACCGGTTCACCCGAATGTATTTCACTTGACGACCGCACATCCGGAATGTATTTCACTTGACTACGGTTCATTCCGAATGTATTCCACTCGACTTGCATGATCGCTTATGTTGGAATCGTAGTTTGGTTATCATACATGTCTCTGCTTTATATAGACTATTATGATTTGATTCTGATTTTTACGCTTCACATACTTGGTACTGTATCGACCTCCTTCGAGGCCGCGTCACGCCGCAGTAAAGGTACATCGATCGCCGATCCCCGCTTATAGGATCACATTCGCGTGTTGGGAAGCTCCGTTTCTCCGAGGCTTATCTTTTGGTATGTGTTCCCGAGTTGTAGGTTCTTGTACATTCAGGGGTATGGCGGGGCCCTGTCCCGTCATAGTTGTTGTAAATCTTAGAGGTCTGTAGCACTGTGTGGGCAGGGTTTTGTAAAAAGGGATTAAACTGTTCGTTTTGAAAAAGTTGTTTATATATATATCATTGGAAGGTAACCGTTTGGTTGACCTGTTCTATTATCTTATCTCTTATTTCATGTTCATGTTTTATTTCCGCTGATTTTCTCTGATGTTGTATCACTAGGGTGCCCGGGGTAAGGCACCAGTAGCGGGCCCCGGAACGGGTCGTTACAAAAGTGGTATCAGAGCAGTTAATCCTCGGAAAGTGTCTACGCATGTGTCAGTAGAGTCTTGATTATCGATGTGCACCACATCTATAATCGTGAGGCTATAGGACATTTAGGATTGGTTTCCATTCTTCTCATTCCGAGATCGTGCCTTAGAGCCGTGTGATAAGTTGGACCCTCCGACGTATTTCATTTTACGATTATGCCTCCGTAAAGTGCAACCTGCACTCAGACGGCAAGGCGCCGAGGAGCCGCTAGTGGGATACAGAGGAGCACGAGGCGCAGCGGCCAAGACTGAGACAGTGCCCGACGGCGGGTTTCAGAACGCCGCCAAAGACCAGAGAGTTTAGAGCCGCAGCGATGGGCTGCCGAGACTACATACCGAGCCTCGACCCCACACTGGAGCAGATGAGATGGGGTACAAGGAGATGGCCCCATCGCCGTGGTCGTGGCCGATATGAGGATCGGCCGACGCAGCAGTTCACCCCAAGAGCACCCGTATTTCACCCCGAGCGCATTGAGGCTACGTGACTTTCTCGAGTCAGAGCCTCCGATGTTCTATGGATCGAGGCGAGGCGACCCTCGTGAGTTTATCCGACTACAATGGATCATGAGAGTGATCCGAGCCTCGAGGCGCAGTCGGTGGTATTGGGTTCACATCACCGCGTGATACCGCAGCTTGACCGTTTGATTCGTGGAGCTGTCCCCGAAGAACATGCACCTCCACCGTATGGGACGAGTTCTCAAGGGCTTTTCTTGCACATTTCTTGCCCCACAGATGAGAAGGGCTCGGGCCGCGTGTTTTGACGTTGAGGCGGGGACGGGCGGGCGGTTAGAGAGTACAATGTGGAGTTCGACTCATTAGCTTCGGTATGTTCCAGCCAGAGTAGCCGATATGGGGACAGAGTACACCGCTACGTCACCGGGCCGACGAGTACTGGCAGAGGCTTGTTCGGTGTAGCTCTTCACCGGCATGGACATTGCCCGCATGCAGGCTCATGCACTAGGATGTGAGGCACGGAGAGATCGACGGAATGACCGAGATCAGCAGAAGAGGGCCAGGACGGCAGGGTCCTTTGGTAACTTTCGAGGCGGACCGCCTCAGCAGCAGTCTAGTTATGTACCTCCACCAAGATGCAGTGGTCCCCGCCGCCGTCGACGTGGTATTCGAGCCGGGTCGAGCTCGGTGGCTTCGTTCACGATACATGGGTTCTAGCCAACAGGATTCACGTCCCCCTCAGTGTGCGCGATGTGGCAAACATCATCCCGGGGAATGTCGTCTTTTTACTGGTGCTTGCTTCACCTGCGGCCGTCAGGGCCATGTGACGAGAGACTGTGCTTATAGGAGAGGTACCGGCAGCTTGGCGCAGCCTACCGGATCAGTGGCAGGTTCATCGCCTTCTACGCATACTGCGCAGGCGGACTTACGACAGAGGAGCGGTAGCTTGTGTATATCCTTAACCCTCTAGAGGCTTGTATGTTTTGATGTTATGTTAATGTGTTAGGTGTTACGTTCGGATAGCTTTGTGCTAAAATGTGATTTAAGAACTTGGTTGGGGAAAAAGGGTAAGCCTGGGGGTGAGGGAATGATGAGCCTTAGAATATTACAGTTGAGACCGTAGATGTAAGGCCGTCTTGGGTACAAGATTTTGCGAGTGATCCTTGTCAGAGTGCATTTTATGCCTAGAATGTATTGTGTGATAAGTCCCTGGGTAGTGTGAAATGGAAGTGGTAGCTTTCATGATATGATTTAGCAGGATTGTTCCGTGTCGGGGAACAAGGGCTTGACGCGATTGTGGGTCGGGTTGAGGACGTGATACGGATCAACCCGTGAGTCTTTAAGGTGGGTCGATTCTGGGTGGTCCCGCCAGGTGGCAGGGTCACGAGGGTGCTAGGCCCAAGTTCAGATGACCATCGTATGAGTTCATAGATATGTTCGACCAGAATCAGTTCGTGAAGGCCGAGAATGGCCTTAGAGGAAATCGAGGGTAGTAAGATGACCAAGTTCGAGGTGGTAACTCGAAGGGTTGGGAACCGGGCGATGGTGAAGTGTGGTACGATACTAGAAGAGTTCAAATGTTCGAGAAGGGCACGACGAGTAAGGAGGGGAGAGAACGTGTGTTATTACGTGGCCAGGTGTGGCTTTGACAACTTGTTAGAAGGAACTTCTTCGTTATCTATTTCGAGAAGGAACATTCGGGACGAATGTTTCTAAGGAGGGGAGAATGTTATACCCCGTATTTCCAGAGTATGTACGCAAGGACGTACGTAGAAAAGTTCGTGCTTTAAAGTGAAGGGCCGAAAATTATTTGTTCACAACACCCGTTTAGAGTCGTTTTCGACTAAACGCTTCCACACTTCGTAGGGAATTTCCGCTATGCCATTTATATTTTGCGGATTTTTCCGAGAGACGAACATTTTGGACCAACGGGAGGGCGACACTTGGCACCTCCAATTGGTGGCTTGAAATCGCCCAAATGGACGAAATGGACAAGTGAAGCACGTTTTTGGTGCCTTGGCTAAAAGTCGAGGAGTTGGTAGGATATTTGTGTGTAGTAAATCCTAGCCCTACACTTGCCTAACACGTGGATTGATCTTGGCCTTTGGTTGGCCATCCCTTGACCTATAAATACCCTCTAGTTGATGAACTTTCTTCATCCAAAATTGAGCAATCTATCTAAGTCTCAAATACTCCCTCTTGTCTTGAAATCGCCCAAAAGCCCTCCCTTTGAGAAGGCCTTGGCCGAAACCCTCCCCTTTGTGGTGCCTGCCGAGGGTACCCCTAGCCTAGTTGCTTTCGTATAATACCCCCCTTTGTGGTGTAGAAATACTCTCCTAGTATTGTTATTATGTCCAAATACCTTGGCCCAAATACCTTGTAGTATTCCCAAGGTTACACTTATAAAAGCCCAGAAAATACCATTATACTTTCCTTTAGCCACTAAACGAAACCCTAAGGAAATCTTCATTGTTGTTTGAAGTACTTAAGAGAAGCTGGTTAGAACTTCTAAGGGTTGGTTGGAGCGGATTGGAGCACTCGGAGGAGGAGCTAAACCTTGCTCAGGAGCGACATTAAACTCGGATAATTTTTGGGCTTATCGAGGTAAATATCTTGTCCCCCTATTGTAATTGGAAATTACATAAGTGTTGAATATATAGTTGTGGTATACTATATATAGAACTGAACGTAGTTATCGGCAATGTCTTTTGACTTAAGCCTGAATAATACTTACGGCAATGTCTTGCGACTTAAGCCCGAATTTAAGAAGAGTCAATCAGTAATTACATAGAATGTATTAAGAGACTTGTGTAGTAGTACCGTGAGTAGAATTGTACCCGTAGGGTTAGATGTATAACCCCTCGGTTGGCTTGATAGCCTACCGATAGAGGAGGAGATTAACGTCATGTGCGGTCTGTCGAATTTTACGTAGAATGTTCTACGAAGAGACCTAATTGTTAATAAGCGCTGTGGCCTTATAGGTGGAAATACTATGCGTGGCGCGATCTACGTGGCTTAAGGAGTAGCCGACGGGTTGAAGTACTTGGAGCATTTTGCTAATAGTCGATACTGTCGCGAGGTATGTGAACCTCTTCCTATCTCTTCTAGCATGATATGTGAACTATGTAGTGCGGAGACGCATACGTGTTAAGCGTGTTTGATTGTTTTAAAACATAAAGTGTTATAACGGCTTTATGGGAAGTTGGTTATACTGACTTTATGTAGGTTAGAAAATGGGTTGTGGTTTTCAAAAGGTAAATCGATTTGGTTATAACCGCTTGTTATGTGTTAATGAAGAAGTTGAAGTATTTCAAAAGATTTGTGAATCGCTTTTGAAAGAAAGAGTAACACTTGGTTTTAAAGGTTTTAAAAAGAGTTATACTAGCTTTATGGGAGTTAGGTATAATGTCTTAAGAGAGGTAAAGAAAATGGTTTACTGATGTTAGAAGTTAAGAGACTTGATCTTATAAGATAGGAGACTTAACTTATTTGTTTTAATGTGGATGTTTATGTGAAACCTCATTCGTGAGTAATGAGTACTTGGTTTTATTTAAAGGGATAATGTTTTACTGATTTGAAATCGAATGTGTATCGACAAACCAACGCAGCGTTAATAAAGGAAAATGTATTGAATAATGATGTATCGTATTAAAACCAGTAGAAACCTCCATCTGCATAGAAGCTAAGATGAGACAAAATGATATTACATTTCCTAGATCATGGCTGCTTGATAATATTGATTATAAATAAGAATAACCTACTCACATATAGGACATATGTTTCTCAAAACGTTTAAAGGAGAATTATGTTTTAAAGGATTAAAACTATGAACTACGAAACCTTTTCTAAAATGAGAACTTGAGCCTTTGTAATTAGGCAAACCGGAACTTTAGGAAAAGAATGTTGGTACTTGAGTTTAAAAAGAAAGTGTTCTGGTTTACTTAATAATGTGAATCACTCTAGTTTCATACCACGGGTATCGGGTGACATTTATAAAATGAATGTATCTCTTTAAAAGGACTTAACGTATGTAGTACTTTGGGGTTAAAACCCGACTTTGGCATAAAATGAAAGTATTTTGAGTTGTGTGAAACTTGCCTATGCTGGTTGTTGTGAAACTTGCCTATGCTGGTTGTTGTGAAACTTGCCTATGCTTGTTGTTGTGAAACTTGACCATGTTACGTGTGATAGCCTTGGTGCAAGTATCGTGTTCACTTGATCACCGTTCACCCGGAATGTATTTCACTTGACGACGGTTCATCCGAATGTATCTCACTTGATTACCGGTTCACCCGGAATGTATTTCACTTGACGGCCGGTTCATCCGGAATGTATCTCACTTGATTAGGTTCACCCGAATGTATTTCACTTGACGACCGGTTTATCCGGGAATGTATCTCACTTGATTACCGGTTCACCCGGGAATGTATTTCACTTGACGACCGGTACATCCGGGAATGTATTTCACTTGACTACCGGTTCATTCCGGGAATGTATTCCACTCGACTTGCATGATCGCTTTTATGTTGTGAATCGTAGTTTGGTTATCATACATGTCTCTCGCTTTATATAGACTATTATGATTTCAAGCATGATTTACGATTTCACATACTTGGTACCTGTTGTACTGACCTCCTTCGGGGGGCTGCGTTCATGCCGCAGGTAAAGGTACATCGACTGTCGATCCCCGCTTATAGGATCACATTCGTGTGTGGGAAGCTCCGTTTCTCGAGGCTTATCTTTGGTATGTGTTCCCGAGTTGTAGGTTCTTGTACATTCGGGGTATGGCGGCCCCGTCCGTCATAGTTGTTGTAAATCTTAGAGGTCCGCAGCACCTTGCAAGTGTGGAGTTTTGTAAAAGGGATTAAACTGCTCGTTTTGAAAAAGTTGTTTATATATATATCATTGGAAGGTAACCGTTTGGTTGACTGTTCTATTATCTTATCTCTTATTTCATGTTCATGTTTTATTTCCGCTGATTTTCTATGATGTGGTATCACTAGGGTGCCCGGGTAAGGCACCCGATGCGGCCCCGAACGGGTCGTTACGTAAATGCACGACTCGTGCTCACCGCTGCGTCCCTAAACCCTGCGGAAGGACCTCCAAGTTAGCCAGAACCGGGCTCCTCATGCGATATGATCGAAATAGGGACTCATGCGATCCGACGACCTCTCGGATGTAAAGTCCGCATAATCTCACCGAAAGTCGTCCCGACGGGAAGAAAGTGGGCTGATTTCACACTGTCGACGATAACCCATATAGAATCATGTCTCCTCCGAGTGCGAGGCAATCCCGTGATGAAGTCCATGTTGATCACCTCCCACTTCGGTCGGGATCTCTATCGTCAGTAACAAACCACGGGCCTCCGGTGCTCTACCTTCACTGCCGACAACACGGCACCGAGCTACGAACTCGCAACGCCCTCTTCAAACCATCCCACCAATACACGATCTAAGGTCGTGGTACATCTTGGTCGACCACGGATGGATAGAATAACGCTACCGTGTGCTTCCCCAAGAACTCCGCCGAAGTCTCAAACATCCGGAACACACAACCCGCCTCAAACCTTAGCGCCCATCGTGCTACTCAAAAGGACCCTTGCTCTCACGAAGAGCTGTATCACGATAACGTGCCAAAACCGGATCCTCGAACTGTTGCCTCTTCACCTCCTCGACGATGGAAGACTCGCAACCTCACGAACTCTAACCCCACTGCTATCAGAATCAATCAAACGGACACCAAGGCTCGCTAATCGATGCAAATCACGAATCATGCCCTCCTCTCTGCGCACTCGATAGACTCCCCATCGACCTACGACTAAGAGCATCTGCCACAACATTGGCCTTCCCCGGGTGGTACAGGATATTGACGTCATAATCCTTAAGCAACTCTAACCACCGTCTCTGTCGTAAGTTCAGCTCCCTCTGGCTGAAGATATACTGGAGGCTCTTGTGGTCTGTATAAATATCCACGTGAACCCCATACAAATAGTGCCTCAAGATCTTTAAAGCGTGAATCACCGTGCGGCTCCAAATCATGGGTGGGGTAGTTCCTCTCGTGTATCTTAAGCTGTCGGGATGCGTATGCTATAACTCTGCCCTGCTGCATCAACACACACCCCAACCCGATGCCTGACGCATCACAATACACCACGTAACCATCTGGACCCTCTGGAAGAGTAAGAACGAGGCGGTCGTCGCTTTCTCTTTCAAGAATCGGAAACCCCGCCACAAGCATCGTCCATGAAACTTGGCTTTCTCGAGTCACCTAGTCAATGGTGCGAGATAGAAGCAAACTTCTCCACGAACCGATAATATCTGCAAGGCCCGAAAATCTGCGAACCTCTGCCGGAGTAGTAGGTGCAGGCCAAGTCCGATCGCCGATCTTGGCGTATCCACTCGAATGCCATCGGCCCGACAATGTGCCCAAGAAAAGTCACCGAGGTCAACCAAAACTCACATTTGGAAAACTTCGCATACTGATGCGATCGGAGAAGCAAGACAGCCTCAAATGCTCGCATGCTCCTCGCTCTGGCGAGAATAAACCAAGATATCATCAATGAACACTATCACAAACGCGTGTCCAAAAATGGTTTGAACACTCGGTTCATCAACTCCATGAATACCGCCGAGCATTGGTCAACCCAAAAGACGCGACCACGAACTCATAATGCGTGCACGTCGAATGCGATCTAGGGACATCCACCTCTCTAACTCGAACCTGATGATAGCCCGATCGTAGATCAATCTTGGAAAAGCATCTCGCGCCCTGCAACTGATCGAACAAATCATCAATCCTGGGAAGGGGGTGTTATACCCCGTATTTCCAGAGTATGTACGTATGGACGTACGTACGAAATTTGAGCCTTAAGTTAGGCATTGGATTCGAATTTGGGCACAAGTGCCGATTAGAGTCGTTTTCAGACGAAACGTTTCAACAGCTTTCGTAGGGAAAATTCCGGCTATGTTATTTATAATTTTTGCGGATTTTTCCGAGAGACGAAACATTTTGGACCAACGGGAGGGTGACATGTGTCACCCTCACATTGGAAGCAAATAGGTTGGCTTGGACGATTTGGGCGTCCAAGAGCCTTGGTTGGCCTTGGCCGATTGGCTCCCTCTTTTGTGCCTTGCTTTGGGGCTTGTTTTGTGGAGTGTTTTGTGGAGTGTTTTGTGGGTGCACTTGGCTTGATCTTGGCCTTACACTTGCCTTGCACTTGGCTAGATCTTGGCCATTGGTTGGCCTTTGGTTTTGCTATAAATACCCCCTCTCTTTGAAGACTTCTTCATCCACTCTTCACTTGCCTTAGTCTTGAGAAACCCCTCCCCTCCCTCTTGTTGACTCTCGTCCAAGAGCCCCTCTCCCCCCTTGAAATTGGCCTTTGGCCGAAACCCTCCCCCTTTGAGAGCCTTAAGCCGAGAACCCCCCCCTCCCTTAGGGTGTTGTTCTCGTGTGGTACCCCTCAGCTGTGGTATTGAAATACTCTCCAAGTATTGTTATAATGCCCAAAATACCTTAGCCTTGTACCTTGTAGTATTCCAAAGATACCTGCATGCGTAGAACCAGAAATGCTACCTTTTGTCCTTTTAGTCTCAAACCGAAACCCTAAGGAAATCTTCATTGTTGTTTGAAGTACTTAAGAGAAGTTGGTTAGAACTTCTAAGGGTTGTTTGGAGCACTCGAGTAGAGCTAAACCTTGCTCGGGGCGACATTAAACTCGGATAATTTTGGGCTTATCGAGGTAAATATCTTGTCTCTATTGTAATTGGAAATTACATATGTGTTGAATAGATAGGGATTGTATACTCTATATAGAACTGAACGTGGTCTTGTGGCAATGTCTTTTGACTTAAGCTCAAGAATGAAGAATTGAGCAAGAATCATAGAAGGTTATAAAGAGAAGAAGCGAATCGTAATTACCTAGTGTATTCTGATGAGACTTATGTAGCATTCTTGTAGTAGAATTGTACGCGTCAGGTTAGGCGTGTGAACCCCTCGGTTGGCTTGGTAGCGGCCTCGATAGAGGAGGAGATTTACGCTGTCATGGGAGGTCTTCGAATTTTACGTAGAAAGATAGAACTTGTGTTTTGGGGTTAATAGACGTTTGTGACCTTTATAGGTGAAAGTACTAAGAGTAGCGTATTCTACTCGAGGAGTGGAAAGGGCTAGCAAGGTTGTAGTACTTGGAGCATTTGCTTATTGTCGATAAATCGTCGCGAGGTATGTGAACCTCTTCCTATCTCTTCTAGCATGATATGTGTGAACTATGTAGTACGGTAGACGTACGTGTTAATCGTGTGTTGATTGTTCTTAAAACATAAAGTGTTATAACGGCTTTATGGGAAGTTGGTTATAACAGCTTTATGTAGGTAAGAAAATACTTTGTGGTTTTAAAAGGTAACTGATGTGAATTATAACTGGCTAGTTATAATAAAGAACTTGATGTATTTCAAAAGATTTATAAATCGTTTTGAAGGGAGAGTAACACTTGGTTTTAAAGGTTTTAAAAAGAGTTATACTAGCTTTATGGGGAGTTAGGTATAATGTCTTAAGAGAGGTAAAGAAAATGGTTTACTGATGTTAGAAGTTAAGAGACTTGATCTTATAAGATAAGAGACTTAACTTATTTGTTTTAATGAGGATGTTTGTGTGAAACCTCATTCGTGAGTAATGAGTACTTGGTTTTATTTAAAGGGATAATGTTTCTTGATTTGGAAATCGAATGTGTATCGACGCACACCGCAGCGTTAATAAAGGAAAATGTATTGAATAATGATGTATCGTATTAAAACCAGTAGAAACCTCCATCTGCATAGAAACTAAGATGAGACAAAATGATATTACATTTTCTAGATCATGGCTGCTGTAATAAGAATGTTGTAAACAAGAATAACCTACTCTCACGCGAGACTTATATTACTCAATTGTTCTAAAAAGAAATCAAGTGATTAAGTTTATGAACTATGAAACCATTTAAAATGAGAAGCTTGAGTAATTGAAACTAGGCAAACTGGAACTTAGGAAAAGAATGTTGTTACTTGATTTTGAAAAGGGATGTGGGTTGGTCATTCTTATACTACGGGTATCGGGTGACTTTTATAAAAGTAATGGATCTCTTTTAAAAAGAACTTAACGTATGTAGTACTTTGGGGTTAAAAACCCGGACTTTGGCATAATATGAAAGTACTTTGAGTTGTGTGAAGCTTGCCTATGCTTGTTGTTGTGAAACTTGCCTATGCTTGTGATGATAGCCTTTGTTGTGCCAGTGTGGTATTTACGTATTCACAGTGTCTCGATAGAGGCGGTTGACTTATTGAGAACTTACTTGGACGTCTTTGGCGGTGATGGATAAGTCCAAGTGTATGTTTCAATTTTTGATTACTGTATTGTTGTTGATGTCACATGGACATGTCTACACCGATGCAGTATTCCGGGGGCATGTGGCCATGCGGCAGGGTTGACCACCCAGTATATTGTTATTGAGGGTACATGGTCATGTCTACACCGACGCGATTCCGGGCGTGGCCATGCGGCCTTGTTATTATTGTTGCAACATGGACGTGTCTACACCGATGCAGTATTCCGGGGGCATGTGGCCATGCGGCATGGTTGACCACCCAGTAGGTTGTTATTAAGGTTACATGGGCATGTCTACACCGATGCAGTATTCCGTGGTACGTGGCCACGCGCCTTGTTATTATTGCATCATGGACATGCCTACACCGTCGCGGATTCCGGCATGCGCCGTGATGCGAACATGATGGATGTTGTGGCGTGAGACCCATAGTTATATTTAGTGGTGACTTTGAGCGTGAGTCACGACTTGATCGCTTTTATGTTGCGTCGTATTTTGGTTATCATACATGTCTCGCCTTAGCTATTATGATTTCATTCTGATGTTGTGATTTCACATACTTGGTACCTGTTGTACTGACCTCCTTCGGGGGGCTGCGTTCATGCCGCAGGTAGAGGTACGTCGGTCGTGGATCCCCGCTCTTAGGATCTCATTTCAGCGTTGAAAGCTCGTTCTTCGAGGCTTATCTTTGGTATGTTTCCACGAGTTGTAGGTTCTGTACATTCGTGGTATGGCGGGCCTGTCCGTCATAGCCGTTGTAAATCTTAGAGAGTACATGTTGTGGGCGGGGTTTGTAAAGGATAAGCGTTCGGTTCTTATGTATATACTGAAGGCAACTGTTGTGGTTGGCCTGTTTATTTATTATATCTCTTGTTTCATGACTCGTGTTTTATTTTTCCGCTGATTTTCTCTGATGTTGTATCACTAGGGTGCCCGGGGTAAGGCACCAGTAACGGGCCCGGGTTCGGGGCGTTACAAAGTGGTATCAGAGCAGTTAGTCCTCGGAAAGTGTCTACAGACCGTGTCTAGTAGAGTCTTGATTATCGGTGTGTTGTGCACCACATCTATAATCAGGAGGCTATAGGACATTTAGGATTGGTTTCCATTCTTCTCATTTTGAGATCGTGCCTTAGAGCTGTGTTGTAAGTTGGACCCCTCTGACGTATCTCGTTTTTACCAGTTATGCCTCCGCGCAAGGCAACCAGAGCCCAGGAGGGCAAGGCCTGGAGGGTGCTAGTGAGATCTGAGAGAGTACGAGGCGCAGCGAGCGATGCACGAGTTGTGCTTGACGGCGGGTTTTGTGGACGCCGCCCAGCGAGAGGTTAGAGCCGCGAATGGCTGCCGAGACCGATACTGAGCCTCGATCCCGATGCAGAGCGAGAGACGGGTCGCGAGAGATGGCGATTATTGGCGAGTTGTGGCAGATATGAGATAGGTGGGACGCAGCAGATTCAGCCCGAAGACTGTAGTGCACCCGAGGGCAGACAGTTTGAGGCTACGGGATTTCCTTAGTTGTAGCCCGCCTGAGTTTTACGGGTCGAGGCCGGAGGATGATCCGCAGGAGTTCATCCGTCAGTTGCAGAGGATCATGCGGGTGATCAAGGCTTCAGAGACTGAGTCTGTGACATTTGGTTCGCATCGGCTGCGTGATACCGCAGTCGATTGGTTTGATTCGTGGAGCTTTCGGGAGAGCATGCACTCCGCATATGGAATGAGTTTTGGGGCTTTCTCACGCACTTCTTGCCTCCGCAGATGAGGGCACGCCGGCGATTTTTGTTCTTGAGATGCAGAGGCGATCGGAGTACAATGTCGAGTTCGATTCTTTGGCTTGATATGTCCCTGCGCTAGTTGCAGATATGGAAGAAAGGGTGCATCGCTACGTCACCGGGCTAGATGATTATATGGCCGAGTCTTGTGCGGGTGTTTCTCTTCACCGGGCATGGACATTGCCGATTCGTGCTCATGCCTTGAAAGTGCGAGCGCAGAGATCGACGGTGGACCGCTTTCACGAAGAAGGCCAAGACGGCCGGATATTTTGGCGACTTTTCGAGGCGGACCGCCGGCCAGACTAGTTATGTACTCCGCCATTGCAGAGTGGTCCTTCGCGACGCCGGGACCCTTGGGATATTCGGGAGCGGTCGTGGCTCCTGTGTTTCAGATGTTCGGGGAGTAGGGTGGTGCCAGATGCGCACCCCTACCTCGGTGTGGTCGATGTGGTAGACCGCATTTTGGGAGTGTCGTAGTACGGGGAGCTTGTTATTCTTGCGCCAGCGGGGCCATATGGCGAGAGATCGCCGACCGTGGGTAGCGCTGGTAGGATAGCACAGCTACAGAGCTGCAGATTCTTCACCTTCCATAGCGAGCGGATGTTCATACACCGGCTACGGTAGAGGTCGCGGAAGTTCGATTTTAGCGGTCCTTGAACCGCCTAGTTTGGTATATCCTTAACCACAGAGATACTTGTATGTATTGATGTTAATGATGTGTTAAGTGTTATGTTCGGATAGCTTTGTGCTATAGTGTGATTTAAAAATCTGGTTAGTGTGAGATGGAAGTGGTAGCTTCCATGATGTGTTCGTCGGCGAGGAGCGGAAGTTGGCGCTACGGTGGGTCGGGTTGGGGCCATGTTGCGGGCCAACCCGTGTCCCGTTTCGAGGAAGGGTCAGCTCTGGGTGGTCCCTCCAGGTGGCAGGGTCACGAGGGTGCTAGGCCCAAGTTTAGATGACCATCGTATGAGTTCGTGGGTACGTTCGACCGAATCGGTTCAAGGCGGAATGGCCTTAGGGAAATCGAGATTAGTGAGATGACCAAGTTTGGAGGTGGTGATTCCAAGGGTTGGAAAGCGTTGAAGCGAAGTGTGATACGGATACTAGAGCGAGTTCGAGTGTTCGAGCAGTACTACGAGAGGGAGTAGAACGCGTGTGTTTTGTGGCGGTGTGGCATGATCGTTTTCGTAAGTATAGCGGTGAAGACTATACCGCACCGCTTGTTTTGAGACCTAGAAGGAACATTCGGACGAATGTTTCTAAGGGAAGAATGTTATACCCCGTATTTCCAGAGTATGTACGTATGGACGTACGTACGAAATTTGAGCCTTAAGTTAGGCATTGGATTCGAATTTGGGCACAAGTGCCGATTAGAGTCGTTTTGAGACGAAACGTTTAAAAAGCTTTAGTATGGAAAAATACGGCTATGTCATTTATAATTTTTGCGGATTTTTACGAGAGACGAAAAAATTTTGACCAACGGGAGGGTGACATGTGTCACCCTCACATTGGAAGCAATAGGTTGGCTTGGACGATTTGGGCGTCCAAGAGCCTTGGTTGGCCTTGGCCGATTGGCTCCCTCTTTTGTGCCTTGCTTTGGGGCTTGTTTTGTGGAGTGTTTTGTGGAGTGTTTTGTGGGTGCACTTGGCTTGATCTTGGCCTTACACTTGCCTTGCACTTGGCTAGATCTTGGCCATTGGTTGGCCTTTGGTTTTGCTATAAATACCCCCTCTCTTTGAAGACTTCTTCATCCACTCTTCACTTGCCTTAGTCTTGAGAAACCCCTCCCCTCCCTCTTGTCGACTCTCGTCCAAGAGCCCCTCTCCCCCCTTGAAATTGGCCTTTGGCCGAAACCCTCCCCCTTTGAGAGCCTTAAGCCGAGAACCCCCCCCTCCCTTAGGGTGTTGTTCTCGTGTGGTACCCCCCCTTTGTGGTATTGAAATACTCCTCCAAGTATTGTTATAATGCCCAAAATACCTTAGCCTTGTACCTTGTAGTATTCCAAAGATACCTCTGTACGTAGAACCCGGAAATGCTACCTTTTGTCCTTTTTAGTCTCAAACCGAAACCCTAAGGAAATCTTCATTGTTGTTTGAAGTACTTAAGAGAAGTTGGTTAGAACTTCTAAGGGTTGTTTGGAGCACTCGGAGTAGGAGCTAAACCTTGCTCAGGAGCGACATTAAACTCGGATAATTTTTGGGCTTATCGAGGTAAATATCTTGTCCCCCTATTGTAATTGGAAATTACATATGTGTTGAATATATAGTTATTGTATACTATATATAGAACTGAACTTGGTATTGTGGCAATGTCTTTTGACTTAAGCCTGAAGAATGAAGAATTGAGCAAGAATCACATGTAGAAGGTTATAAAGAGAAGAAGCGAAGCGTAATTACCTAGGTCAGTATTCTGATGACTTATGTAGCATTCTTGTGTAGTTGAATTGTACGCGTCCGGTTAGACGTGTGAACCCCCCCCCTGGTTGGCTTGGTAGCCGGCCTCGATAGAGGAGAGAGATTTACGCTGCAAAAAGTCTTCGTACGAATTTTACGTAGAAAGATAGAACTTGTGTTTTGGGGTTAATAGACGTTTGTGACCTTTATAGGTGAAAGTACTAAGAGTAGCGTATTCTACTCGAGGAGTGGAAAGGGCTAGCAAGGTTGTAGTACTTGGAGCATTTGCTTATTGTCGATAAATCGTCGCGAGGTATGTGAACCTCTTCCTATCTCTTCTAGCATGATATGTGTGAACTATGTAGTACGGTAGACGTACATGTGTTAACTGTGCTTGATTGTTCTTAAAACATAAAGTGTTATAACGGCTTTATGGGAAGTTGGTTATAACAGTTTTATGTAGGTAAGAAAATACTTTGTGGTTTTAAAAGGTAACTGATGTGAATTATAACTGGCTAGTTATAATAAAGAACTTGATGTATTTCAAAAGATTTATAAATCGTTTTGAAGGGAGAGTAACACTTGGTTTTAAAGGTTTTAAAAAGAGTTATACTAGCTTTATGGGGAGTTAGGTATAATGTCTTAAGAGAGGTAAAGAAAATGGTTTACTGATGTTAGAAGTTAAGAGACTTGATCTTATAAGATAAGAGACTTAACTTATTTGTTTTAATGAGGATGTTTGTGTGAAACCTCATTCGTGAGTAATGAGTACTTGGTTTTATTTAAAGGGATAATGTTTCTTGATTTGGAAATCGAATGTGTATCGGCGCACCACTGCGGCGTTAATAAATGAAAATGTATTGAATAATGATGTATCGTATTTAAACCAGTAGTAAGCTCCATCTGCATAGAAACTTAGATGAGACAAAATGTTATTACATTTTCTAGATCATGGTCTTTGTAATAAGAATGTTGTAAACAAGAATAACCTACTCTCGCGAGACTTATATTACTCAATTGTTCTAAAAGAAATCAAGTGATTAAGTTTATGAACTATGAAACCATTTAAAATGAGAAGCTTGAGTAATTAAAACTAGGCAAACTGGAACTTAGGAAAAGAATGTTGTTACTTGATTTTGAAAAGGGATGTGGGTTGGTCATTCTTATACTACGGTATCGGGTGACTTTTATAAAAGTAATGGATCTCTTTAAAAGAACTTAACGTATGTAGTACTTTGGGGTTAAAACCGGACTTTGGCATAATATGAAAGTACTTTGAGTTGTGTGAAGCTTGCCTATGCTTGTTGTTGTGAAACTTGCCTATGCTTGTGATGATAGCCTTTGTTGTGCGGTGGTATTTACGTATTACCGCGTCTCTCGATAGAGGCGGTTGACTTGTTGAGAACTTACTTGACGCGTCTTTGGCGGTGATGGAGAATTCCACGGTATGTTTCCATTTTGATTCTCGTCTTGTTGTTGATATCACATGACATGTCTACACCGACGCAGATTCCGGCATGTGGCCACGCGGGGTTGACCACCCAGTATATTGTTATTGAGGTAACATGGACATGTCTACACCGATGCGGATTCCGGTACGTGGCCATGCGCCTTATTATTGTTGCAACATGGACGTGTCTACACCGATGCAGTATTCCGGGGGCATGTGGCCATGCGGCATGGTTGAACAACAAGAATGTTGTTATTAAGGTTACATCTGCATGTCTACACCGGCGCGATTCTCGGTACATGTGGCCATGCGCGCCTTGTTGTTATTGCATCATGGACATGTCTACACCGATGCGATTCCGGGGCATGCGCCGTGATGCGAACATGATGGATGTTGTGGGCGTGAGACCCATAGTTATATTCGAGTGGTGACTGGCGTGAGTCCACGACTTGACCGCTTATGTTGCGTGATCGTATTTTGGTTATCATACATGTCTCCCGCTTAAGCTATTATGATTTCATTCTGATGTTGTGATTTCCACATACTTGGTACTGTCAATCGACCTCCTTCGGGGCTGCGTTCATGCCGCAGTAGAGGTACATCGATCGTGGATCCCCTCTTAGGATCTCATTTAGTAGCGTTGAAAGCTCCGTTCCTTGGAGGCTTATCTTTGGTATGTTTCCGAGTTGTAGGTTCTTGTACATTCGGGTATGGCGAGCCACGTCCCGTCATAGTTGTTGTAAATCTTAAGGTCTGTAGTTGTTGTAGGCGGGTTTGTAAAAAGGATAATCGTTCGGTTCTTATGTATATACTGAAGGCAACTGTTGTGGTTGGCCTGTTTATTTATTATATCTCTTGTTTCATGACTCGTGTTTTATTTTTCCGCTGATTTTCTCTGATGTTGTATCACTAGGGTGCCCGGGGTAAGGCACGATGCGAACGGCCCGGTTCGGGCGTTACGGGTATCTGCTTAATGGTCACCTTGTTCACCGTCTGTAGTCAACACACATGCGCAGCGTCCGTCTTTCTTCTTCACGAACAATACCGCGCTTCGGGAGAAACACTAGGTGCGATGAAACCCTTCTCCAACAAATCACTCACCGCTTCCTTCAACTCTCTTAACTCGGCAGGTGCCATCCTGTATGGCGGAATGGAAATAGGCCGAGTGTCTGGCAACACATCTATACAAAACTCAATCTCCCTCTCTGGAGGAATACCCGAGGTCGTGCTGAAACACGCGTCGAGAACTCTGACCATCGAACTGTCAAAAATCTGTACCGCAGCCTCGATTATCAAACACGAACGAGATGGTAGATATACCCTTCCGCACCATCTTCCTAGCCTTGAGGTAGGAAATAAACCTACCTTTCGGCGATACCGTGCTCCTTCCCACTCAACAACCGCCTCAGAAGCGGAACCGTACTACTCTCTCTCAGCTTACATTGGCGTAGCAAGAAGCTAGCCAATCCATCCCCATGATCACGTCGAAGTCAATCATCTCCAACTCTATCAAGTCGGCGGTCCGACGATCGTAAATGGTCACAGACAAGCTCATATACCGCCGAGCTACCACCGAATCACCCACCGGCGTAGCTACCTCGAAAGTGGTCTATGGACTCGGGCTCTATCCTATCCTACTAGCAACAAGGGAGATATATAGGGCGAGTAGAATCCGGATCTATCAAAGCATATACATCAAACCCGAACCGATAAGGTACCGTGGCGACATCGGTGAGGCCTCACGATCTGCTTACCGGACAAAGCATAAATGCGGTTCGAGGACCGCGAATCGGGACTGCGCCACGACCTGCCGCGACCTGCTGATCTCTCGAGTACCACGCCGGGCGAGTAATCGCTTCGGGATGAAGAAGCGGCAGCACTCGTAGGCCGGGCCCTACCCCGCCACTGCCGCCCGGTCGCAAACCCTCGCGAAATGACCTGCCGCCAAGTATGGCAAGTCCCCGTAGTAGCATAACGGCTCCCGAATGGAATCTACCACAACGGGCACACCGACAGACTCGATCGGCTAGCACCTCGCTACCCCGAAATCAAGTCTGGGCCCCGACCGCCCCGATCGCTGGGTCAGACCGAAAATGATGTAGGAGTGCTCTGCGCCGTGGTGCACGGACCTCTGGCGATCGCCCACCACGAGAACCACTAAACGAACCGCCGTCTTGGCGCCTTCTTCTGGCGATATCGGTCTACCCGGCGGTCTCTACGCTCGCATCCCAACGCATGAGCTCGCATACGGTAATGTCCATGCTCGTTGAAGGACACTCCCGCACAAGACTTCGCCATATAGTCGTCTAGCGGTGGCGTGCGATGCACCCGGTCCTCCATATCTGCATTACGGCAGAACATATCGAGCCAATGAATCAAACTCGACATTGTACTCTCTAACCGCGGCCCTCTCGCGCCTCGGTAACAAAAATCTGTCAGATCGAGCCCTCCTAATCTGCGGAGGCAAGAAGTGTGTGAGAAAAGCCTCTGAAAACTCATCCCATACTGCTGGAGGTGCATGCTCTCCCCGGGAAAGCTCCCATGAATCGAACCAATCGACTGCGGTATCACGCAGCCGATGCGAACCGAATGTCACGCATCAGTCTACGAAGCCTTGACCACCCGCATAATCCTCAGAATCGACGGATGAACTCCTCGCGATCATCCTCTGTTCTAGACCCCTAAAACTCTGGAGGGCTACAACTCAGCAATTCCCGTAGCCTCAAGCTATCGCCTCGTGAACAACGGTACCTCTTTGAGCCGAATCGAATGGAATGGCCGCCAAACCTCTCTCATATCCGCCACGACCTTGGCTGTAATGGCGGGCCATCTCTTGTACTCCTAACTCTCGCCCGGCCGAGGGGCGAGGAGTGGGTATGCGGGTCTCGCTGGGCCGGCGGTGTCATAGAACTCGCCGTCTCGTATAGCTTTGGGCACGAGCCTCGTGACTCGGGTGTCACACTAGCGGCCTCTCGGCTGCCTTGCCCTTCTGGGCCCGGGTTGCCTTACGTGGAGGCATATCTGTTACAGGAAAGGAATGCGTTAGAGGGGTCCAACCTATAACACAGCTCTAAAGCACGATCTCAGAGTGAGAAGAATGGAAACCAATCCTAAATATCCTATAGCCTCATGATTATTGGTGTGGTGCACAACACACCGATAATCAAGACTCTACTAGATACGGTCTCAGACACTTTCCGAGGATTAAGCGCTCGATACCACTTTTGTCACGACTGCCCGGCCTGGATAGTGCCTTACCCGGCACCCAAGTAGTCATACATCGAGAACAATCCGGAATATAAAACAAGACATGAAACATGATATAACTAGAACATTTTATCGATGAAAAGATTGCCTTTCGCATATATACATAAACCAAGTTTTTGCGATTCATCCCAAGTATAACAGACTACGCACTTAAGGAAATAACAACTATGGCGGGACGGGGCCGCCATACCTGTCTGTACAAAACTATCTACAACAGGAGATCATACCCAAAAGTAGAGCCTCGGAGAGAGTGGAGCTCCTAACACCAACGTAGAGATCCTAAGGATGTGGATCTAGCACCGCTTCTCTAGAACTGCGGATGTAACGCGGCCCCGAGGTCGACAACAGTACCAAGTATGTGAAACTATAAAGTACTTTAAATGAAATCAAAGTATTTAAAACCTTTTCACAAATACATTCGGTTTAATTGCACATAGTGCCACATCACAATAATAACGAATAGGAAAATCAGAATAGTCTAGTCTAGGCGCGAATGATCGAAGCAAGGCCAACCGCCCGTAGTATCATTCTGCGTGCCTAGTCCCGACTTCCGCGATCGCATAGGTCACACTGCACCGCGTGAGGTATTCCCGCGTCGGTAGCTAGCCCCTGTACTCCCGGACTTCCGCGATCCGCATAGCCTCAAAAGACCGCGTAGTCCCATGGACGCATAGGGCATCCGCGTCGGGCTAAACACCGGAATGATCAATCTGGAGCATACCGCGACTCGCGATAGTCTCAGACCGCATAGGCCGTATAGACCGCATCAAGGGTGGCAAGCCTCGGTATAACAAGTCGAGGGTAGGTGATACAATAACGAGACAACGGACTTAGGTTAGCAACGTAAGCCTGCAATGACCACCCCTTTCACACATTACAAGGCATTTAACACATGCGGCATCATAGTATGTCTACCTATCAACCAATCTTACTACACTTACCGAAAGCAATACAAGGCTTTTATATACAAACAAGTAAATGCCTTTTATCATTCTTAGGTTGTTATACCTACTTCCCATAAAGCTAGTATAACTCTTAGCTTTTGTTTTAACACCAACTATTACTCTTACATTAAAATGATTCATTATTCTTTGACATACTTCAAGGTTCTTATTATTCAGCTTAAGTCAAAAGACATTGCCGATTATCATATGTCGTCTGCACTATATATACTTAAAATATCATGCTCGGAGTATAGGAAGAATCACATACCTTCCGGCGAAATCCACCGCCAAGTCGAGTATGTCGCGCAGAGAATCGGCCTATAATAGTCACGCACATCTATCAAAGTCTAGACTATTACGTAGGTCATTATAAGCAGAGGGTCCTCAATTCTACGGAAAGTCGGGCAGCACAACCCTACCCGGTGAGCTATATAAGTTCATCTGGAAAACAATTCTATGTAAGTACAAATCGTATAATCTTCTTTTATACCCTTCTAAGGTGTTACTTCAATTCTATTCTTAATAACCTCCTAAGTATTTATACTTATCTCAATACTTCTACAGATGCATTCTCTAATTACAAAAGAGGGTTAGGATTATTTACCTCGATAAGCCCAATAATATCCAAGTAAAAGTCGATCTGGCGAGGTTTAGCTCCTAATCCAAAGCTCAGCGCTCCAAGAATCCTTAGAAGTTTCCCACAACTTCTACTAAGTACTACGGAATTTGGGCTAGGTTAAATTGGGCATTATAACAATACTAGAAGGCAACTTTCCTACCAAGGGAGGGGGGGTAGGTTTCGGCTAGGCTAGAGGGGGGAAGGGCCTCGGCCAAAACTTCACTCAAAGGGGGAGGGGTGTTTGGACGAATTGCTCACAAGGAGAGGGAGGATTTTCAAGACTTGAAAGCTTTAGTGGATGAAGAACTCTTCATCTCAAGAGGTATTTATAGGTCAAGACATGGCCAACCAATGGCCAAGATTTAGCCAAGTGCTAGGCAAGTGTAAGGTCAAGATTAGGGCAAGTGTACCTAGCCAACTTGCACACAAAATATCTATCCAACTTTATGACAAGGATTGTCATCCAATCGCCCTATTGCGTGACAAGTCCACCAATGAGAGGGTGGAAAGTGTCGCCTCTCATTGGTCCAAAGTGTTACGCCTCGGAAAAATCCGCAAAAATAAGAAATGACATAATGGAATTTATCCTATGAAAGCTGTGGAAACGTTTCGTCGGAAAACCAATCGTTTTGTGAGTTGTGCCCAATAATTTTCGTCCAAGCCTAACTTTTAAGGCTAACCTTTTGTACGTATTCCCTTACGTACATACTCTGGAAATACGGGGTATAACAACTTATTCTTTTAAAACCAAGTATTAATTTCCTTCCGAATAATGGTTCATAACTCTTTTTGAAATATTTCAAGATTCTTAATACTTAGAACTCAAGTCAAGAGACATCAAAGTGAAACCAAATTCAGTTAACACACGTACGTCTACCGTACTATATATATATATATTTCACAAATATCATGCTCAAGAGGATAGGAAGAATCGCATACCTCCTCGGCTAAATCCACTTGCCAAGTCGAATATGTCGCGTGCAGAGTATCAACCTATAATAGTCAAATATGTCTATCAACGTCTAGACTACTTCGTAGAATATTCTAAGCATAAAGTTCCTTATTCTACGGAAAATTGGGCAGCACCTCCCTCCCCGTAATACTACACAAGTCTACTTTAAATACAGTCCAATGTAAATACAATTCAATTCTTTTAAATCATCCTTACCAATATCTTAAACTCAATTATAAACTACTACAATATGTAATCTCCAATTACAATAGAAGGACAAAGATTATTACCTCGATAAGCCTAAAATTATCTAAGATTTATAAGTCGATCCTGAGCAACGTTTAGCTCCTATTCCGTACGCTCCAATCTGCTCCAAGAAACCCTTAGAAGTTTCTAAACAACTCCTCCTAACACTTCATCCAACTATGAAGATTTTTCCTAGGGTTTCGTTTTGCGGCTAAAGGAATAAAGTAGTATTTCCGGGCTCTTAGTATTGAGATAACTTTGGAATACTACTAGGGATACTAGGCTAAGGTATTTGGGATAATAACAACACTTGAAGAAATCTTTCACAAGAGGGGGGGGGGGGGGGGGTTTGGACGAGAACTTGTACAAAGGGGGAGTATATTTGTGACTTAGAAATATTTAAGTAAGTGATGAAGAAGTCTTGCAACTTAAGGGGGGTATTTATAGGACATTCAATGGCCAATATTAAGCATGTGTATGGTGTAGATTGGGGACATGTGTGTGTGGATTCTACCAACCATATGTCCTCCACAAACTTGAGACATGTGGCTAGCCACATGTCTCCACAAAACGCCCGAGGACGTATAGCATGCCTAAATCGCCACACGGCCACGTGGGGTGCCATGTGTCGCCTCTCTACTCGCCCAAAATATTTCATCTCCAAAATATCCATAATGTTAAAAATCCGAAAATAATGTAGGCCAGAAAACCAGTAAATTCTCCCGTGGCCCCACGTGACCAATTCCGGAAAATAAAATCCATAATTCTTATAAATTCTTAAATTCTAAAATACCGAAGTTGAGAATCCAAATCTCAATAAAAAACTTATTTCCTTCACCAAGCTCGGAATATATTCCGTTCCTAACACCAAATTTACATCCTTAACCTAATGAGGGCTATACATTCGTGACGCACGTCCATCACACGACCGAACCCGCCCGTGGATCGTGCCTTACCGGGCACCCTAGTGATACAACATCGAGAAAATCAGCGGAAGTAAAAACATGAACATGAATTAAGAGAAAAGATAAATAAACAGGCAACCAAAGCGATTGCCTTCATCACATATACATAAATACGAAACGATTATCCTTTTTACAAACCCCGCCACAACAATGCTGCACTTAAGATTTTACAACGGTATGACGGACAGGGCCCCGCCATACCACGAATGTATAAGCATCTACGGACTCGGTGGTAACATACCAAAAGATAAGCCTCCAAAGGCGGAGCTTCCCAATACGTTGAAAGGTGATCCTAAAAGGGTCGATACCGATGTACCTTTTTCTGCGGCATGAACGGCCGGAAGGAGGTCGAGACAACAGTACCAAGTATGTGAAATCAGAAATATCAGAAATGAAATCATAATAGCCTATATAAAGCGGAGACATGTATGATAACCAAACTACGATCACAACATAGAAGCGAATATGTCAAGTCGTGACTCACGCCTCAAAGTCATCCTCATGCCCGTGGAACTTCTTCCTCACCGGATCTCAGGTACAAATCATGTGATACGTATAACGGTCTCGGCCATCTTATGGACCCAATATAAACGTGTGGAATACATTCGGATGAACGGTGAGTCGATGAAATACATTCGGATGAGCCGGTAGTCGATGATATACATTCGGATGAACCGGTAGTCGAGTAGAACACATTCGGATGACCCTAATCAAGTGAAATACATTCGGATGACGTGTCGAGTAGAACACATTCGGATGACGTAATCAAGTGAGATACATTCGGATGACGTGAATCAAGTGAAATACATTCGGATGACGGTAATCAAGTGAAATACATTCGGATGACCCGTGTCGAGTAGAACACGCTCTTGCACAACAAGGCTATTACACGTAACATGGTCAAGTTTCATAACAACAAGCATAAGCAAGTTACACACGACTCAAGGTACTTTCATTTTATGTCAAAGTCGGATTTTAACCTTAAAGTACTACGTCAGTTAAATTCCTTTTAAGATCCATTTCTTTACAAAGGTCACCCGATACAGTAGTATAAAATTTGAGTGACTAACATTGTTAAGTAAACCAAAATGCTTTCCTTTGTAAAATCAAGTAACAACCTTATTTTCCAAACGCTCAAGTTTGCCTAATTTCAATGCTCAAGTTTCTCATTTTAGAAAAGGTTTCGTAGTTCATAGTTTTAGTCCTTTAAAACATAATTCTCCTTTAAACGTTTTGAGAAACATATGTCTTATATGTGAGTAGGTTATTCTTTTTTATAATCAATCTCATTAAGCAGCCATGATCTAGGAAATGTAATATCATTTTGTCTCATCTTAGCTTCTATGCAGATGGAGGTTTCTACTGGTTTTAATAATACTTCATTAGTCAATACATTTTCCTTTTATTAACGCGGATGGTTTGTCGATACACATTCGATTTTCAAATCAAGAAACATTCTTAAGCCGTTATACCTAACTTCCCATAAAGCTAGTATAACTCTTAAGCTTTCAAAACCCAAGTACTACTCATTCTTTCAAAACGATTCATAAATCTTTTTGAAATACTTCAAGATCTTTATTAACACATATCAAGCCAGTTATTATTCAAATCAGTTACCTTTTTGAAACCACAAAGTATTTGCTTATCCACATAAAGCTGTTATAACCGACTTCCCATAAAGCCGTTATAACACTTTATGTTTTAAACCAATCAAATACATTTAGCACATGTACGTCTACCGTACTACATAGTTCACACATATCATGCTAGAAGAGATAGGAAGAGGTTCACATACCTCGTGACGATTATCGACTAATAGCAAAACGCTCCAAGTACCTCAAACCGTCGGCTACACTCTCAGTCAAGCAGATCACTCCACACGTAGTACTACAACCTATAGAGGCCACAAAGCGCCTATTAATATCTTTAGATCCCGACGTAGAATATTCTACGAAAATTCGCAAAGACTCTCCCGCAACAACAGCGTAAATCTCCTCCTCTAACGAGGCCGGCTACCAAGCCAACCAGGGGGGGGTTAATACGTCTAACCGGACGTGTACAATTCTACTACACAGCAATGCTACACAAGTCTACTGTAATACAGTCCTATGTAATTACTGATTCGATTCTTATTTAAATTGGGCTTAAGTCACAAGACATTGCCGTAAGTATTATTCAGGCTTAAGTCAAAAGACATTGCCGCACAATTATAATGTTCAGTTCTATATATAGTATACTTCAACTATATATTCCACAACATGTAATTTCCAATTACAACAGAAGGTCAAGAGTGTTTACCTCGATAAGCCCAAAATTATCCGAGTTTAAATGTCGATCTGAGCAAGGTTTAGCTCTACTCCGAAGGCCCGACCGCCTCCAAACAACCCTTAGAAGTTCTAACCAACTTCTACTATAACTTCAACTACGGTGAAGATTTACTTAGGGTTTCGTTTTAGTAGTGAGGGAAAGGATAATAGTATTTTCCGGGTTTTTGTAAAAAGGGTACTTTGGAAAGTACTACAAGGTATTTGTATAAAGTATTTTGGGCATTATAACAATACTTGGAGAGTATTTCTATACCACAAAAAGGGGGGTATTTATACGAGACAACTAGGCTAGGGGGGGGGGGTACCCCACGGCAAAACACCACAAAGGGGAGGGAGGTGGCTCTCGGCCAAGGGCTCTCAAAGGGGGAGGGGGTGTGGTGGACGAAAGCTCAAGGGAGAGGGAGTATTTTGAGACTTAGTTAGATTGCTCAAGTTTTTGGATGAAGAAAGTCTTCAACTAGAGGGGTATTTATAGGTCAAGTGAAGGCCAACCAATGGCCAAGATCCATCCAAGTGTTAGGCAAGTGTAAGGCCAAGATTAAGCCATGTGCAACCTTATCCATCTACACAAAATATCCTACCTAACCCTTGACCACAATTCAACACAAAAAACGTGCCAATCGTTGCCCATTTCGTCCGCCAACCTTCACCAATTAGAGGGTGACAAGTGTCGCCCTCTTGTTGGTCCAAAATGTTACGTCTCTCGGAAAAATCCGCAAAAATTATAAATGACATAGCCGGAATTTTCCTACAAAGTCGTGGAAACGCTTTCGTTTAAAAACGACTCTAATCGGGTGTTGTGTACAAATTTCAAACTAGCCAACTTTAAGGCTCAAATTATAATACGTCGCGCTCACGCATATACTGAAATACGGTATAACATTCTCCCCTTAGAAACATTCGTCCGAATGTTCCTTCTCAAGACGGATAACGATAAAGTTCTTCTAATAAGTTGCCAACGCCACAACCGCCACGAAACAACACATGCACGCAAATACTTATATCCAAGTCCACGAGGAAACACTCTAACATCACAAACTTTTGTCACTTTGCGCGAGGTTCTAGTGTCACTCGGCGACCAACAAATGTTACGATCGCATCGATTCCCGAGGTCTAAAATATACATCCTTCGCACCTTCTCCCTTTACAAGAAATGATCATATCTATGCTCGCAATACATGCTCGCCTACCCTTACTCGTACTCTTCTCGAACTCTTGAACTCTTCCAAGATAATGTACCACACTTCACCATCACTTGATTCTCCAAACCCCGAGTCACCACCTCCAACATGGTTATCTTACTAGCCTCAATCTTCCTTAAGGCCACTCGGCCTTCACGATCCGCCAGTCGAACATATCCACGAACTCATACGATGGTCATCTAAACTTGGGCCTAGCACCCTCGTGACCCTACCGCCTGGCGGGACCACCCAGAGCTGACCCCACCTCATTCCGGGCTACGGGTTGACACGCAACACATCCTCAACCCGAGCCTCACACGCCGACTCTCTCGTTTCGATCCGAACAACCTTGCTAACCACATCATGAAAGATACCACTTTCATTTACCCAACCCAGAAACTTATCACACAATATTTTCTAGGCATAAAATGCACTCTGACAAGGATCACTCGCAAAATCTTGTACTCAAGACGGCCTTACATTTAAGGTCTCAACTGAAATATTCTAAGGTTCATCATTTTCTCACCCCCAGGCTTACCCCTTTTCCCCAACCAGGTTCTTAAATCACATTTTAGCACAAAGCTATCCGAACATAACACTTAACACATTAACATAACATCAAAACATACAAGCCTCTAGATGGTTAAGGATATACCGAAGCTACCGCTTCCACTCTAATCATAAGGTGCCGCAGGCGCATAATCGTAGAAGGCGATGAACACGCCATCGATCCGCAGGCTGCGCCAAGCTGCCGGTACCTCTCCTATAAGCACAGTCTCTCGTCACATGGCCCTGACGGCCGCAGGTGAAGCAAGCACCAGTAAAAAGACGACATTTCCCGGGATGATGTTTGCCACATCGTGCACACTGAGGGGGACATGAATCTGGCCGCTAGCACTCACGTAAACTCGTGGAACGAAGCTCGAGCTCGACCAGCCCCGAATACCGAGCGACACGAAGATCGCGGAGGACCACTGCATCGGGCGGAGGTACATAACTAGATCGCTGAGGCGGTCCGCCTCGAAAGTTACCAAAGGACCTCGCTATTTCGCCCTCTTCGCCGATCTCGGCCATTCCGTCCGACCTCTCCGAGCCTCACATCCTAGTGCATGAGCTTGCGTGCGGGCAATGTCCATGCCCGGTGAAGAGCTACACCTGCACAAGCCTCGCCAAGTAATCGCCCACCCGGTGACGTAGCGGTGTACTGTCCTCCATATCGGCTACTACTGGAACATACCGAGCTAATGAGTCGAACTCCACATTGTACTTCTAACCGTCCGCCTGCCCCGCCTCAACGCGTCAAAAATCTGCGCCCGAGCCCTCTCATCTGTGGAGGCAAGAAATGTGCAATAAATGCCTCGAGAACTCGTCCCAAATCTGCTGGAAGTGCATGCTCTTCCCGACAGCTCCACGAATCAAACCATTCAACTGCAGATCACGCAAATGATGCAACCCAATACCACCGACTCGCCTCGAGGCTCGATCACTCATGATCCGTGTAGTCGGATAAACTCGAGGGTCGCCTCGGCTCTCGATCCATAGAACACTGGAGGGCTACAACTCAGGAAGTCCCGTAGCCTCAAACTGCTCGCCGGGGTGAACTACGGTCTTCTGGCCGGAATCGCTGATCCAGCCTATCTCATATCGGCCACGACCGCCGAATCGCCATCTCCTTGTACTTATCTCATCGGCTCCAGCCGCGGACCGAGGCTCGTATCAGAGTCTCGCAGCCATCGCCGCGCTTCTAAACTCGCTGGCCGGGCGGCGCCGCGAAACCCGCCGTCGGCATCGTCTCGTGTATCGACCGGCTCGCGCTCGTACTCCTCAGTATCTCACTAACTCCCTCATCGCCTTGCCCATATCCGGGCTCAAGGTTTTACGCGAGGCATAACTGGTAAAGGAAAGGAATACGTCAGAGGGGTCCAATTTATCACACAGCTCTAAGGCACGATCTCAGAATGAGAAGAATGGAAACCAATCCTAAATGTCCTGCAGCCTCCTGATTATAGATGTGGTGCACAACACACCGATAATCAAGACTCTACTAGACACGGTCTGTAGACACTTTCCGAGGACTAATCGCTCGATACCACTTTTGTCACGACCAACCGGGCGTGATCGTGCCTTACCGCACCCTAGTGATACAACATCAGAGAAAATCAGCGGAAGTAAAAACATGAACATGAATTAAGAGAAAAGATAAATAAACAGGCCAACCAAAACAGTTGCCTTCATCACATATACATAAATACCCGAACAGTTATCCTTTTTACAAACCCTGCCCACAACAAAGCATGCACTTAAGATTTTACAGCTATGACGGACAGGGGCCCGCCATACCACGAATGTATAAGCATCTGCTGCACTGTGGTAACATACCAAAAGATAAGCCTCAAGGAACGGAGCTTCCAATACGCCAAAGGTGATCCTAAAAGCTGGTCGATACCGATGTATTTTTTCTCATGCGGATGAACGCAGCTTCAAGGAGGTCAAGATAACAGTACCAAGTATGTGAAATCAGAAATATCAGAAATGAAATCATAATAGCCTATATAAAGCGGAGACATGTATGATAACCAAACTACGCTCACAACATAGAAGCGATCATGTCAAGTCGTGGACTCACGCCTCAAAGTCATCCTCACGCCCGTGGAACTTCTTCCTCACCGCCAGCCTAGGTACAAATCATGTGATACGTATAATGTGTCTCGGCCCATCTTATGGACCCAATATAGAAACGTGTGGAATACATTCGGATGAACCAGAGTCGGTGAAATACATTCCGATGAACCGGTAGTCGATGATATACATTCGGATGAACGGTAGTCGAGTAGAACACATTCGGATGACCCAGAATCAAGTGAAATACATTCGGATGACGTAATCGAGTAGAACACATTCGGATGACCCGTAATCAAGTGAGATACATTCGGATGACCCGGTAATCAAGTGAAATACATTCGGATGACCTTAATCAAGTGAAATACATTCGGATGACCCGTGTCGAGTAGAACACGCTTCTGCACAACAAGGCTATTACACGTAACATGGTCAAGTTTCATAACAACAAGCATAAGCAAGTTACACACGACTCAAGGTACTTTCATTTTATGTCAAAGTCCGGATTTTAACCTTAAAGTACTACGTCCGTTAAATTCCTTTTAAGATCCATTTCTTTTACAAAGGTCACCCGATACCGTAGTATAAAATTTGAGTGACTAACATTGTTAAGTAAACCAAAATGCTTTCCTTTGTAAAATCAAGTAACAACCTTATTTTCCAAACGTTCAAGTTTGCCTAATTTCGAATGCTCAAGTTTCTCATTTTAGAAAAAGGTTTCGTAGTTCATAGTTTTAGTCCTTTAAAACATAATTCTCCTTTAAACGTTTTGAGAAACATATGTCTTATATGTGAGTAGGTTATTCTTTTTTATAATCAATCTCATTAAGCAGCCATGATCTAGGAAATGTAATATCATTTTGTCTCATCTTAGCTTCTATGCAGATGGAGGTTTCATCGGTTTTAATAATACTTCATTAGTCAATACATTTTCCTTTTATTAACGCTATAGTGGTTTGTCGATACACATTCGATTTCAAATCAAGAAACATTCTTAAGCCGTTATACCTAACTTCCCATAAAGCTAGTATAACTCTTAAGCTTTCAAAACCCAAGTACTACTCATTCTTTCAAAACGATTCATAAATCTTTTTGAAATACTTCAAGATCTTTATTAACACATATCAAGCCAGTTATTATTCAAATCAGTTACCTTTTTGAAACCACAAAGTATTTGCTTATCCACATAAAGCTGTTATAACCGACTTCCCATAAAGCCGTTATAACACTTTATGTTTTAAACCAATCAAATACATTTAGCACATGTACGCTCACCGCATTACATAGTTCACACATATCACGCTAGAAGAGATAGGAAGAGGTTCACATACCGTGGCGATTATCGACTAATAGCAAAACGCTCCAAGTACTCAAACCGTCGGCTACACTCCGACCAAGCGATCACTCCACACGTAGTACTACAACCTATAGAGGCCACAGCGCTATTAATATCTTTAGATCCCGACGTAGAATATTCTACGTAAAATTCGGCAAGACTCTCCCGCAACCGCGTAAATCTCCTCCTCTAACGTGGCCGGCTACCCAGCCAACCCGGGGGGGGTTAATACGGATAACCGGACGGGTACAATTCTACTACACAGCAATGCTACACAAGTCTCATCTGAATACACCCTATGTAATTACGATTGATTCTCTTATTTAAATTCAGCTTAAGTCGCAAGACATTGCCGTAAGTATTATTCAGCTTAAGTCAAAAGACATTGCCGCACAATTATAATGTTCAGTTCTATATATAGTATACTTCAACTATATATTCTACAACATGTAATTTCCAATTACAATAGAAGGTCAAGAGTGTTTACCTCGATAAGCCCAAAATTATCCGAGTTTAAATGTCGATCCCGAGCAAGGTTTAGCTCCTACTCCGAGCGCTCGACCGGCCTCCAAACAACCCTTAGAAGTTCTAACCAACTTCTACTATAACTTCAACTACTGAAGATTTACTTAGGGTTTCGTTTTAGTGACCGAGGAAAGTATAATAGTATTTTAGGGTTTTTGTAAAAAGTGGTACTTTGGAAAGTACTACAAGGTATTTGGCTAAAGTATTTTGGGCATTATAACAATACTTGGAGAGTATTTCTATACCACAAAAGGGGTATTTATACGAGACAACTAGGCTAGTGGGTACCCACGCAAAACACCTCAAAGGGAGGAGGTGGCTCTCGCCAAGGGCTCTCAAAGGGGAGGGGTGGTGGGCGAAAGCTCAAGGGAGAGGGAGTATTTTGAGACTTAGTTAGATTGCTCAAGTTTTTGGATGAAGAAAGTCTTCAACTAGAGGGGTATTTATAGGTCAAGTGAAGGCCAACCAATGGCCAAGATCCATCCAAGTGTTAGGCAAGTGTAAGGCCAAGATTAAGCCATGTGCAACCTTATCCATCTACACAAAATATCCTACCTAACCCTTGACCACAATTCAACACAAAAAACGTGCCAATCCTTGCCCATTTCGTCCGCCAACCTTCACCAATTAGAGGGTGACAAGTGTCGCCCTCTTGTTGGTCCAAAATGTTACGTCTCTCGGAAAAATCCGCAAAAATTATAAATGACATAGCCGGAATTTTCCCTACGAAAGCTGTGGAAACGTTTCGTCGAAAAACGACTCTAATCGGGTGTTGTGTACAAATTTCGAAACTAGCCAACTTTAAGGCTCAAATTATAATACGTACGCGCTCACGTACATACTCTGGAAATACGGGGTATAACACTTACATATGTATTCTGGAACTACGGGGTGTAACATTCTCCCCCCCCCCCCCTTAGAAACATTCGTCCCGAATGTTCCTTCTCAAAACAGATATCGATATAGGCCCTCTTAACTATATCCCCCATAACAAGAATGCCATACATAGTCAAAATAACACTTAAGCAAATATGTCAATTAAAATCAACAAGTAGGAAAGTGAGTTACCTGGAGGTGTTGGGAATAAGTGAGGATACTTCTTCATCATGTCCTCCTCTGCTTCCCATGTCATTTCCTCTTTGTTCTCATTCCTCCATAAGACCTTGACGGATGCCACATCCTTTGTCCGCAGTCGCCTAATCTGACGATCGAGTATCGCTATGGGACTCTCCTCATATGATAACCCCTCTGTCACCTGGACATCACAAATCGGGTGCACTCTAGATGGATCCCCGATACATCTCCGCAACATAGACACATGAAAAACTGGATGTACTGCCTCCAGATCGGACGACAGATCCAACTCATAGGCAACCTTTCCTACCCTACGGACAATCTGATAAGGCCCAATGTACCTTGGGCTAAGCTTCCCCTTCTTCCCAACCCTCATCACACCCTTCATGGGTGACACCTTCAGGAAAACCCAATCATCAATCTCAAACTCCAAGTGTCGACGCCGATGATCTGCATACGACTTCTGTCGACTCTAAGCTGAAAATAACCTCTCCTGGATAAGCTTCACCTTATCCACCGCCTGCTGAATCAAGTCCGGCCCGACTAACTGAACTTCGCCCACATCAAACCAGCCTATCGGTGACCTGCACTTCCTCCCATATAAGGCCTCATAAGGCGCCATCTGGATACTATAATGGTAGCTGTTGTTATACGTAAACTCCACTAGCGGCAAATGATCCTCCCAGCTACCCATGAAATAAATAACACAGGCCCGCAACATATCCTCAAGTTTCTGGATAGTACGCTCTGCATGTCCGTCGGTCTGAAGATGAAATGCAGTACTGAGGCTCACCTGTGTCCCTAATCCCTTCTGGAAAGACCTCCAGAAATTAGCCGTAAACTGGGCTCCTATGTCTGATATAATAGATATAGGGACACCATGCAGTCTCACGATCTCTCGGATGTAAAGTCTAGCATAATCCTCGGCCGAAAAAGTCGTCCTGACTGGAAGAAAGTGGGCTGATTTCGTCAGCCTGTCGACAATAACCCAGATGGAATCATGCTTCCTCTGAGTGCGAGGTAACCCTGTAATAAAGTCCATATTGATCACCTCCCACTTCCATGTCGGAATCTCTATCATCTGCAACAACCCACGGTGCTTCGTGCTCTACCTTGACTCGACACCCGCACCGAGCAACAAACTCGCAACGCCCCTTCGTGCCATCCCACCAATACACACATCTGAGGTCGTGGTACATCTTTGTCGACCCCAGATGGATAGAGTAACGAGTGTTGTGTGCTTCCCCTAGAATCTGCTGACGGAGTCCTGCAATATCGGGTACACACAATCTACCCTCGTAACTTAGCACCCCATCAGGTGCTACCTCAAAAGGACCCTTCCCCTCTCGAAGAGCCGTATCTCGATACCGTGTCATAATCGGATCCTCATACTGTCGCCTCTTCACCTCCTCGATGATGGAAGACTCGGCAACCTCTCGAACCCGAACTCCACTACTATCAGAACCAATCAAACGAACTCCAAGGCTCGCTAGCTGATGTAACTCGCGGACCATGCCCCTTCTCTCTGGCTGCACATCTGACAGACTACCCATCGATCTACCACTAAGGGAATCTGCAACTATATTGGTCTTCCCTGGGTGGTATAGGATATCGACATCATAATCCTTAAGTAGCTCTAACCACCGTCTCTGCCGCAAGTTCACTCCTCGGTCAAGATATACCGGAGGCTCTTGTGGTCTGTGTAAATATCCACATGAACTCCATATAAATAATGTCTCCGCATCTTGAAGGCATGAATCATCACGCCAACTCTAAGTCATGTGCGGGTAGTTCTTCTCATGCTTCTTGAGCCGCCGAGATCGTAAGCTATAACCTTTCCGCCGCATCAACACACATCCGAGCCCGATACTGACGATCACAATAAACCACATAGCCGCCTAGACCTTCTAAGAGTAAGAAGCGGTCGTCAATTTCTCCTTCAAGAATCGGAAGCCCTCCTCACAAGCATCCGTCCCGAAACTTAGCGACTACGAGTCGGCTTAGTCAAGGTCTTTGAAATAGAAGCAAACTTCTCCACAAACCTCCGATAATAACTCGCAAGGCCCAAAGTTGCGCACTGCTTGCAGGTAAGAGGTCTAGGCCAAGTCTTGACTGCCTCGATCTTTGCCGTATCCACCCGAATACCATCGGCCACGACAATGTGCCCTAAGAATGCCAGCGAAGCCAACACAAACTCACACTTCGAGAACTTGGCATACAACCGCCGGTCCTGGAGGACTCTCAGCACCGTCCTCAAATGCTCTGCATGCTCCTGCTCCGAGCGAGAATAAACCAAGATGTCATCAATGAATACTATAACAAACGTATCCAAAAATGGCTTGAACACCCGGTTCATCAAATCCATAAATACTGCCGGAGCATTCGTCAAACCAAAAGACATAACCCTGAACTCATAGTGCCCATATCGGGTCCGGAATGCAGTCCTAGGGACATCCGTCTCCCTAACTCGTACCTGATGATAACCAGATCGCATGTCTATCTTGGAAAAACACTTCGCACCCTGCAACTGGTCAAACAAATCATCAATCCTGGGGAGGGGGTATCTGTTCTTGATGGTAACCTTATTCAGCTGCATGTAATCAACACACATGCGCAGCGTCCCATCCTTCTTCCTTACGAATAATATTGGCGCTCCCCAAGGTGAAGTACTAGGCCTAATAAAGCCCTTCTCCAGCAAATCTTTCAGCTGGTCCTTCAACTCTCTCAACTCGGCAGGTGCCATCCTATACGGCGGAATAGATATAGGTCGAGTGTTTGGCAATACATCAATAAAAAACTCAATGTCCCTCTCAGGAGGGATACCTGGGAGATCGTCTGGGAATACGTCTGGAAACTCCCTAACCACCGGAACTGACTGAATAGATGGCAACACAGCCTCAGTATCAAATACCCGAATAAGATGGTAGATATACCCCTTCTGCACCATCTTCCTAGCCTTGAGGTAAGAAATAAACCTACCCCTCGGCGACCCAGTGTTCCCCTCCCACTCGATAACCGGCCTCAGAAACCGGAACTGCCAATCTCTCCCTACAGTCCACATTGGCGTAGCAAGAAGCTAACCAATCCATACCCATAATCACGTCAAAGTCTTTCATATCCAACTCTATCAAGTCGGCTAGGGTCTGACGACTGTATATAGTCACTGGGCAAGCCTTATATACCCGCTCAGCTACCACCGAATCACCTACTGGCGTAGCTACCTCAAAAGGGTCTATGGACTCAGGATCTATCCATATCCTACCAGCAACATGAGGAGATATATAGGACAAGGTAGAACCCGGATCTATCAAGGCATATACGTCACAACATGAAACCAATAATGTACCTATGACGACATCCGGTGACGCCTTCTGGTCTTGGCGGCTGGGCATGGCATAAATGCGGTTCTGAGGACCGCTGGAACTAGGACCTTTGCCACGACCTCTGCCGCGACCTGCTGGACCATGATCACCCTGCCCTCCGGGGCGAGTAACCGTAGGAGATGAAGCAGCGAAAGACCACAGAGGTGAACCTACTATCTGCGCGCCTGCCTGACACGGTTCGAAATATGACTCGCCGCCACAAGTGTAACAAGCTCCCGAAGTATTACCACAACTCCCGTAATGGGATCTACCACACCGGCCACACCGAGAGGAGGGTGGTCTCGATCGGTTAGCATCCCTGCTTCCCTGGAAGCCCGAAGCCCTAGGGCCCTGACCTGCCCCCGAATACTCTGGATGTGCTGCAGACGGTGAAGGAGTGCTCTAAGCTGGCTGAGGTGCAAATCTAGTTCATATCGAGGTCGGCCGCCGAGAGCTACCAAAAGACCTGCCGTCCGGCCTTCTTCTGATATCACAATCCGTTGGCCTCTACGTTCCTCACACCCAAGTGTATAGGCCTGCATGCGGGCAATGTCCATGCCCGGCTGAAGAGCTACACCCGAGCAAGCCTCTGCTAAGTAATCATCGAGCCCTGTGACGTAGCGGTGCACTCTGTCCTCCATGTCTGCCACTAACGCGGGGACATACCGAGCCAATGAGTTAAACTCTACGTTGTACTCCCGAACCGTCCACCCGCTCTGTCTCAACATCAGAAATCTATTGGCCCGAGCTCTCCTCATCTGCGGAGGCAAGAAGTGGGTAAGAAACGCCTCTGAGAACTCGTCCCATACAGCTGGAAGCGCATGCTCCCAGGGGCGGTTCCGTATGAATCAAACCCGATCATAGTATCACGCAGCCGATGTGAACCCAATACTACTGACTCTATCTCCGAGGCCTTGATCACTCTCATGATCCGCTGCAACTGTCGGATGAACTCCTGAGGATCATCCTCAGTCCTCGACCCATAGAACTCTGGTGGGCTGCAACTCAAAAAGTCCCGAAGTCTCAAGCTATCAGATCTGGGGTGAACTACGGGTACAACCAGAACCGCTGTCTCCTGCCTATCCTCATGCCTTGCCACGATCCTGGCTAATAATTGGGCCATCTCCTTGTAACTCATATCCTTCGCTTCCCGCTGCGGGCGGGAGGCTCGTACCGTGGTCTCAGCCACCGCTGCGGCTAACCTTGGCTGGGCGGCGGCGTGGAACTCGCTGTAGCATCACTCGTAAAGATCGGGCTGTGCCCTCGTAACCCTATACGTCCTACTAGCAGTTCCCTCAGCTGCCTTGCCCTTCTGGGCCCGAGTTTCCTTGCGTGGAGGCATAACTGGTACATAAGAATATGTCAGAGGGAGTTCAACCTATAACACCGCTCTATTGCACGATCTCAGATTGAGAAGAATGAAAACCAATCCTAAATATCATGTAGCCTCCTGATTATAGGTGTGGTGCACAACACGCCGGTAATCAAGACTCTACTAGATACGGTCTGTAGACGCTTTCCGAGGATTAACTGCTCTGATACCACTTTTGTCACGACCCGATCCCGGGCCCGTGACTGGTGCCTTACCCGGGCACTCTAGTAGATATACATCAGAGTAACCAGCGAAAATAAACTTACAACATAGAACAATGTAAAATAAGAAATAGTCTAACCCAAAAAGAAATTGCCTTTCAGCATGTATATATATATCAAAGCCTGACAATTACATCCTTTACAAACCCCATTTACAATAGGACTACAGACCTCTAAGAGTATATAACAACTATGATGGGACAGGGCCCATCACGACGACCGACTCGGGCACGCGGTGCCTTACCGCACCCTAGTGATACAACATCAGAGAAAATCAGCGGAAACAAAAACTTAAGCAGGAAACAAGATACAAGATAAGAAAACAGGTTAACCAAAACGGTCACCTTCATGTATATACAATATAACTGAACAGTTACAATCCTTTACAAACCCTGCCCACAACAGCATTACTGCACCTCAGAATGTAATAACAACTATGACGGACGGGCCCCGCCATACCCAGAATGTACAAGTACCTACAAAGGATGGGACTATACCAAAAGATAAGCCTCCGAGATACGGAGCTTCCCAACGCCGAATCGTGATCCTATGAGCGAGGATCAACAACCGGTACCTACACTGCGGCATGAACGCGGCCCATGAAGGAGGTCGATAAGTGCAGTATGCGAAATCGAAAATATCAGAATGAAATCATAATAGTCTATATAAAGCAGGAGACATGGATGATAACCAAACTACAGTACACAACATATAAGCAGTCATGTCAAGTCAGGGACTCACGCCCTCAAAGTCATCACTCAAATATAACTGTCACGACCCGACCCCGGGCCGCGACAGGTGCCCTACCTGGGCACCCTTCCAAACATACAACACCAAAACAACTGCGGAAAAATAAGTAACACACATTTTTTTTAAAAAAAACCAAGGCAAAGCCGATAAGGCTGCCATAATATAAATCACCCAAAAAGGGCTTACACTATCCAAAAATGTAATTACAACTCTAACCAATCCAGCCCACATGTGAATACAGACCTCTAAGATTTGAACACATACTATGACGGGACAAGGCCCCACTGCACTCAATATACATAGCCATGACAACTCGGAACATTGGAGCCATCTCAAATCTTGAACTGGATCCTAAGCTCGCGGATCCACAATCGTGTACCTAAACTGCGGACATGAGCGCACTCAAAGCGGTCACATAACAGTGCTGAATATGGAGCAGAAATAAAGCACAAGAAATGATCATAATCAGACAAAATAATAAAGGGCAAGTATAAAAGTACATACGGATCTGCCGTGTCATTACCACTTATGAACTTAATTGCACATCATTATCTTTTCCATTCCATTAAGAGTTATAGCCATATCTTACGATATACTTAGGAGAAGTCATTAAGTTCATTACGCTAACTTACTTATCTTTCATAACATAATCCGCCCTTTATGGAGGACGCATATACTACCCGTCCCGAACTGGGACGCGATCAAGTCACACAAATATCAAAGCGTGCGTGGAATCCCCATCACGCCGACTATAAGTGTAAAATATAACCATGTGACGCCCGCGTGGCATCCCACTCATTTGTCGCACATACACAATACATATATATATATCTCGCTGTGGAATCCTACATCAGCCGACGGTATAAGTGTAAAATATAACCATGTGACGCCCGTGGCATCCCACCTCACCGCTTGTCGATACATACACAATACATATATATATATAACGCGGCGCATGCCGAATCCTCATCGTATAAGCGTGGCCATAACGTGCCTCGGCGTCCTCATCGTAGCGCAGGTCTTCATGGGAGCTAGCCCGTGGAGTAATAATATAACGTGCCTAATCCCTCATCGTGGGTACATGTCTTCATGGGAGCTAGCCCACGGAGTAATAGTCGACATAACTTGTCGCGTGCCTTAATCCTCATCGTATAAGCATGGCCATGGGTAATAAAACAACCGAATCTAACCCGCCTCGTCACATGCCGGAATCCCACATCGTATAAGATGTCCAAGGATCAATCATAATGGAAGCATACGTGGAATCCCATATCATCAAGACGCTCCAAGTAAACTTACAACAAGACATGACCTCCAACTGAGAGTCACGACAACGTAAACATATAATACTTGCACTCAAAGCTATCACAAGCAAACATAGGCAAGTTCATTAAACCTTTAGACTTCCATTTTTTATAAACTCATGGCACTTTCGTTTCACACATAAAAATCCGGGAATTTAACCCAAAGTACTACGTGCTTACATTCTTTTCAAAAGACTCCTTTTCATATAAAACCCCAAGATACTAACACCCGTAGTATCAAGGCTTGTTTACATTTTACATAAGTCACTACACTTTTAGAAATACATTATTCGGCTTCTAAAACAAGTGACTTCTTTCCTTAAAACTTAAGCAATTGATGCTTTTAAATCCATTTGCCTTTCCTTATTTCAAAACATTTATCATTACTTAGAGTAAACCACTCTTTTAACTTTCCATAAAGTTATTATAACCCACTTCCCATAAAGTCGTTATACTAACTTTATACCTTAAACAAATACATTATTTTTATAACCAAGAGACTTATACTTAAAAACCAAGTATCGTATACTTTCAAGTCTCTTATCTTTTAGAATCAAGTTTCGTAGTTCATAGTCTTAACATTTCATAACGTAAACTCTTTAATTTAAGCAACATATGCCTTATATGTGTGAATAGGTTATACTTGTTTATACTGATCTCATTAAAGCAGCCATGATCTAGAAAATGTAATACAATTTTGTCTTATCTGCTTCTATGCAGATGGAGAATTCTACTTGTTTTAATATAATTTATCGTCATTACATTTTCCTTTATTAACGCTGCAATGGCTTGTTCGACACTTATTCTCATTTGTGCCGTAATTTAGCCAAGTCAACTTGGCTCCAAAATACCTCCTAACGACTCTTACCAACATCCCCCATAAGACTTGGTAAGAACTTAGGATAACTTAGACATAACCCTTACGTAGAGTAAATCAACATACATACTTCTTAACTTCTAAGAGTAGAAGGAATCATGAAATAATACCACATGTATATTCCATACATAGAATCATGTCTAAAGAAGGAAGAGGTTCACATACCTCGCGACGATTATCGACAAATAGCAAAATGCTCCGAAGTACTTCAACCTTGATAGTTATTCCATCCTTCAAGTAGAATCCGCTATACTTAGTACTTCAACCTAAAATGGTCATAATACGTCTATTAAACCTCTAGCTTCAAACGTAGAATATTCTAAGTGCAAAGTCACTAAATTCTACGGAAAATCGGACAACACTTCCTTTGTTTTTACATACTTTGCCACCTTTTTCAAGGCCGAATACAATAACCAAACACGCCACATTTAAGGCTCAATACAACAACCAATTAAAGGGGATTACACGCCTTACAATACGTGTAAAATTCCGCCCCACAATTGACATTAAACTAGTCCACAATACAATTGCCAATTTCGGCCAAAAGGTGCAACAACTTATCAACCTTTCCAATTCCTTTTCAATCCAACCTCTTAGGCCTAACATGTTATATAATCATAAACAACTTAACAATTATAATTCCTTCCTTATATAACATGTGACGATTAAACTAATAATCCAATTGAATTGAAATCTCAAGGCTAAACAACTAGTTTTCGTATTAGGGTTCCAATATCCATAACACTTATCAACTTCATAATATATATTTCTCATACTTGCTAACATCCAAAGCTACAACAATAAGTAATCTTAATTACTAAAACGACAAGAATTATACCTTTACAAGCCCTTATAATTTCCAAGATTCAAAGTCGCTCCTTAGCAATTCTTAGCTCCTTTCCTTTACGCTCCAATCCGCTATTTGAAGCCTTTAGAAGCTCACAACCAACTTCTCTTCCATTTCCAATCAAAACCTATGAAAATGCCTTAGGTTTTCGCCTTGCGACTAATGTGAAAACGCCGTTTTTCCGAAATCTTTCTATTGAGATATCCTTACAATACCCTTAGGGACCTTGGGTTAAAGTCTTGTGGCTAATGGATCAAAACTACAAAATTTCCTTGTGGATTACACCTTGAACCCGAGAGCAAGTCTCCAAGAACAAACATGTTGTGATTTTTTTCTAAGTGTTAAAAGAGCTAGTCTTGCACTAGTTATGTATATATAATACAATGGAGGGTCTAGATTACAACACATGTTAAATTTGGAGGGAAGAGATCAAGCCAAGTGGCCCTTGGACTAGTCAACAATGTCAAGCTCTATAATTAGCAAGACTTGGTCTTCTACCATGGTCAATGACCATAATACCCTTGCATAAAATTCGACCAAGCCATGTGGGGGGGGGGGGGTGACACGTGTCGCCCTCTCATTCGTCTATAAAATTCCGTAACCCTCGTGGGCCCCACAAAACGTAAAATTCCTCGGGTGGGCCCCACATGACCAAATCCGTAAAAATAAATTTCCATAATGATAATAAGTTCTATCCTCTTCAATTAATGCATTTTGAGAATCCAATTCTCCTCAACGAACATTTCTCCTTTCCGACGTTCGGAAGATTTTCCGTCGGAAAAACAATTCTTCATTTCGTACCAATTTTAAGTCTTGAGTTCCTTACGTACATTCTCTTAAACATGTCCTGGAGTTACGGGGTGTAACATTCTTCCCCCCTTAGAAACATTCGTCCTCGAATGTTCTTTCGGAGTCCAATCTAATTAGATAGCGACATAGTCTCCTTTTACTGCACCCTTCATACTACATATGCCACCCATGGCCACATAACAATACTTATACTAAGATGTCAACCTTGGCACTCACGAAGCCAACTAGTCCATACTCATAATGACTTCAAAGTCTGTCGTAATCATCTCTACTAGGTCTACTAGGGTCTGACGACCGTATCGTCACCGGGAAATTCTCATATATCCATCCATTACCCCAAACACCCACTGGTGTAGCTACCTCGAAAGAACCCTCGGGCTCTATTCATTTACACTTGGTTGCTATCCTTCTTACTGGTCTCACTCTTTCCGTACTTCCAACTCATACTAGCATACATACATAACTTCCATACCGATTCTGGCCTCTAGTCTTTGGATTCACTCTATAAAACAATATAAGGCCATTTCAAACGCCACGACACAGTTCGGTGGGCGCGCCCACGAACCCGTAAAACAATTAACTAGACTTGGGCCTTGCACCCTCGTGACCCTGTCACGTAGCGGAACTATTACCAACTGATCCCACTCTATTCCAGGCTATGGGGCAACCCGTAACAGGTCCTCACCCCGACACGCCGTCACACTTAACTCTTATCCTTGGTCTGACTTAAAATCTTATGGCCCGAGAAAGCCTTATATATCTAAGGTCTCGGCGGTTATCAATATTCTTAGGCTCGCAATTCCCATGCTCCAAGCCTACCTTACCAGTCCCCCCATGAACGGGTACAAAAACTTCTCACAATACCATAATCGTGTCGTCTTGATCACCACAACCCTTACTTACTCTATACGGATCTCATCCGTACAATCCTCTTACGCACACCACGCAGCTTAATCTATTAACATGGCATTACATTAGGTTCTTAACATGACTTCTTAAGGGTTCACTGCCCTACCAGACAGTTCATCCTTTCCCAATTATCCCAAAATAAAACATAAGACCTTGGCGAGAATTCATTAACTGTTCCATACCTTCCCGGTATCTAGTTAGTCTTTACTAACTCCTGGTAATCTAAAATCATTCTAGGCAACACGCGTCTGACCCTCATACATAACTCCGTATAGATGTATGTCACAGTACCAACTATACTATAATCATTACCAACCTGGATACGCAATCCACGTAGTCTTTCCTGGGTCACTGCTGCCTTTCTCGTAGCTGCAAACAACATAACTCGTTAGGAAGAGACGACCCTAACAACACAGCTCTATCGCACGATCTCAGAGTGAGAAGAATGGAAACCAATCCTAAATGTCCTGCAGCCTCCTGATTATAGATGTGGTGCACAACACACCGATAATCAAGACTCTACTAGACACGGTCTGTAGACACTTTCCGAGGACTAATCGCTCGATACCACTTTTGTCACGACCCGACCGGGCGCGGCCCGGTGCCTACAGGCACCGCTTCCAAACATACAACACCAAAACAACTGCGGAAAAATAAGTAACACACATTTTTTTTTTAAAAACCAAGGCAAAGTCGATAAGGCTGCCATAATATAAATCACCCAAAAAGGGCTTACACTATCCAAAAATGTAATTACAACTCTAACCAGTCCAGTCCACATGTGAATACATACCTCTAAGATTTGAACACATACTATGACGGGACAAGGCCCCGCCGTACCCCTGAATATACATAGCCATGACAACTCCGGAACATTGGAGCCATCTCGAAATCTGAACCAGGATCCTAAGCTCGCGGATCCACAATCGAGTACCTAAACTGCGGACATGAACGCGGCCACGAAGAAGTCGATCACAACGAATATGGAATGTAAATAAAGTCTGATGTGATCATAGCGTACAAAAGAATGACAGGGCAAGTATAAAAAGTACATACCAGATCCTGTCGTGTCATTACCACTTATGAACTTAATTGCACATCATTATCTTTTCCATTCCATTAAGAGTTATAGCCATATCTTACGTACATACTTAGGAAAAGTCGTTAAGTTCATTACCATCTAACTTACTTATCTTTCATAACATAATCCGGCCCTTTATGGAGGGACGCATATACTACCCGGCCTAATCTGGGACGCGATCAAGTCACACAAATATCAAAGCGTGCCCGTGGAATCCCCCATCACTGCCGACATCTATAAGTGTAAATATAACCATGTGATGCGCCCGTGGCATCCCACCTCACTGTCGGCGTACACATACACAATACATATATATATATATATATCTGCCGTGGAATCCCATCATTGCCGATACTATAAGTGTAAAATATAACCATGTGACGCGCGTGGCATCCTCACTCGGCGTACATACACAATATATATATATATATATATATATATAACGCGACGCATGCCGGAATCCTCATCGTATAAGCATGGCCATAACGTGCCTCGGCATCCTCGGCGTAGGCGCAGGTCTTCATGGGAGCTAGCCCACGGAGTAATAATATAACATGCCGGAATCCTCATCGTGGTACGTGTCTTCGTGGGAGCTAGCCCATGGAGTAATAGTCGACATAACACGGTCGCGTGCCAAATCCTCATCGTATAAGCATGGCCATGGGTAATAAAACAAATCGGAATCTAACAGCCTCGCAGTCACTGAAGCCGGAATCCTACATCGTATAAGCATGTCCAAGGATCGATCATAATGGAAGAATACGTGGAATCCCACATCAGCTGTCGATGCGTCCAAGTAAACTTACAACAAGACAGTGACCCTCCAACCGAGTCACGATAACGTAAACATATAATACTTGCACTCAAAGCTATCACAAGTAAACATAGGCAAGTTCATTAAACCTTTAGACTTCCATTTTTATAAACTCGTGGCACTTCGTTTCACACATAAAAATCCGGGAATTTAACCCAAAGTACTACGTGCTTACATTCTTTTCAAAAGACTCCTTTTCATATAAAACCCCAAGATACTAACACCCGTAGTATCAAGGCTTGTTTACATTTTACATAAGTCACTACACTTTTAGAAATACATTATTCGGCTTCTAAAACAAGTGACTTCTTTCCTTAAAACTTAAGCAATTGATGCTTTTAAATCCATTTGCCTTTCCTTATTTCAAAACATTTATCATTACTTAGAGTAAACCACTCTTTTAACTTTCCATAAAGCTATTATAACCCACTTCCCATAAAGTCGTTATACTAACTTTATACCTTAGGCAAATACATTATTTTTATAACCAAGAGACTTATACTTTCGAAAACCAAGTATCGTATTCTTTCAAGTCTCTTATCTTTTAGAATCAAGTTTCGTAGTTCATAGTCTTAACATTTCATAACGTAAACTCTTTAATTTAAGCAACATATGCCTTATATGTGTGAATAGGTTATACTTATTTATACTGATCTCATTAAAGCAACCATGATCTAGAAAATGTAATACAATTTTGTCTTATCTTAGCTTCTATGCAGATGGAGAATTCTACTTGTTTTAATATAATTTATCGTCATTACATTTTCCTTTATTAACGCTGCAATGTCTTGTTCGATACTTATTCTCATTTGTGCCGTAATTTAGCCAAGTCAACTTGGCTCCAAAATACCTCCTAACGACTCTTACCAACATCCCCCATAAGACTTGGTAAGAACTTAGGATAACTTAGACATAACCCTTACGTAGAGTAAATCAACATACATATTTCTTAACTTCTAAGAGTAGAAGGAATCATGAAATAATACCACATGTATATTCCATACATAGAATCATGTCTAAATAAGGAAGAGGTTCACATACCTCGCGACGATTATCGACAAATAGCAAAATGCTCCGAAGTACTTCAACCTTGATAGTTATTCCATCCTTCAAGTAGAATCCGCTATACTTAGTACTTCAACCTAAAATGGTCATAATACGTCCATTAAACCTCTAGCTTCAAACGTAGAATATTCTAAGTGCAAAGTCACTAAATTCTACGGAAAATCGGACAGCACTTCCTTTGTTTTTACATACTTTGCCACCTTTTTCAAGGCCGAATACAATAACCAAACACGCCACATTTAAGGCTCAATACAACAACCAATTAAAGGGGATTACACGCCTTACAATACGTGTAAAATTCCGCCCCACAATTGACATTAAACTAGTCCACAATACAATTGCCAATTTCGGCCAAAAGGTGCAACAACTTATCAACCTTTCCAATTCCTTTTCAATCCAACCTCTTAGGCCTAACATGTTATATAATCATAAACAACTTAACAATTATAATTCCTTCCTTATATAACATGTGACGATTAAACTAATAATCCAATTGAATTTTCAAGAGACAACTATCAACTTAGGAGTTAGAGAGAAGTTTCTCTCACTAAGGAAAACGCTCTCAACGTTTTGCCTTAGTTGCTCGCAGTTGTTCTTCCCCTCCCCTATGTTTAACGATTACACCCTAATGGTTTGAAGTTTTCATTCTCAATATGAAGAAATCTAAGCGTTATACGTTCAAAGCAATGATTAGGAGGCTCGTAGTTCAACGAAGGCTAGAACAAGGAAAAAGAAAAAGAATGGAGCGATCCTATTATTGTGAAGAAGTTCTCATTAAGCAATTTCGGACCTTACGTGTTGGTACATGTTAAGCGGACTCACGTATCCTCCGGAGAATGTAGTAGATGATGCTATGCTCCAAAAGATTCATGAATGGGGCAAAAGCATTGTCTGAAGAACTTGGATATTAGGATTTTTGAAGGCGGAAAACTTCGTGCTACTATGGTGGTCGATCCTATCACGGTCAATGGTTGATTCGGGATTACCACGAAAGAACAAGGCGATCTTGGCGGCTCTAGTACCCCAACACTACGGAAATTTGCTCGGGCATGCGGAAAAGGATAATTGCAGGTCGGACAACGTGAATGAGGCCTGAGGCGATGGCCTACTTGGGTCGAACCGGGTATGGGCGCGGTCGGGAGTCTATGGGTCGGGTGGATGTCGATGGGTCCGAGGCTATCCAAGTTTTGCATGATTCCAAGTCAGTAGATAGCATTGATGTTGCTCGCATTCCCAAAGAAGCGATCGCGAGCCAAAGCTCCTAACATTATTGCCGGAAGCGATGTGACCCCTCCATTCTGGTCGGGCGTGGGTCTTAATGCTAAGAGGCGGGTATGGAGGGTGTCCATACATCGAATACACGCAAAGATGTTAGTTTCTAGGCGGATCTTTGGGCTCGAGAAGTCTCCATCCTGAAGAGCCTCGCATTAATTATCAAAGCCAAGGCGTCTCAATTAAATCTGCGGTACCAATGAGCCACTTCCAATTACGGATCTTTATGGCAATCAGTTACCAAGGCGGGCCAAGAGGACACCCATGGAACATTGATTACCCGTTATTCAACGAGCTAAGTCGGTTGTGGGACAAGTGCCTCGCATTAATATTGTGGAGCCGAGGCGTCACACTTTAAGTCTTTGGGTACCAAGGAGTCTCTCTCTGGGCGGGACTTAATGAGGATCGGACTACCAAGGCGGGTCGGTGGGCACTCATGGGTCTTCTATTATTCGTAATACAAGGATTAAAGTCGGTTGAGGGAAACAAACGAATTCTATTCCCGAGAGCCTAGGAACTACATCGCCATTAATAACACGGGAGCCAAGTGCGTATTAAATGTTTAGGATCCAATGCGCCTCTCGTGTAGTTAGACACCAACTCGAATTCACTAAGTGTAACTAATGATGCCTTCCTCTTTAGGCGGTGTGCTTGAAGGAGCAAACATCAAGAACTTAAATAAACCGTTCGTCTTTAGCTCTTCGCCGAGCACGAGCATAAACTTTAACAAACACCTCTCTCAACCAATACCCCTCACTACTACGATTTACTCAACACCACCTCTTCTTCCTTCCCTTCCTTCTCTACCTACCAAAACCGAGACACTTTCCTACCCTACCAAATGGCACGCGTATTCTTTCTCCCAACGGGTCCAGCACAAATCATTCTACCTCCCCTCTGCCCTTACCTCTGAAATGCCTCCCATGATTTACACACAAATGCTCCTTCAAAACCATATCAAACCCCACCCGCGGACACTACTCCTAAGAATCACCTCCGAATCATGGCAAGGTCCCACCTCCAAGAAGACTTACGCAGGAGTCTTTGCGGGTACTAGGATTGAAGCAAAAGGAATGAAATTGCAATTTATTGAACAGCATGGTAAGGAAGTAGACATTGAGGTGGAGGATGAAGTCCCATTCATAGAAACTTGGGGTTATTGCTTAATTGGTTGCTTCAGGGTCCCTTCCCGGAAGAGGCGTTGAACACCATTGTGAAGGGATGGGAGTGAAATGCCGTATCATACCATATGGCAAAGGTTGGGCGGTGTTCAAGTTCATGACGGAAGAAGAGCGCACTAATGTACTTCATGGTGGCCCTTATATGGTCTACGGAAGACTATGATGCTCAAAGCTATCAATAAAGGAGTTCTCATGCGGATGAGTTGTTTATGGACATTCCTATTCGGGTCACTTTCCGGACATTCCCCTTTCCATCCAGGTGCGGGCCTCGAGAAGATTGCTTCCGTGTAGGAATACCTCTTTACGGATCAATTTACTAAGGAAAGATCTAAAATGAACTATGCTAGAGTTCTTGTAGAAGTGAATGTCGTGAGGAGCCTCAAGTGAGTTTATTGTCAATCTTCCCGATGGCAGAAGGTACACTCAAAGGGTTAACTATTAAAATTATACTGACTTTTGCTTTCATTGTGCTGATTTTGGACAAAACCATATTATGTGTAAAATTATGTGATATGATGCAAAAATGGAAGCTGATACTAAGAAGCGCACTGCGTAGTTCCTCCTTATAATAAGGAAGTTCTTACTTGTGCTAACGCCAGAGGCGCGGATGGTGCCACTCCACACCTTATCCACCAACCTCCTACATCCCGCGCCAGACAACTTGATGGATATTGAAGATAATGAGCACACAGCACCTCCTGGTCCCGGTTGTGCGCAGGATGCATCGCATTCTGCCGGTCCTTCGGTTTTAGGTAATCCTGGCCCAGCAACGTTGCGGAAACCACATGCTTTGCCCTCTAGGCCCGGCTCACGGGAAAGGCAATGCACAAGCGATAAGTGCGTTATAAGTCTATGCATTACGATCCTGCAGTTCCTTTGAACCCGCAACCTTCGACGGGCGAAGGTACTAACACGGGTGTTAAGGGAGTGTCCTCACGGCGTCTAAGAGTGTTACCTTTGAACGCGGGAGCATAGCAGGCCGATACACACGCTATGGCTTCCAGGAAAGATGATGGTGGAAAGAAGTTATGCCAAAGAAGTTCATATCAAAGGCGGTGGGAAGACTAAGGCGACAAAGCGCGGAGAGTCTTTGGGAAAATCTCCTTTGTTTCCTAATGAAAATACTTTGTTGGAATGTCCGCGGTCTTTGCGGACTAAGGGATGTGGCGACCACGCAAGCACTAGTGTGTAGTCTCACTAATGAGGATGATGTGGCTTTTTTTTGTCTTTTGGTAACAAAACTCTCTTAGGAAAGGATTGAGTCTTTCTCTTCTTAAAGATTCATAGGTTGGTATTTATGCTCAAATATGTAATTCATCGATGGTGGAAGAATGCTACTCTTGTGGGATCCTCAAAGGTCTGTTGTGAAGTGCTTGGAATGGATTCTCAACATATCCATGTTCAGGCAAGTTGTAAGATTACTCAAGTGTCCTTCCTTGCAACATTCGTGTATCCGATTTACAACATCACGGATAGGAGGATCCTTTGGCATCACCTTACTCACTGGGCATTGGCATCACTAAACCTTGGATGATTATGGGAGATTTCAACACTTCGCTACCCTCAAGATAAGGCGGGAGGCCCTCCTCTAACGCCGTATGCACTAAGGACCTTGGAGATTTCAGAATGCTCATGGACTAGAAGACACTCCATCTTAGGTTCTTTCTACACTTGGACAAATGGTTCGATTTGGTCCAAGCTTGATAGAGTAATGATGAATCAAAATTGGGGCGATTTGACCTTAGAATGCCTGACCAATTTCATGCCTATGGAACTGTCTCGGACCACCGTCCCGATGGCTACGGTAATTGCATCCTATAATATTGGGAAGCGGCCTTTCAAGTTCATGAATATGTGGCTTTCACCCCGCTTTTGACAACATTATGACTTCATGGAGACAAGACATTCTAGTCTTGCTCAATTCGTTCTAGCATCGAAATTGAAAGACTTGAAACAACCAGAGGGCATTGAATATAAGTGAGTTAGCGGTATTGATCAAAGAGCTAAGGAGGCAAACATGGAGTTTAAGGAGGCTATTAGTGCACATATGGGGACCCCTTTGATGAGGAGCTTAAATCAAAGGTTAAGTCCTCAAGAGTTAAAGCCAACACCTTAATGGAAGTAGAGACATTTCATTAGGCAAAAGTCGAGACGAAACACTTGATTGGAAGTGATAAATGCTCCAAATACTTCCATAGCTTGATCAAGAGAAGTAATGTCAAGAACTCCATCAATTTTCTTGTCAAAACTAATGGGATTATCACTACATCACCGGGAGGTAAGAAAGCTTCTAGAGGAATTTTATAAGGATCTTCGCACATCTCGACCACATCGAACTTTGATCTGAAGTGTGCAACTTTGGGCGAAGCTAAGTGAAGAGGGCGATCTACAACTTTTGCGCCGTATCCCCAAAGGAGATTTGGGAAGCTCTTTACGATATTGGAAATGATAAAGCTCTGGACCAGATGGGTATTCGCGACCTTCTTTAAGAATAGATGGAGAGATGTGGGACATGATGTAGTAAGAGCGTGCAGGAGTTCTTCTCTTGGGGTTCTTTTGAAACAACTTAATCACACCATCATTGCCTTGCTGCCCAAGACCGATAGGGATCCTAAGGTAACGATTTTAGGCCTATTGGATGACTAATGTGGTCTATAAGATTATTACAAAGATTTTAGCTAACGAATGGCAAAGATTCTTCCTTCTATCGTTGACAAATCGCAAGGGCTTTTGTGAAAGGGAGAAATATGATGGACAATGTCTATGTAGCACAAGAGCTTGTGAGAGGATTTAATAGAGCAGAATCTCACCTAGGTGTATGCTCATGGTGGATCTTAGGAAAGCTTTTGACACGGTCTCTTGGAGTTTCCTTGATTCGGTATTAAGAGGCCTCAACTTTCTGCAGATTTGTCGGTGGATCATGGAGTGTGTTTGCTCAGCGTCCTTCTCTCTTTCTATCAACGGTGAGTTACATGGTTACTTCAAGGGTAAGCGCGGTCTTAGACAAGGTGATCCTATGTCCCCAACGCTCTTTATCTTGTGTATGGATTATCTTTCGAGGATGCTAAAAATGAGGACTGAGGCTAGAGCTTTCTCTTATTATCCAAAATGTAAAAGGATGGGTATTACTCATCTTGCTTTTGCGGATGACCTCATGCTTTTTGCCAAAGGTGATATTTCTTCGGTTGAGATTCTTATGAACTGTCTAGAGGATTTGGAGGATGTCTGCAGGTTAACCCTTAATCCATCCAAATCCTCCGTCTACTTAGCGGGAGTACATGATGAGTGCGTGATTTGATCTTGGCCGGGGTTGGATTCGGCATTGGTAGCTTTCGATGCAGTGCCAGGGATCCTTTGTCCCCAATTTCAGTCTCGGTGGAACAATTTGCTCCTTTCACTAGTGCTATTTCGAATTACATTCGAAATGGGGACACCACACTCTTTCCTATGCAGCAAGCTAGAGCTTATTAGGTGTCATCCAGGGGTTGAGAGTTTTTGGTTCGGGCCCTTCCTATTCCGGCCATTTGTACTCAACAAGGTAAGGTGCACTCAGTATCCAGTTCTTATGGGGTGGGAAACCACCAAGAGTTGCTTGGAAACCATTTGCACCGCCTCAATCGGAAGGAGGTTTGGGCCTTATGAATATCAAGGATTGGAACAATGCCACCTTTCCGGCCTATTTGGCAAACACACACGACGAGACTCACTTTGGGTCGATGGGTCATGACTTTTATTTGAGACGGTTCTTTTTGGGACTATGAGGTACGTCCTAGAGACTCCCCCCTATTCAGAAAGATTTGCGGGATACGCGACAAACTTGTTTCCATCTTTGGTAGCCAAGGAGTTGCAATTGCCGGATTAGCAAAGTGTTGTACCAACGGTAAATTTGATTCAAGTCTCGTATATGAGATCTTGCGCTCTAAGCAAGAAAAAAAGCCTTGGATGTCACAAATCTGGAGAGGATTCATCCCCCCTAAGTTCTCGTTCACCATGTGGTTAAATTGTAGAAAGCGGTTAGCTACAAAGGACACCCTTTCCTATCTCAACTTGGAGGATAAGTCTTGTGGGTTCTGCAAGCAAGCAAATGAAACAAGGGAGCACCTCTTCTTCACATGCCCCTACACCCGTTTGATTTGGAAAAGCATAAGAGACTGGTTGGGAATTAAGAGAGAAATGACCACTATTGAAAGCTCTCTCAAATGGATTAAAAAAGACCACCGCGGAACAGGCATCCGAGCAAAAGCAACCTTAATTGCCTTCTGCATTATGGTCTATGAGATTTGGAGGACAAGGAACACACTGCTCTTTGATGGCACAAACTCACCGGCAGAAGAGGTCATTACCAAGATTAAAACAACATCCTATAGAGTACTACATGATTTTATCCTTCTTGTAATGGCACGCCCGGTGACAACTCCTTACTCCCCCGTTTCTTCTTTAAATTACGTTGAGGACTGAGAACCCTCAATGATGGATTGTAGCCACTTTTCTTTCGGTTTCTAGTAATAATATTTGCATTTACCTAAAAAAAAAAAAATCCAATTGAATTGAAATCTCAAGGCTAAACATACTAGTTTTCGGATTAGGGTTCCAATATCCATAACACTTATCAACTTCATAATATATATTTCTCATACTTGCTAACATCCAAAGCTACAACAATAAGTAATCTTAATTACTAAAACGACAGGAATTATACCTTTACAAGCCCTTATAATTTCCAAGATTCAAAGTCGCTCCTTAGCAATTCTTATCTCCTTTCCTTTACGCTCCAATCCGCTATTTGAAGCCTTTAGAAGCTCACAACCAACTTCTCTTCCATTTCCAATCAAAACCTATGAAAATGCCTTAGGTTTTCGCCTTGCGACTAACGTGAAAACGCCGTTTTCCGAAATCTTTCTATTGAGATATCCTTACAATACCCTTAGGGACCTTGGGTTAAAGTCTTGTGGCTAATGTATCAAAACTACAAAATTTCCTTGTGGATTACACCTTGAACCCGAGAGCAAGTCTCCAAGAACAAACATGTTGTGATTTTTTTCTAAGTGTTAAAAGAGCTAGTCTTGCACTAGTTATGTATATATAATATAATGGAGGGTCTAGATTACAACACATGTTAAATTTGGAGGGAAGAGATCAAGCCAAGTGGCCCTTGGACTAGTCAACAATGTCAAGCTCTATAATTAGCAAGACTTGGTCTTCTACCATGGTCAATGACCATAATACCCTTGCATAAAATTCGACCAAGCCATGTGGGGGGGTGACACGTGTCGCCCTCCCATTCGTCTATAAAATTCTGTAACCCTCGTGGGCCCCACAAAACGTAAAATTCCTCGGGTGGGCCCCACATGACCAAATCCGTAAAAATAAATTTCCATAATGATAATAAGTTATATCCTCTTCAATTAATGCATTTTGAGAATCCAATTCTCCTCAACGAACATTTCTCCTTTCCGACGTTCGGAAAATTTTCTGTCGGAAAAACAATTCTTCCTTTCGTACCAATTTCAAGTCTTGAGTTCCTTATGTACATTCTCTTAAACATGTCCTGGAGTTACGGGGTGTAACAATAACAATGGGTCTCACGCCCACAACATCAATCATGCCCGTAGAATACCTTCCTCACGGCTATGCATGATATAATAACACCAAGTACATACGAACACCGTGTCCCACGTGTCATAAAACCGTACGGGGCAAGTACGAAGGCATAGCTACCAGATCCAACCTGCATCATCAACTGACCGGGGCAAGTACGAAAGCCAGCTACCAGAACCTACCGTACCAACAATACTAAACAACCATATCACGAAGCTGACACGTGGCAAGTGCGATAGCCTCTACCAGATCTGTTATACCCCGTATTTCCAGAGTATGTACGTGAGGGCGTACGTATACAAATTTGAGACTTAAAGTTTGGCATAGGTTCGAAATTTTGTGCACAACACCCGGATAGAGTCGTTTTTCGACGAAACGTTTTACAAAGCTTGCGAAGGGAAAATTCCGGCTATGTCATTTATAATTTTTGCGAATTTTTTCGAGAGACGAAACATTTTGGACCAACGGCAGGGTGACACTTGTCACCCTCAAGTGGGCGATGTGGATGGTCGGTTGGGTCACGGGTTTGTGGCCAATTGTTGCCTTGTTTTGGCCTTGTTTTGTGCCTTGTTTTGTGGCTTGTTTGGTGCCTTGTTTTGTGGAGTAGGGTTAGGGTGCACTTGGCTTGATCTTGGCCTTACACTTGCCTTGCACATGGCTTGATCTTGGCCATTGGTTGGCCTTTGGTTTTCCTATAAATACCCCCCTAAGCTTGAAGACTTCTTCATCCTAAATTTCACTAAGTCTTGAAATCCTCCCTCCCCTCTTGTATGGTGTTCTCGTCCAAGAGGTCTCTCCCTTTGAGGAGCTTTGGCCGAGAGGTCTCCCCCTTCCCCTTTGTAGTGTCTAGCCAGTAGGGTACCCCTAGCCTAGTTGTTTCGTATAATACACCCCCCCTCTTGGTAGAAATACTCTCCAAGTATTGTTATAATGCCCAAAATACCTTAGCCTTATACCTTGTAGTATTCCAAAGTTACCTCTATACGTAGAGTCCGGAAATACTACCTTTTATCTCAAAACGAAACCCTAGGGAAAATCTTCATCGTCGGTTGAAGTGCTAAGTAGAAGTTGTTGGGAACTTCTAAGGGTTGTTTGGAGCGGGTTGGAGCGCCCGGAGTAGGAGCTAAACGTTGCTCAGGAGCGACTTTTATACTTGGATAATTTTGGGCTTATCGAGGTAAATACTCTTGACCTTCTTTTGTAATAAGAGTTTGTATACTGTTGAAGTATAAGAATTAAGTATAAGTATATACAAGGAAGGTATATAAGAAGGGAATTGAACTGTACTTACATAGGACTGTATTTACAGTAGACTTGTAAATTTGACGGGTAGGGAAGTGCTGCCCAATTTACCGCAGAGTAGTCTAGACTTTGATAGACTGGTATAACCTATATAGGTTGATTGTGCTACTTGAAAGGTGGACAAGGCTAGCCGGGTTATAGCCGTGGAGCGTTTTGCTTATAGTCGATAATCGTCGCGAGGTATGTGATTCTTCCTATACTCTTGAGCATGATATTTTAAAGGAAGATATATATAGTACGGCAATGTCTTTTGACTTAAGCCTGAATAATAAGAACCTTGAATGTATTTCAAATGTTAAGAAACCATTTTTTTGAAAGAAGAGTAACACTTGGTTTTAAGGTTTTAAAAAGAGTTATACTAGCTTTATGGGGAGTTAGGTATAACGTCTTAAGAGAGGTAAAGAAAATGGTTTACTGATTTTAGAAGTTAAGAGACTTGATCTTAAGAGATAAGAGACTTAACTTAATTGAAGTAATATGAATTTTGTGTGAAACCTCATTCGTGAGTAATGAGTACTTGGTTTTTAAAAGGAATAACGTTTTACTGATTTCGGAAATCAGAATGAGTATCGACAAACCACTGCAGCGTTAATAAAAGGAAAATGTAATGAATAATGAAGTATTATTAAAACCAGTAGAAACCTCCATCTGCATAGAAACTAAGATGAGACAAAATGATATTACATTTTCTAGATCATGGCTGCTTTAAGATGGTTATAAACAAGAATAACTGCTCACATATATGGCATATGTTTTAAAAGAGATTAAGACATTGAACTATGAAACTTTTCTAAAATAAAGAGACTTGAGTAATTGAAATTAGGCAAACTGGAACCTTAGGGAAAATAATGTGGTTGAAAAGGAAAGTGTTTTGGTTTACCTAAAAATGTGAGTCACTCTATTTTATACTACGGGTATCGGGTGACTTTTATAAAAGGAATGGATCTCTTTAAAAGGAAGTTAACGTACGTAGTACTTTAGGGTTAAAACCCGGACTTTGATATAAAATGAAAGTACTTTGAGTTGTGTATAACTTGCCTATGCTTGTTGTTGTATAACTTGCCTATGCTTGTTGTTGAGTAACTTGCCTATGCTTGTTGTTGTGTAACTTGCCTATGCTTGTTGTTGTGTAACTTGCCTATGCTTGTTGTGATAGCCTTTGTTGTGCAAGAATTGTGTTTCTATATTACCGCGTCTCTCGATGGGGGGCCGGTTGACTTGTTGAGGACTCACTTGGACGTACTGGCAGTGACGGAAGATTCCACGGGTATGCTTCCATTATTATTGTTACATGGGCATGTCTACACCGATGATGTGGACATGTGGCCATTCTGGTTATTTACGGCGAAGTATCGTGACTTACGGTTGTGATCGGGTGCGTAGCCTGTTTACTTGCCCCCGTCAGCTACGTGACGCAGGTGGATCTGGTATAGGTTATTGCACACCGCCACGTGTCGACTGCGAGTCGGTGTTTGGATGGAGCCGTGACTTACGGTTGTGATCCAGTGCGTGGCGATTCACTTGCCCCGTCGCCATTGGCGCAGTGGAGTGGTGGAGGCTATTGCACTTGCCACGTGTCAGCTTCATGATATGGTTGTACAGTATTATTGGTACGGTCGGATCTGGTAGTTATACTTGCCCGTCACGGTTTTATGACACAGTGGGACACGTGCTCATGTATACTCCTTGGTGTTGTTATATCATAGATCGCGGTGAGGAAGGAATTCCACGCACGAGTGATGATTTGGAGGCGTGAGTCCCGACTTGATATAATCGTTTATATGTTATGCATCGTAGTTTGGTTATCATACATGTCTCCCGCTTTATATAGACTATTATGATTTCATTTACGATATTTCGTTTCACATACTTGGTACTGTTATCGACCTCATTCGGGGCTGCGTTCATGCCGCGGTAGAGGTACATGTTTGTCGATCCCCGCTTTAGGATCACCTTTCAGCGTATTGAAGCTCCGTTCCTTGGAGGCTTATCTTTGGTATGTTACCACAGTCCGTAGGTTCTTGTACATTCGGGGTATGGCGGGGCCTGTCCTGGTCATAGTTGTTGTAAAAATCTTAGAGTGCAGCCTTGTTGTGGCGGGGTTGTAAGGATTATCGCTCAAAGGTCGATATATATATATATGCGAAAGGCAACCGCTTTTAGTTGGCCTATTTTATTTCATCTTAATCCATGTCTATTTGCATGTTTAAGTTTTTATTTCCGCTGGTTTTTCTCTGATGTTGTATCACTAGGGTGCCCGGGGTAAGGCACCAGTCACGGGCCCGGATTCGGGTCGTGACAAGATCCTCCCTGCGCCACGTAGCTGACGGGGGCAAGTAACCAGGCTAACCACCAGATCACAACCGTAAGTCACGGCCGTCCAAACGACTCGCGAAGGCGACACGTGGCAAGTCGATAACCTCTACCAGATCCTCCGCGCCACGTGGCGATGGGGGCAAGTAACCAGCTAACCACGGATCACAACCGTAAGTCACGATACTTGCCGCGCGAAGCTGACACGTGGCAAGTGCGATAACCTCTACCAGATCCACCTGCGTCACGTAGCTGACGGGGGCAAGTAACCAGGCTAACCACCAGATCACAACCGTAAGTCACGAGACTTCGCCACAAATAACAATAATGGTCACATGCCCCCGGAATCCCTCATCGGTGTAGACATGCCCATGTGACAATAATAATGGAAGCATACCCGTGGAATCTTCCGTCACTGCCGGTACGTCCAAGTAAGTTCACAACAAGTCAGCCGGCCCTCCATCGAGAGACGCGGTGGTATAGAAATACAATACTTGCACAACAAAAGCTATCACAACTAGCATAGGCAAGTTCAACATACTTTTAGACTTTCATTAACATGTAAATTGATTCACCATTTATATAACTCAAGTACTCCCATTTTGTGCCAACAATCCGGGTTTTAACCCTAAAGTACTACGTACATAAGTTCTTTCAAAAAGATCCATTTCTTTTACAAAAGTCACACGATACCCGTAGTATCAAAAATAGAGTAACTATTTTTATTAAGTAAACCAAAACAATTTCCATACTTTCTTTTTAAACCAAATCACTTCTCCCTTTAAAGTCAAGTTACCATTTTAAATCCAATAATAAAACCATTCTTTTACCTACATAAAGTTGTTATAACTAACTTCCCATAAAGCTATTATAACACTTTATGTTTTAAACCAAATTAAGACAAGACCATACCTTTCTTTTAAACCAAAAACTCTTCAATTCCTCAAGTCTCTTTTCTTTTAGAAATCAAGTTCCTTACTGTGGAATTTAAGAAAAATCAATATTTGTTATTAATGATCTTATTAAAGCAGCCATGATCTAGGAAATGTAATACCATTTGTCTTATCTTAGCTTCTATGCAGATGGAGGTTTCTACTTGTTTTAATAATAATTAATTAGTCAATACATTTTCCGTTATTAACGCTGCAGTGGTTTGTTCGATACTTATTCTCATTTAAGACACAATTACCCATTTCTCAAAAATGCGGTTTCACAACCTTTTAACATAATTCAAGTCAAGTATCTTATCTTTTAAAAACAATCAACCATATTCGTTTAGCACATGTACGTCTACCGTACTACATAGTTCACAATAAACATGCTAGAAAAGATAGGAAGAGGTTCACATACCTCGCGACGATTATCGACAAAAAGCAAAAAGCTCCAAAGTACTGTAACCCTGCAAGTCCTTTCCACCCTTCAAGTAGAATACGCTACTCGCAACTTCCACCTAAAAAGGCCACAAAACGTCTATCAACTTCCCGATCTCTTCGTAGAATATTCTAAATACAAGATTCCTTATTCTACGGAAAATTCGGAAGCACCTCCCGCAACCACATAAATCTCTCTCTGCAAGGCCCGCTACTGTGCCAACAACTCCGGGTTACACGCCTAACCTGACGTGTACAACATCGCCCACAATAATATTACAAGTCTTCATCAGAATATACCCAATATAAATACAATTCAATTCTTTATAATCATCCTTCCATAAATCATATACTCAAATTATACATTACTACAACATGTAATCTCCTATTACAATAGGGGGATAAAGATCATTACCTCGATAAGCCCAAAATTATCCAAGATTATAAGTCGATCCTGAGCAACGTTTAGCTCCTAATCTGTACGCTCCAAACCGCTCCAAGCAACCCTTAGAAGTTTCTAACAACTTCTCTTAAACACTTCAACTCCAAAAAGTGAAGAACACTTAGGCTACAATTTTGGCAATGTTTCGGCCAAGGGGTAGTTTTAGGGGCTAGGGTGTGAAATCTTTTCTAACTTTTGGTTAATAATCTTCCTAATACACTAAGGAAGAACACTTAAGAGTTTAAGAATTTTTGGACAAAGTTTGGTTAAGGGAGAGGGGTGTTGGACGAGAACTACAACAAAGGGATGGAGTATTTTTGCCTTGGAATTTCTCAAGTGTGGATGAAGAAGTCTTGAAACTTAAGGGGGTATTTATAGGACATTCAAGGGCTAGGATTGAAGCAAGTGTGTGGTCTAGATTGGGCCATGTGTGTGTGGGTCCCACTTATCTATCTACTCCACAAATATCTTGCAAGACTTTGACCAAATGTTTTAAGTCTTTTTCATGCCAAAAACGTGTAAATCATGTCCAACAATTTCGTCCACCAAGTGTCACCTAGGGGTGACACATGTCTCCCTCCTATTGGTCCAAAATATTTCATCTTCCGAAAATATCCGTAATGCCAAAAATCCGAAAATAAAGTGGGCCCCACAAAACCGTAAATTCTCCCGTGGGCCCTACGTGACCAATTTCGGAAATAAAATTCCATAATTCTCAAATCTTCCCAAAAAGTCCGAATACCAAATCTGGGAATCCAATTCCCATTAACGAACCTTTTTCCTTCAAAAAATCCGGAAACTTTTCCGTCGAAAAATCACATCTTTTCTTCCTTTCCAATTTAATGTCGTATTCTCGTACGTATGTCCTCACATACATACCCTGGAACTACGGGGTGTAACATTCTTCCCCCCTTAGAAACATTCGTCCCGAATGTTCCTTCTAAGTCTCCAACGTACATGCACCGGTATAGTCTTCACTACTATACTTACGAAACCAACTATGCCACATATTGCCATAATATAACATACGCGCGAAACCCAAATCCAAGCCAACGAGGAATCACCTCGAAGATGTAAAACAACACCAACTCTCGCTCCTGGTCCAAAGGATACTCCCTTCGCACCTTCACTTCACAAAAATGATCACTTCCATCTCTCAGCACATGTTCACTTTCTTCCTTACTCGTCGTACCCTTCTCGAACACCCGAACTCTTTCTAGTACACGTACCACACTTCAGTCATCACTTCAGTTTCCAAAACCTGGGAGTCACTACCTCCAACTTGGTCATCTTACAAGCCTCAAATTCCTTCAAGGCCATTCCCGGCCTTCACGATCTGATTCTAGTCGAACACATCCGCGAACTCGTACGATGGCTACCTAAACCTGGTGTCATGACCCGATCCCGGGCCCGTGACTGGTGCCTTACCCCGGGCACCCTAGTGATACAACATCAGAGAAAATCAGCGGAAATAAAAACTTAAACATGAAACAAGAGATATGATAATAAAACAGGCCAACCAAACGGTTACCTTCTTGTATATATAGCTAAAAACTTGATAGCTACATCCTTACAAACCTTGCCTACAACAAGATTCTGCACTCTAAGAGTTTTTATACAACATGACGACAGTGGCCTCGCCATACCCTCGAATGTACAAGTACCTACAAAGGATGGACTATACCAAAAGATAAGCCTCCGAGAAACGGAGCTTCCCAATACGCCGAATCGTGATCCATGAGCGAGGATCAACGATCGTGTACCTCTACCGTGCATGAACGCAGCCCAAGGAGGTCGATAACAGTACCAAGTATGTGAAATCAAAAATATCAGAAATGAAATCATAGTAGTCTATATAAAGCGGAGACATGTATGATAACCAAACTACAGTCCACAATAAATAAGCAGTCATGTCAAGTCAGGGACTCACGCCCTCGAAGTCATCACTCAAATATAACAATGGCTCTCACGCCCACAACATCAATCATGCCCGTGGAATACCTTCCTCACTGCCGGCAGTCTATGATATAATAACACCAAGGAGTACATATGAACACCAGGTCCCACCTGTGTCATAAACCGCACGGCAAGTACGAAGGCTAACTACCGGATACCAAAGCCGCATCATCAACTGACCGGGGCAAGTACGAAAGCCAACTACCAGATACCAAAGCCGTACTAACAATACTATACAACCAAACCACGGTCGACAGGCAAGTACGAAAAGCCAACTACCGATACCAAAGCCGTGTCACGAGCTGACCGGCAAGTACGAGGGCTAACTACCGATACCAAAGTCAGAATCACGAGACTTCGCCACGGGCGACACGGCAAGTACAAAAGCCAACTACCAGATACCAAAGCCGTGGTCACGAGTCGACCGGCAAGTACGAGGGCTAACTACCGATACCAAGGTCAGATCACGAGACTTCGCCACTAGACCGAACGGCAAGCACGGCTAACTACCAGATACCAAAGCCGAATCAGCCACGACTTCGGGCAAGCACGAGAGCCAACTACGGATACCAAAGCCGAATCAAGATAACCTCGTGGAGAGCTAGTCCATGGAATAACACTATCAACGTGCGCACTGCGGAATCCTCCGTCACCGCCAGACGCCCAAGTAAGATCATAACAAATCAGCCGCTCCATCGAGAGACGCGGTATAGAAATACAATACTAGCACGACAAGGCTATCACACGCAAACATAGGCAAGTTACACACAACTCAAGGTACTTTCATTTTATGCCAAAGTCCAGGTTTTAATCCCCAATGTACTACATACGTTAAATTCTTTTTAAAGAATCCATTTCTTTTACAAAGGTCACCCGATACCCGTAGTATTAAAATAGAGGGACTAACATTTTTAAGTAAACCAACACACTTTCATTTTTAAAATCAAGTAACAACATTCTTTTCCAAAAGTTCAGGTTTGCCTAATTTCAAATATTCAAGTCTCTTATTGTTTCACGTCAAGTCATTTACATTTTAAAAGCCACAAACCATTTCTTTACCCACATAAAGTTGTTATAACCAACTTCCCATAAAGCCGTTATAACACTTTATGTTTTAAACCAACCAAATTCATTTAACACATGTACGTCTACCGTACTACATAGTTCACAACATATCATGCTAGAAAGATAGGAAGAGGTTCACATACCTCGCGACGATTATCGACAATTAGCAAAACGCTCCAAAGTACTCTAACCTTGCTCGCCTTTTCCACCCTTCAAGTAGAATACGCTACCCGTAGTACTTCAACCTATAAAGGCCACAAAACATCTATCAACCTCTAGATCTCTTTCGTAGAATAATTCTAGATACAAGATTCCTTATTCTACGGAAAATTCGCAAAGACCTCCCCGCAACCACATAAATCTCCTCCTCTAACGAGGCCTGCTACCAAACCAACAATCCCAGGGGGGGTTACACGTCTAACCGGACGTGTACAATTCTACTCCACAATAATACTACAAGTCTACTGTAAATACAGTTCAATTCTTATCCATATTCATTCTACATATAGTATTATCAACTATACATTACAACAACATGTAATTTCCAATTACAATAGGGGGTAAAGATCATTACCTCGATAAGCCCAAAATTATCCAAGTTTTATAAGTCGATCCTGAGCAACGTTTAGCTCCACTTATTTACGCTCCAACCCGCTCCAAGCAACCCTTAGAAGTTTCTAAACAACTTCTCTTAACACTTCAACTCCAAAAAGTGAAGAACACTTAGGCTTGTTCTTGTCATGCTCTCGCCCAAGGGGGGTAATTTAGGGGCTAGGGTGTGAAATCTTTTCTAACTTTTGGTTACTAATCTTCCTAATACACTAAGGAAGAACACTTAAAACTTTTAGAATTTTTGGACAACAATTTGGTCAAGAACTTAGCCAAAAACCGAGAGCACTCACTAAAGGGGAGGGAGTATTTTCAAGCTTCGAAATCTCTAATTGTGGATGAAGTCTTGCAAGCTCAAAGGGTCTATTTATAGAACAATCAATGGCCAAGATGAAAGCAAGTGTATGGTGAGGATTAGGGACAAGTGTGTGTGAGTTCTTCCAACCAAATGTCCACCACAACTTTGTGACAAGTGTCCACCACAACAATGAGACATGTGGCTAGCCACATGTCTCAAAAACGTCCAAGGCCACACTATTTTCGGCCATAGGGCCACATGGGGTGCCATGTGTCGCCCTCCTACTCGTCCAAAATATTTCATCTTCCGAAAATATCCGTAATGCCACAAATTTCGAAAATAAAGTGGGCCCTACAACCGTAAATTCCTCCCGCGGGCCCCACGTGACCAATTCCGGAAATAAAATTCCATAATTCTCAAATATCCCAAAAAGTCCGAATACCAAACTGGGAATCCATTCCCATTAACGAACCTTTTTCCTTCACAAAATCCGGAAACTTTTCCGTCGAAAAATCACATCTTTCTTCCTTTCAAATTTTAATGTCGTATTCTCGTACGTACGTCCTCGTATACATACTCTGGAACTACGGGGTGTAACATTCTTCCCCCCTTAGAAACATTCGTCCCGAATGTTCTTTCTAAGTCTCCAAACATGCTTGAGCAGACATAGTCTTCCATACTATACTTACGAACCCAATTATGCCCCACAGGGCGATAATACGACGACGCAAAAATTCACATCCAAGCCAACGAAGAATCATCTCTAAAGTGTATAACAATACCATTAGCTCCACCCATGGTCCAAAGGATACTTTTTCACATCTTTACTTATAAAAGGACACTTCCATCTTCTTAACACATCTACGCCTTTTTCTTACTCGTCGTATTCTCCTCGTACACTCAAACTCTTCCTAATATACTTACCACATTTCGCTATCGCTTGATTTTCAAAATCTCGGGTTACTATCTCCAACTTGGTCATCATTAATCGAACACTGACGGATCTCCGATACTCTTCCAAACATAGCAATATGGAATACCGGACGTACGCTTCCTAAGTCGGACGACAAGCTAACTTATAGGCAACCCGCCTATTCTACAATGATCCAAAAGGCCCAAAGTACCTGCTAAGTTCCCCGCTTCAAATCTCACACCCTTTTCGGTGGTGCCTTCAAGACCCACCACAACTCAACTCCAGTGTCGACGATTATCCGCACTACTGCTGACTCGACCGCTAATAACCTCTTCTGGATAAGCTTCACCTTATCCACATCCTGCAGAATCAAGTATGGACCAACTATCTGAACCTTGCCAACATCGAACCAATCGACCGGAAACCTACACTCCCGCCCATACAAGGCTTCATAAGGCACCATCCGAATACTGAAATGGTAGCTAGTATAATACTCACTCAACAAGAGGCAAACTAATCCTCACAGCTACCTCTGAAATCAAAACACCGGCCCGTAACCTATCCTCAATGTCTGGATAAAATGCGCTGTTCGTCCGTCGGCCCGAGGGTGAATGCAATACTGAGACTCAACTGAGCTCCTAACCCCGCCTGGTAAAACCTCCCGAAAAAGAAATAGCTACAAACTGGGCTCCACTGCCTGCCATAAAATAAAGTAGGAACCCCGTGCAGCCTTACAACCTTCCTGATATACAACATCTCGCATAACCCTCCGCCGAGTAAATGGCCTCGACTAATGACAAGATGGGCTGACCCATCGCCCTACTACTAGTCGAACGCATCCACAAACTCGCAAGATGGTTACCTAAACTGGGCTAACACCTCGTGACTTATCATCTAATGACCACCTCAAACCGACTCCACATTCCGGCCGCGGGTTGACTCGCGATATGGCCTCTCAACCCACCCACTGTACTAAAACACAACAGAAATAATGCAAAGGAAACACATGTTTATCTCAAGAAAAGTTGCCTTCGGCATATATATATATAAAACTTAGATCCGAACAGCTACATCCTATTACAACCCGCCCACAACAGATTACTGCACTTACGAATGATATGACAACAACGACGGACAGGTTCCGCCATACCCCGAATGTAGCACCTACAACAACAGTGGACTATACCAAGATAAGCCTCCGAGAAACGGAGCTTCCCAAACGCTGAATCGTGACTCTATGAGCGAGGATCAACATCGTGTACTTCTACCGCGCAGATGAACGCAGCTTCGGGCGAGGTCAAGACAACAGTACCAAGTATGTGAAATCAAAATATCGTAAATGAAATCATAGTAGTCTATATAAAGGTGAGACATGTATGATAACCAAACTACGATTCAAAATAAATACGCAAATATGTCAAGTCGTGACTCACGCCAAAGTCATCACTCAAATATAACTATGGGTCTCACGCCACAACATCAATCATGCCCGTGGAATACCTTCTCACCGCCAGCCTATGATATACAAGCACCAAGAAATACACATGAACACCGTGTCCCACTGTGTCATAATAAAACCGTGACGGGTAAGTACGAAGGCATAGCCGACTACTAACACCTACGCACCAACAAGGTCATAAATCGATCATGAGATCTGTCTGCATCGCCACATGATCGGCCGCCACTCGCCACGCATCTAATGCGCGATCTAGTCCTCGAACTTCCCGCACTCCGCATAGGCCAACCTCATAGCCCGCATGAGGTATTCCCGACGAGGGTAGCTACTCCCAAGATCCGCCTCGACTCGCACCGCATGGCCACAAAGACCGCATGACCACAAGCGGCCGCACACTAACACGAACTCCGTAGCTCGCATGGATCCCCGACCCGCATGAGGTAGTCTCAATCATGGTCCTGCATCACCGAGCTATACCCCGCATCGGAGGGCAGCTTAACCCCCGGTATTAGGTCAAGAGGTGAGTGATATAATACTAGCATAACGGCTTACCGTTAGACAACATAAGCACAACAAGGGAAACCCCTTTACACAAACATCACAAGATACTAACACACGTAGCATCCTAACATGTTTAATTATCAAATCAAACAAGGAAGTATTACAAGGCTATCACAAATCAACACACTCAAGTTATCCACACAAGGTACTTTCTACTTTATGTTTAACACGTTTGGGTTTTTAGCCCCAAAGTACTTCATGTATTAACTCTTTAAAAGATCCGTTTCTTTCACAAAAGTCACACAATACCCGTAGTATAAAAATAGAGTGACTATCTTTTTAAGTGAACCAAAACACTTCCCTTTGTAAAATCAAGTAACAACATTATTTTCCAAACGTTCAAGTTTGCCTAATTTCCAATGCTCAAGTTTCTCATTTTTCGAAAGGTTTCGTAGTTCATAGTTTTAATCCTTTAAAACAATTTGAGAAACACATGCCTTATGTGTGAGTAGGTTATTCTTGTTCATAACAATCTTATTACAGCAGCCATGATCTAGGAAATGTAATATCATTTTGTCTCATCTTAGTTTCTATGCAGATGGAAGTTTCTACTGGTTTTAATAATACTTTATTAGTCAAAACATTTCCCTTTATTAGCGCTGTTGTGGTTTGTTCGATACTTATTCTGATTTCAAATCAAGAAAAGATTATTGCTTTTAAAAACCAAGTACTCATTTCTCACGAATGAGGTTTCACACAAAATTCATATTAATTTAATTAAGTCAAGTCTCTTATCTTTTAAGATCAAGTCTCTTAACTTCTAAAATTAATAAACCATTCTTTTATCACTCTGCCGTTATACCTAACTTCCCATAAAGCTAGTATAACTCTTAAGCTTTTAAAACTTTTAAAACCAAGTGTTACTCTTCTTTCAAAAAGGTTACTTAATTCTTCCAAATACTTGATTCTTTTATTCGTGCTTAAGTCAAAAGACATTGCCGTAAAACTACGCCGCTTAACACACGTACGTCTACTGTACTATATATATTCTTTAAAATATCATGCTCAAGAGTATAGGAAGAATCACATACCTCGCGACGATTATCGACTATTAGCAAAACGCTCCACGGCTATAACCCGGCTAGCCTTTTCCACCTCTCAAGTAGTACATGCTACTCGCAGAACATTCAACCTATAAAGGTTATATGTCTATCAAAGTCTAGACTACTCGATAGAATAAATCTAGATACAAGATTCTACGGAAAATTGGGCAGCCCTTCCCTACCCGTCAAACTACACAAGTTCATCAGAATACACCCTATGTAAGTACAGTTCAATTCCCTTCTTATATACTTTCCTTGTATATACTTATACATATTCTTATACTTCAATAGTATGTAAACTTAATTACAATAGGGAGACAAGATATTTATCTCGATAAGCCCATAATTATCCAAGTATAAATGTCGGTCCTGGGCAACGCTTAGCTCCTACTCCGGGTGCTCCAACCCGCTCCAAACAACCCTTAGAAGTTCTACGCAACTTCTTCTTAATACTCCAACCAACTATGGAGATTTTCCTTAGGGTTTCGGTTAGAGACAAAAAGGACATACTAGAGTATTTCCTGCTCTACGTATAGAGTATCTTTGGAATACTACAAGGTATACGGCTAAGGTATTTTGGGTATAGTAACAATACTTGGAGAGTATTTCTACCAAGTGGGGTATTTTATGAGAACAACTAGGCAAGTGGGGTACCCCACTGGCTTAGCCCTACTAGGAAGGGGTGGGTCTCGCCACACCATAAGGAGTGGTGCTAACTCTCGCTGGGGCCTCAAAATGGGAGGGCTTTCAAGACTTAAAGAATGAGGAGTGGATGAAGAAGTCTTCAAAGGGAGGGGTATTTATAGGTCAAGTGGCCAACCAATGGCCAAGATCACGCCAAGTGCAAGGCAAGTGTAGGGTGAGGATTTAGGCAAGTTTCCACTCTATCTACTACACAAAAATATCCTACCAACTCCTTGACAAAAAGCCAACCAAATCGCTCCAACCGCCCATACGTCCACCAACTTGAGGGTGACAAGTGTCGCCCTCTCGTTGGTCCAAAATGTTTCGTCTCTCGAAAAAATCCGCAAAAAATAAAAATGACATAGCCGGAATTTTCCCTTCGCAAGTTGTGTAAAACGTTTCGTCGAAAAACGACTCTAATCGGGGGTTGTGCACAAAATAAAATCGGCCAAGCCTACTTTAAAGTTCAAACTTTTCTACGTACGTCCCCACGCATATACTGAAATACGGTATAACATTCTCCCCTCCTTAGAAACATTCGTCCCGAATGTTCCTTCAAAGTCTCAAAACAAACGCGCGCCAGTATAGTCTTCACTACTATACTTATGAGAACAAACCTACCACACCTGGCCACAGAAAACACCTGCGCAATTACTTACATCCAAGTCCACGAGGAAATACCTCTAATATCACAAAGCCCTTACCCGAGGTCTAAAATATACTTCCTTCGCACCTTCTCCTTACAAAAGAAATGATCACATCTATGCTCGCCATACATGCTCGCTTCTTCCCTTACGTGTCGCACTTTCTTGTACACTCAACTCTTTCTCATAACTTACTACATTTCGCTATCGCTTGGGCTTCTAAAACTTGTCACACTTATCCGGTGGTACCTTCAAGACCGACCACAACTCAACTCTAAGCGTCGTCGCCGATTATCCGCACGATTTCTCTGAGCTGCCAATAACCTCTTCAAGACAAGCTTCACCCTATCCACAGTCTGCTGGAACAAGCCTGAACCAACTATCTGAGCCTTGCCAACATCGAACCAATCGACTGGCAACTTACACTTCCGCCCCTACAAGGCTTCATAAGGCGACATCCGAACACTGAAATGGTAGCTTAAACACTCCCTCCACAGGAGACAACAATCCCCACAACTACCCCTGAAATCCAAACACTGGCCCGAGGGCGAATGCGATTCTGAGTATTACCTGAGTTCCTAACCCTGCCTGGTAAAACTCTCAGAAAGAAAAAGAAACAGCCGTAACCTGGGCTCCACTATCTGACATAAGGTGAAAGTAGGCACCTCGTGCAGCCTTACAACCTTCCTGAAATAATCATCTCGCAACTTACTACCGAGTACACGGTTTTGACTAAAAGCTAAGATGGGCTGACCTCATCGGCCCGACTACTGGTCGAACGCATCCACGAACTCGTACGCTGGTTAACTAAACTTGGGCCTAACACCCTCGTGACCCTACCACAAGGCGGGACCACCACAACCGACCTCACCACCATACAGCCGCGGGTTGACCCGCAACACGGCCCCAACCCGACCCAACGCCGCAAACACTAGCTCCCGGGGAACAATCTCACTAATCACGCTACGAAAACCTAGCGGCCTTCTTAGCTCAACTACCCTCTTTCCTTCCACCCTACTCGTGACTTATCACACAAACAAATCTCACGCACTATGCACTGATAAGGATCAAAACATAACAATACATCTTTACCCAGACGGCCTTACCTCTAAGGTCTCTACGATAAAGCTCTAAGGCTCACACTTTTCCTATCCCCAATCTTTCCCTTACTTAACCATGATTTCTAATCACACTAACACACCGCTATCGTAACATAGCACTTAAGATATACTCATCTTATCACACAATACTAATCTCTGAGGGTTAAGGATATACCTCTATTCATCGCTTCACCCTCGTCGTTCTAATCAAACTCGCCTGTAGGCGCACAACTACAAGGTGACGAATCGGTCATCGATCAAGGCGATGAGTACTCCTACTTACATCCTCCTACTAGACATCCTTTCGACACACGGCCCCGACGGCCGCAGTAAATCAGCACCAAAAGACGACATTCCCGATGACGTCGCCACACCGTGAACACTGGGAAAATCAACTACCGGGCCGGAACCTACGTAGTCGTGAACCTAAGCTCGAGCTCACCAACTCTCGTGATACCCCGAACGCCCCGAACTCGCGAGGACCTTTTCGCACCGCGGATGTGCATAATCTAATTCCATCGCGAGGTGACTCGACTCAAAGTTACCAGCGACCTTGCTTGCTCGCCCTTCGCCCTCGTTAACCTGCCGATCTCTACGTTTGGCTCGCCGCGCATAAGCCCGCATACACCGCCATGCTCACGCCTAATCAAGAATTACTCTTGTCCAACCTCTTAAATAGTCATTAAGACCGTGATAAATCGATGCATAAATATTCTCTGCTAAATCCATAGCTAACAGGTCGCCTTTTTGCAATCTATATTCTCCGCCCCGGCCGTGGAATCAAGGTTCAATTATCATGGCCGCAGCAGGGCATCGCCGCCCGTGCTAGATCACTGGGCCGTGACGAGCATAACTCCCGAACGAAGCACCTAACTCAGTGATGGTTGGGCTCAGGCTCTCAGAACCCTTCAGATTTACTTCAGCCTCCTCATTGCCTCGCCTCCCGGCTCGGTTGCCACTATGCGGAGGCATAACGGTAAGGGAAAGAAATACGTTAGAGGGTCCAACTTACAACATGCCTCTAAGGCACGATCTCGAGTGAGAAGAATAGAAACTAATCCTAAATATCCTATAGCCTCTCGACATTGCGTGCACAACACACCGATAATCAAGACTTCATCGGATACTGCCTATAGACACTTTCCGAGGATTAATCGCTTCGATACCACTTTTGTCACGCACCCATTCCGGCTCGTGATCGTGCCTTACCCGCACCCACGTAGTCATACATCGAGAAAATCAGCTAACATAAAACACAACAGAAATAATGCAAAGGAAACACATGTTTATCTCAAGAAAAGTTGCCTTCGCATATATATATATAAAACTTAGATCCAAACAAGCATCCTATTACAACCCCGCCACAACAAAGATTACTGCACTTACGAATGATATGACAACAACGACGAGACAGTGGCTGGCCATACTCGAATGTAAGCACCTACAACAACAGGGACTATACCAAGATAAGCCTCCGAGAAACGGAGCTTCCCAAACGCCGAATCGTGACTTATGAGCGAGGATCAACATCGTGTACTCTACCGCGGCATGAACGCAGCTTCGGCGAGGTCGCATAACAGTACCAAGTATGTGAAATCAAAATATCAGAAATGAAATCATAGTAGTCTATATAAAGCAGGAGACATGTATGATAACCAAACTACAGTTCAAAATAAATACGCAGTCATGTCAAGTCAGGGACTCACGCCCTCAAAGTCATCACTCAAATATAACTATGGGTCTCACGCCCACAACATCAATCATGCCCGTGGAATACCTTCCTCACTGCCGGCAGTCTATGATATACAAGCACCAAGAAATACACATGAACACCAGGTCCCACCTGTGTCATAATAAAACCGTACGGGGTAAGTACGAAGGCATAGCCGACTACTAACACCTACGCATCAACAAGGTCATAAATCAGATCGAGATCTCAAGACCGCCACATGATCGAAGCCGCCACTCGCCGCAGATCTAATGCGCGCATCTAGTCCTCGAACTTCCGCAGCCTCCGATAGGCCAACCTCATAGGCCCGCATGAGGTATTCCCGCATCGGTGGTAGCTACTCCCGCATCCGCCTCGACTCGCACCGCATGGCCACAAAGACCGCATGACCACGCGGCCGCACACTAACTCAGAACTCCCGTAGCTCCGCATGGATCCCCGACCCGCATGAGGTAGTCTCGAATCACGGTCCTGCATCGCCGAGCTATACCCCGCATCGGAGGCAGCTTTAACCCCTGATAGGTCAAGAGGCGAGTGATATAATACTAGCATAACGGCCACTGTTAGACAACATAAGCACAACAAGTGGAAACCCCTTTACACAAACATCACAAGATACTAACACACGTAGCATCCTAACATGTTTAATTATCAAATCAAACAAGGAAGTATTACAAGGCTATCACAAATCAACACACTCAAGTTATCCACACAAGGTACTTTCTACTTTATGTTTAACACGTTTGGGTTTTTAGCCCCAAAGTACTTCATGTATTAACTCTTTAAAAGATCCGCTTTTCACAAAAGTCACACAATACCCGTAGTATAAAAATAGAGTGACTATCTTTTTAAGTGAACCAAAACACTTCCCTTTGTAAAATCAAGTAACAACATTATTTTCCAAACGTTCAAGTTTGCCTAATTTCCAATGCTCAAGTTTCTCATTTTTCGAAAGGTTTCGTAGTTCATAGTTTTAATCCTTTAAAACAATTTGAGAAACACATGCCTTATGTGTGAGTAGGTTATTCTTGTTCATAACAATCTTATTACATCAGCCATGATCTAGGAAATGTAATATCATTTTGTCTCATCTTAGTTTTTATGCAGATGGAAGTTTCATGGTTTTAATAATACTTTATTAGTCAAAACATTTCTTTATTAGCGCCGCGTGGTTTGTTCGATACTTATTCGATTTCAAATCAAGAAAAGATTATTGCTTTTAAAACTAAGTACTCATTTCTCACGAACGAGGTTTCACACAAAATTCATATTAATTTAATTAAGTCAAGTCTCTTATCTTTTAAGATCAAGTCTCTTAACTTCTAAAATTAATAAACCATTCTTTTTATCACTCTTAAGCCGTTATACCTAACTTCCCATAAAGCTAGTATAACTCTTAAGCTTTTAAAACTTTTAAAACCAAGTGTTACTCTTCTTTCAAAAAGGTTACTTAATTCTTCCAAATACTTGATTCTTTTTATTCAGCTTAAGTCAAAAGACATTGCCGTGAAAACTACGCTCGCTTAACACACGACGCTCATCAGTACTATATATTCTTTAAAATATCATGCTCAAGAGTATAGGAAGAATCACATACCTCGCGACGATTATCGACTATTAGCAAAACGCTCCACGGCTATAACCCGGCTAGCCTTGTCCACCTCTCAAGTAGTACATGCTACTCGCAGAACATTCAACCTATAAAGGTTATACGTCTATCAAAGTCTAGACTACTTGTGAGAATAAATCTAGATACAAGATTCTACTAAAAATCGGGCACCCTTCCCTACCCACAAACTACACAAGTTCATCAGAATACAATCCATGTAAGTACAGTTCAATTCCCTTCTTATATACTTTCCTTGTATATACTTATACATATTCTTATACTTCAATAGTATGTAAACTTAATTACAATAGGGAGACAAGATATTTATCTCGATAAGCCCATAATTATCCAAGTATAAACGCTTGGCCCCGGGCAACGCTAGCTCCTACTCCGGGTGCTCCAACCCGCTCCAAACAACCCTTAGAAGTTCTACGCAACTTCTTCTTAATACTCCAACCAACTATGGAGATTTTCCTTAGGGTTTCGGTTAGAGACAAAAAGGACATACGGTAGTATTTCCTGCTCTACGACAGAGGTATCTTTGGAATACTACAAGGTATACGGCTAAGGTATTTTGGGTATAGTAACAATACTTGGAGAGTATTTCTACCAAGGTGGGGGGGTATTTTATGAGAACAACTAGGCAAGGGGGGGGGGGGTACCCCACGGCTTAGCCCTACTAGGAAAAGGGTCTCGCCATACCATAAGGAGGGGGGTGCTAACTCTCGGCCAAGGGGGGCCTCACGAAATGGGGAGGGCTTTCAAGACTTAAAGAAGTGAGGAGTGGATGAAGAAGTCTTCAAAGGGGAGGGGTATTTATAGGTCAAGCAAGGGCCAACCAATGGCCAAGATCATGCCAAGTGCAAGGCAAGTGTAGGGTGAGGATTTAGGCAAGTGTCCACTCTATCTACTACACAAAAAATATCCTACCAACTCCTTGACAAAAAAGCCAACCAAATCGTCCCAAATCCGCCCCATACGTCCACCAATTGGAGGGTGACAAGTGTCGCCCTCTCGTTGGTCCAAAATGTTTCGTCTCTCGAAAAAATCCGCAAAAAATAAAAATGACATAGCCGGAATTTTCCCTTCGCAAGTTGTGTAAAACGTTTCGTCGAAAAACGACTCTAATCGGGGGTTGTGCACAAAATAAAATCGGCCAAGCCTACTTTAAAGTTCAAACTTTTCTACGTACGTCCCCACGTACATACTCTGGAAATACGGGGTATAACATGTGGCTAGCCACATGTCTCAAAAACGCCCGTGCCACACTATTTTTCGCCATAGGCCACTGGGTGCCATGTGTCGCCCTCCTACTCGTCCAAAATATTTCATCTTCCGAAAATATCCGTAATGCCACAAATTTCGAAAATAAAGTGGGCCCTACAACCGTAAATTCCTCCTGCGGGCCCCACGTGACTAATTCCGGAAATAAAATTCCATAATTCTCAAATATCCCAAAAAGTCCGAATACCAAATCTGGGAATCCAATTCCCATTAACGAACCTTTTTCCTTCACAAAATCCGGAAACTTTTCCGTCGAAAAATAACATCTTTCTTCCTTTCAAATTTTAATGTCGTATTCTCGTACGTACGTCCTTGTATACATACTCTGGAACTACGGGGTGTAACACCTGGGCCTAGCACCCTCGTGACCCCACCACCGTGACCACCTCAACCGACCACCTCTCCGTTTCGCCGCGGTTGACCCGCGAACGGTCCTTAACCCGACCTAAAATCGTACAAACTCTTGCTCCCCGATCCTAACAATCTTACCTATTCAAGTCCTGAAAGCTACCACCTTTATCTTACACAACCCAAGGAATTATCCCACGATGCATTTCACGCATACCAAGTATTTCGACAAAAACTAACCGTAAAATCTTTTACTCAAGACGGCCTTACATCTAAGGTCTCAATTGTCATAACTTCTAAGGTTCAAAGTTTTCTCATCCCCAGACTTACCCTTTTCACTAACCAGGCTTCTAAATCACATTTTAACACAAAGCTATCTGAACATAACACTTAACATATCATCATAACATCAATACATACTAGTCTCTAGAGGGTTAAGGATATACCTGTAATTCATCGCTTCACTTTCCCTTGCCGCTACCTGCCTGGACACTCTTCCGCAAAATGGCCCTGCCGGCCACAAGTATAGCAATCTCCCAAACTAGTACGACACTCCCCCCTATGGGTTTTACCACAACGGATACACTGAGATACGGGTAGACTCATCCGGCGAGTACTCCTACTCCCGAAAATCAAACCCGAGCTCGACCGCCTCGAATACTCGACGCTCAAGACTGTGGAGGACCACTCTATACTGGCGGAGGTGTATAACTAGCCTGCTGCTGAGGCGGTCCGCCTCGAAAGTTACCAAAGGACCTCGCTCGCCTCTTACGCCGATCCTCGATCCCCACGCCGGTCTACGCCTCCATCCTCGCGCATAAGCCCGTATACGGCAATGTCCATGCCCGGCCAAGAGCTACACCAGCAAGCCGCTAAGTAGTCATCGAGCCTCGCGACGTAGCGGTGCACTCGACCTCCATATCCGCCACTAACGCAGGACATATCGAGCCAACGAGTCAAACTCAACGCGTTGTACTCCCGAATCGCAAGGCCCTCTCCGTCTCAAAGATCAAAAATCTGTCGCCTCGTTTCTCATCCGTGGCGGCAAGAAATGACCAAGGAATGCCTCAGAGAACTCGTCCCCATACACCGAGGCGCATGCACTCTCGACAGCTCCCACGAATCAAACCCGATCGCGGTATTCGCACCGATGCGAACCTAAGACCACCGACTCGGTCTCAAGCTCGATCACTTTACGATCCAGAATCGCTTGATGAACTCCTGCGGATCATCCTCGTGCCTCACCGTAGAACTCGGCGTCGCAACTCGTAAAGTCCTGTAGCCTCAAAATATCCGATCTCGTGAACCACGGTGCTACTGGAACTGGCCAGATCCACCAATCCTCGCTCGCCACGATCTCCGGCTAGTAATCGCCATCTCCTCAGAACCCATCTCTCCGCTCCAGTGTGGACCGAGGCTCGTGTACCGTGGTCTCGTGAGCCTCGCTGCGACTCTAAACTCGCTGGGCCGCCGGCCGCAAAACTCGCCGTCTGTAGCACTATCTCATGTAATGACCGCTCGCGCTCGTAACCTCTCGTGTTTCTACTCAGCCTCCGCTCGCCTTTGCCTTGCCTGGGCTCTTTGCGCGTAGGCATAATCGTACAAAAGAATACGTCGAGGAGTCCAACTTATAACACACTGTAAGGCACGATCTCAGAGTGAGAAGAATGGAAACTAATCCTAAATATCTCGTAGCCTCCCGACATAGATGTGGTGCACAACACACCGATAATCAAGACTCTACTAGACACGGTCAGACACTTTCCGAGGATTAATCGCTCGATACCACTTTTGTCACGACCCAACCTCGGCCCGCATCGTGCCTTACCCTGCACCCTAGTGATACAACATCGAGAAAATCAGGAAACAAAACTTAAACAGGAACAAGATACAAGATAAGAAAACAGTTAACCAAAACGTCCACCTTCATGTATATAGAATATAACCGAACACATAATCCTTACAAACCCCGCCACAACAGATTTACTGCACTCTAAGAATGTAATAACAACTATGATGGAGTGGCCCCGCCATACCTCGAATGTATAAGTACCTACAAAGGACAGGGACTATACCAAAAGATAAGCCTCTCCGAGATACGGCTTCCCAACGCTGAATCGCGATCCTATGAACGAGGATCAACAACCGGTACCTCTACCGCGACATTTAACGCAGCCTTCAAGCGAGGTCAAGACAACAGTACCAAGTATGTGAAATCAAAATATCAGTAAATGAAATCATAATAGTCTATATAAAGGTGAGACATAGATGATAACCAAACTACAGTACACAACATATAAGCAGTCATGTCAAGTCAGGGACTCACGCCCTCAAAGTCATCACTCAAATATAACAATGGGTCTCACGCCCACAAAATCTATCATGCCCGTGGAATACCTTCCTCACCGCCAGCTTCATGATATAATAACACCAAAGAGTACACATGAACACCCGGTCCCACCTGTGTCATAAAAACCGTACGGGGCAAGTACGAAGGCATAGCTATCAGATCCAACCTGCATCATCAACTGACCGGGGCAAGTACGAAAGCTACCGTAACCTACCGTACTCAACAATACTAAACAACCATATCACGGCGACACGTGGAAATTGCGATAGCCTCTACCAGATCCTCCTCGCGCCACGTAGGCCGACGGGGCAAGTAACTGTGCTAACCACTAGATCACAACCGTAAGTCACGAAGCTTCGTCCAAACACTGACTCGCGAAGCTGATACGTGGCAAATGCGATAACCTCTACCAGATCCTCCCTGCGCCACGTAGCTGACGGGGGCAAGTAACCAGGCTAACCACCAGATCACAACCGTAAGTCACGATACTTCGCCGCGAAGCTGACACGTGGCAAGTGCGATAACCTCTACCAGATCCACCGCCACGTAATGACGGAAAGTAACCAGATGTCACGACCCGACCTGCCCGCGATCGTGCCTTACCCCGCACCCTAGTGATACAACATCAGAGAAAATCAGCGGAAATAAAAACTCATAAAGACAAACAGTGAAATAAGAAGACAGGCTAACCAAAACGGTTACCTTTCTGTATATATAATAAAAGCTTGAACAGTTACATCCCTTTTACAAATCCTGCCCTTAACAGTACTACAAACCTCTAAGAGTTTTATAACAACAACGACGGGACAGGGCCCCGCCGTACCCCTGAATGTATAAGAACCTACACTCTCAGGGAATCATACCACAAGATAAGCCTCCGGATAAACGGAGCTTCCCAAAACTGAATCAGGATCCTGGCGAGGATCAACCATCGTGTACTTCTACTGCAGATGAACGCAACCGAAGGAGGTCAAGATAACAGTACAAGTATGTGAAATCGTAAGATCAAATAAAATCATAACATTTTAAAACCAATTACAAATACGCATTTAACAACAATTAATCGCACATAGTGCCACATCATAAACAAGAGCAAAATAGATATAACATAACTGGTCTTTTCTAGGCCGCTAATGATCGAAGCAAGGCCAATCGCCCATAGTATCATTATGCGAGCCTAATTCTGGACTCCCGCAGTCCGCATAGACCACCTAGGTCCGCATGAGGTAATCTCGATCGGGGTAGCTAACCTCGACATCAACTCGACTCCGCACCGCATAGTCATGCATCGCATGAGGTATTCCTCGACGGTAACCACCCGAGGATCATCCTAGAACTCCCGCACCCGCATAGGTCACATGCACCGCATGAGGTATTATTCGCATCGACGGGCTAACCTCGGCATAACAAGTCAGGGGGGTAAGTGATATAATATCAGCATAACTGCTTATCGTTAAACAACATAAGCACAACAAGAATAATCCCCCTTACACAAACATCATAAGACACTAACACACGTAGCATCGTAACATGTTTACTTATCAAACCGTCTTACTACACTTTCCAGAAATCAATACAATACTTTCATAAACAAATAAGTAAACCGTTCCTTCTATCTTCCTTAAGTCGTTATACCTAACTTCCCATAAAGCTAGTATAACACTTAAGCTTTTAAAACCAAGTATTTCTTTTCTTTAAAAAATGATTCATAACTCTTTTGAAATTCTTCAAGATTCTTATTATTTAAACTCCAGTCAAAAGACATCAAAGTAAAACCAAAATAATTTCCATACCTTCTTTTTAAACCAATCTTAAGACAAAAGCATGCCTTCATTTTTAAACCATTTTAAGACAAAACCATGCCTTCCTTTAAAACAAAGGCACTTTTTCCTTTTTAAAGTCAAGTAGCAATATACTTTTTAAACCAAGTGTCTTACTCTTTTAAAAACAAGTAACCTATACCTTTAAATCAAGTTACTTCTCCTTTCCCAAAATTAAGTTGTTTATAAGTCAAGTTATCATTTTAAATCCAATGATAGAGCCATTCTTATTTTCGAAATCAAGATAACTTTATTCTTTAAAAGACCACACACCCATTACTCATGAGTGAGGTTTTACAACTTTTTAACATTATTCAAGTCCTTAATAATTCATAACAAGTCACTTAACTTTGGAATCAAGTCAAGAACACAAAAGAAAAATCAAATTCCTTTAAACACACGATGCCTACCGCACTAAATATATTTCACAAATATCATGCTAGAAAGGATAGGAAGAGGTTCACATACCTCGCGATTATCGACAATTAGCAAAATGCTCCAAAGTACTCTAACCTTGCTCGCCTTTTCCACCCTTCAAGTAGAATACGCCACTCGTAGTACTTCAACCTATAATGGTCATAAACGCCTATTAACTTCTAGATCTTTCGTGAGAATAATTCTAGATACAAGATTCCTTATTCTACGGAAAATTCGCAGCACCTCCCCGCAACCACATCAATCTCTCCTCTATCAAGGCCCGCTACTAAGCCAACAACTCCTGGGAGTTACATCGCCTAACCTGACGTGTACAACATCGCCCCACAATAATACTACAAGTCAGAAAATACCCAATGTAAATACAGTTCAATTCTTCATAATTATACTTCCAATATATCTTATACTCAATTATTAATTACTACAACATGTAATTTCCAATTACAATAGGGGGACATAGATCATTACCTCGATAAGCCCAAAATTATCCAAGTTTTATAAGTCGATCCTGAGCAACGTTTAGCTCCACTTCCTTACGCTCCAACCCGCTCCAAGCAACCCTTAGAAGTTTCTAAACAACTTCTCTTAACACTTCATCTAAGCTATGAAGATTTCTCTAGGGCTTCATTTTGCGATTATTGGAATAAAGTAGTATTCCCGGGCTCTTAGTATTGAAATAAATTTGGGATACTACTAGGAATTTAGGCTAAGGTATTTGGGATTTATACAACAATACATGGAGTATTTCTACACAAAGTGGGGGGGGTGGTTGGACGAGAACTTCACAAGAGGGGGGGGTGGGGGACGAAAACAACAAATGGTAGGGAGTGTTTGCCTTGGAAAAACTTTAAGTGTGGATGAAGAATTAGTCTTGCACAAAGGGGGTATTTATAGGAAAATCAATGGCCAAGATCTAGGCAAGTGTGTGGTGTAGATTGGGGACATGTGGGTGTGGATTCTACCAACCACATGTCCACCACAAAATTTGGACAAGTGGCTCGCCCCTTGTCCACCACAAACCGCCCAGCCACGGTCCATCACCAATTCGGCCACATGGCCACATGGGGTGACACGTGTCGCCCCCTTACTCGTCCAAAATATTTCATTTTCTGAAAATATCCGTAATGCCAAAAATCTGAATATAAAGTGGGCCCCACAAAATCGTAAATTTTCCCCGTGGGCCCTACGTGACCAATTCCGAAAATAAAATTCTATAATTCTCAAATATTCCAAAAAGTCTGAATACCAAATCTGGGAATCCAATTCCCATTAACGAACCTTTTTCATTCACAAAAATCCGGAAACTTTTCCGTCGAAATACACATCTTTCTTCCTTTCCAATTTTAATGTCGTATTCTCGTACGTACGTCCTCATATACATACTCTGGAACTACAGGGTGTAACATTCTTCCCCCCTTAGAAACATTCGTCCTGAATGTTCCTTCTAAGTCTCTAATCACACAAGCACCGGTATAGTCTTCACTACTATACTTACAAAACCAATTATGCCACACCTGGCCATAATACCACATACGCGCAAAAACTCACATCCAAGCCAACGAAGAATCACCTCTAATCGTATAACAATACCATTAGCTCCACCTATGGTCCAAAGGATACTTTCTTCACACAAGAAATGATCACTTCTATTCTCATAACACATGCTCGCTTCTTCCCTTACTCGTCGTACACTTCTCGTACACTCGAACTCTTCCTAATATACTTACCACATTTCTGTCATAGCTTCAGTTTCCAAAATCTCGGGGTTACTATCTCTAACTTGGTCATCATTAACTGGGAACACTCGGAGGATCTCCGATACTCTTCCAAACATAGCAACATGGAATATCGGACGTCTCGCTTCCTAAGTCGGACGGCGGTGCTAACTTATAGCAACCCGCCTATTCTACAAACGACCAAATCGCCCAAAGTACTTCGGGCTATGTTTCTCGCTTCACATCTCGCCACACCCTTCCGGGTGGTTCTTGAAGACCCACCGTCAACTCAACTCCAAGTGTCGACGCCGATTACCCGCACGACTTCTGTTGACTCTGAGCTGCTAAAAACCTCTTCTGGATAAGCTTCACCATACCCACATCCTGATGAATCAAGTATGGACCAACTATCTGAACCTTGCCAACCTCGAACCAATCAACCGACAATCTGCACTTCCGCCCATACAAGGCTTCATAAGGCGACATCCGAATACTGAAATGGTAACTATTATAATACTCACTCAACAAGAGGCAAATAATCCTTACAGCTACCCCTGAAATCAAAATACCGGCCCGTAACCTATCCTCAAATGTCTGGATAAAACGCGTTGTTCGTCCGTCGGCCCGAGGGTGAATGCACATCGAGACTCACCGAGTTCCTAACCCCGCTCGTAAAACCTCCGAAAAAGAAATAGCCATAACCGGGCTCCACCGCCGCTATAAAATAAAAGTAGGAACCCCGTGCAGCCTTACAACCTTCCTTATATACAACCTCTCGCATAACCGTCCGCCGAGTTAATAGTCCTGACTAAAAGACAAGATGGACTGACCCCATCGGGCCGACTACTGGTCGAACGCATCCACAAACTCGACGATGGTTACCTAAACTTGGGCCTAACACCTCGTGACTTATCATCTAGCGGACCACCTCAAACCGACCACCACATTCCGGCCGCGGGTTGACTCGCGATATGGCCTCAACCCGACCCACTTCAGACTAAACTCGTTCCGATCCGGAACAATCTTACTAATTCACGCCATGAAGCTACCACTTCCATCTCACACTACCCATGGAATTATCCCACAATATATATCACGCATACCAAGTACTTCGACAAAGACCAACCATAAAATCATCCACTCAAGACGGCCTTGCATCCAAGGTCCCAACTGTTATAAATACTAAGGCTCACCATTTTCTCATCCCCAGACTAACCCTTTCAACTACCCATGTTTTCTAATCCACGCCTAACACAATGCTATCCGCACATAGCACTCCACATGTATGTACCATAACGACTTAGACCGGTCTCTTAAGGGCTGAAGATATCTCTGTAACTACTGCCTCACTTTCCCTTTGTCGCTCAAATCAAAACCTGCTCTGCTGGGCGCATAACTACAGAAGGTGATGAACCAGCCACTGATCCTGAAGGCTAAGTCGTAACATCCGCGCCACCCCTGGTCGGACAATTTCTCGCAAAATGGCCCTGCTGGCTGCAAGCATAACAAGCTGTCGAAGTAGTACGACACTCCCCACAATGACACCTACCGCGGCCACACCGAGGCGGGGTGGCCTCCTGCTAACACCCTCCTCTCCGAACCACCAATCCAAATCGACCGCAGTCGAGTCCTCCTACTTGCATCCCTCCTACTAGGACATCCTCTCCTCACATGGCCCTGACGGCCGCAGGTAAAACAAGCACCAGCAAAAAGACGACATTCCCCGGGATGACGCCTGTCACATCGTGAACACTGAGGAAAATCAACCTACTGCTAGAACCTATGTAAATCTGTGAACCAGAAGCCCTGGAGCTTTGACCAATTCCTGCATACTCCGAACGTCCTGAAGTCTGTGGAGGACCACTCTGTACTGGCGGAGGCGCATAACCCGCCTGCTGCTGAGAAGGTCCGCCTCGGAAGTTACCAAAGGACCCTGCTGCTCGCCTCTTCGCTGATCTTGGTTAATCCGCCGATCTCTACGTTCCTCGATCACGCGCATAAGCTCAGACGCTGCAATGTCCATGTCGATCAAGAGCTACTCTTGTACAACTCTCGCTAGATAATCGCCAAGTCTCGTGACATATTGGTGCACTCTATCCTCCATGTTCGCCACTAAAGCGGGGACATAACGAGCCAATGAGTCAAACTCTATCAGATTCCCAACCGCCCGCCTGCTCGCCTCAACCTCATAAATCTATCTGTCCGAAGCTCTCTCATCCGCGAGGGCAGAAGTGTGTAAGAAATGCCTCCGAGGTCTTGATCACTTTCATGATCCGCAGAATCGTCGAATAAACTCGATGATCTTCCTCGCCCTCAATCCATAGGACTCGGGTGATCGCAACTCAAGACGCCCCAAGTCTCAAAACTATCGGATCTAGGGTGAACTATCGCATCGCCGAACCACCGGCTCCGTCGTCCTCATTCCGGCCACCGACTAGTTGGTAATCGGGCCATCTCCTTGTAATTCATATCCTCTCTTCTCGCCGTGACTAGAGGCTCGTATCATGGTCTCTGTAGCTACCGCATCGCTCTAAACTCTCCGGGGCTAGCGGCGTCCACGAACTCCCGAATGAAGCGATGTCTCGGATAATGACGGGCGTGCCCTCGTAACCCTCGTGCTCTACTCGCAGCCTCCTGCTGCCTTGCCGCTCGGGCTCGATTGCCTTGCGTAGAGGCATAACGGATGAAAAGAATACGTCAGAGGGAGTCCAACTTATAACACAGCTCTAAGGCACGATCTCAGAGTGAGAAGAATGGAAACTCATCCTAAATATTCTGCAGCCTCCTGATTATAGGTGTGGTGCACAACAACGATAATCAAGACTCTACTAGATACGATTCGTAGACACTTTCCGAGGATTAATCGCTTCGATACCACTTTTGTCACGACCGACCTCGGGCCGCGATCGTGCCTTAACCCGCACCTAGTTATACAACATCAGAGAAAATCAGATTAAATAAAAACTCATAAAGACAAACCGTGAAATAAGACAAAGTAACCAAAACGGTTACCTTCTCAGATATATAATAAAAGCTTGAGCATTACATCCCTTTTACAAATCCCGCCCAAAACAAGACTACGCACTCTAAGAGTTTTATAACAACAAGGACGGACAGGCCGCCATACCCCGAATATATAAGAACCTACACTCGTGGGAATCATACCACAAGATAAGCCTCCGAGAAACAGAGCTTCCCAAACGCCGAAGTGATCCTATGAGCGAGGATCAACCATCGGTGTACTTCTACCGCGGCATGAACGCGGCTCGAAGGAGGTCAGATAACAGTACCAAGTATGTGAAATCAGAAGCGAAATAAAATCATAACATTTTAAAACCAATTACAAATACGCATTTAACAACCAATTAATCGCATAGTGCCAAAGATAAACAAGAGCAAAATAGATATAACATAACTGGTCTTTTCTAGGTCGCTAATGATCGAAGCAAGGCCAATCGCCCATAGTATCATTATGCGAGCCTAATCCTGGACTCCTGCAGTCCGCATAGACTACCTAGGTCCGCATGAGGTAATCCTCGACGGGGTAGCTAACCTCGGATCAACTCGACTCCGCAGTCCGCATAGTCACATGATCGCATGAGGTATTCTCGCGTCGGTAACCACCCGGAGGATCATCCCGAACTCCGCGACTCCGCATAGGTCACACACCGCATGAGGTATTCTCGCATCGGCGGCTAACCCCTGCATAACAAGTCAGGGGGGTAAGTGATATAATATCAGCATAACTGCTTATCGTTAAACAACATAAGCACAACAAGAATAATCCCCCTTACACAAACATCACAAGACACTAACACACGTAGCATCGTAACATGTTTACTTATCAAACCGTCTTACTACACTTTCCAGAAATCAATACAAGACTTTCATAAACAAATAAGTAAACCGTTCCTTCTATCTTCCTTAAGTCGTTATACCTAACTTCCCATAAAGCTAGTATAACACTTAAGCTTTTAAAACCAAGTATTTCTTTTCTTTCAAAAATGATTCATAACTCTTTTGAAATTCTTCAAGATTCTTATTATTTAAACTCCAGTCAAAAGACATCAAAGTAAAACCAAAACAATTTCCATACCTTCTTTTTAAACCAATCTTAAGACAAAAGCATGCCTTCATTTTTTAAACCATTTTAAGACAAAACCATGCCTTCCTTTAAAACAAAGGCACTTTTTCCTTTTTAAAGTCAAGTAGCAATATACTTTTTAAACCAAGTGTCTTACTCTTTTAAAAACAAGTAACCTATACCTTTAAATCAAGTTACTTCTCCTTTCCCAAAATCAAGTTGTTTATAAGTCAAGTTATCATTTTAAATCCAATGATAGAGCCATTCTTATTTTCGAAATCAAGATAACTTTATTCTTTAAAAGACCACACACCCATTACTCATGAGTGAGGTTTTACAACTTTTTAACATAATTCAAGTCCTTAATAATTCATAACAAGTCACTTAACTTTGGAATCGAGTCAAGGACACAAAAGGAAAATCAAATTCCTTTAAACACACGTGCGTCTACCGCACTAAATATATTTCACAAATATCATGCTAGAAAGGATAGGAAGAGGTTCACATACCTCGCGACGATTATCGACAATTAGCAAAACGCTCCAAAGTACTCTAACCTTGCTCGCCTTTTCCACCCTTCAAGTAGAATATGCTACTCGTAGTACTTCAACCTATAATGGTCATAAAACGTCTATTAACTTCTAGATCTCTTCGTAGAATAATTCTAGATACAAGATTCCTTATTCTACGAAAAATTCGGCAGCACCGCCCCGCAACCACATCAATCTCCTCTCTATCAAGGCCCGCTAAAGCCAACAACTCTGGGAGTTACATCGCCTAACCGGACGTGTACAACACCGCCCACAATAATACTACAAGTCTCATAAATACACCAATGTAAATACCGTTCAATTCTTCATAATTATACTTCCAATATATCTTATACTCAATTATTAATTACTACAACATGTAATTTCCAATTACAATAGGGGGACATAGATCATTACCTCGATAAGCCCAAAATTATCCAAGTTTTATAAGTCGATCCTGAGCAACGTTTAGCTCCACTTCCTTACGCTCCAACCCGCTCCAAGCAACCCTTAGAAGTTTCTAAACAACTTCTCTTAACACTTCATCTAAGATATGAAGATTTCTCTAGGGCTTAATTTTGCGATTATTGGAATAAAGTAGTATTCCCGGGCTCTTAGTATTGAAATAACTTTGGGATACTACTAGGAATTTAGGCTAAGGTATTTGGGATTTATACAACAATACATGGAGTATTTCTACACAAAGTGGGGTTGGACGAGAACTTCACAAGAGTGGGGACGAAAACAACAAATGGTATGAGTGTTTGCCTTGGAAAAACTTTAAGTGTGGATGAAGAATTAGTCTTGCACAAAGGGGTATTTATAGGAAAATCAATGGCCAAGATCTAGGCAAGTGTGTGGTGTAGATTGGGGACATGTGGGTGTGGATTCTACCAACCACATGTCCACCACAAAATTTGGACAAGTGGCTAGCCACTTGTCCACTACCAACCGTCCAAGGCCATGTGTCCATCACCAATTCGGCCACATGGCCACATGGGGGTGACACGTGTCGCCCCCTTACTCGTCCAAAATATTTCATTTTCCGAAGATATCCGTAATGCCAAAAATCCGAATATAAAGTGGGCCCCACAAAACCGTAAATTTTCCCCGTGGGCCCCACGTGACCAATTCCGAAAATAAAATTCCATAATTCTCAAATATTCCAAAAAGTCTGAATACCAAATCTGGGAATCCAATTCCCATTAACGAACCTTTTTCATTCACAAAAATCCGGAAACTTTTCCGTCGAAAAATCACATCTTTCTTCCTTTCCAATTTTAATGTCGTATTCTCGTACGTACGTCCTCATATACATACTCTGGAACTACGGGGTGTAACATTCTTCCCCCCTTAGAAACATTCGTCCCGAATGTTCCTTCTAAGTCTCTAATCACACAAGCACCGGTATAGTCTTCACTACTATACTTACAAAACCAATTATGCCACACCTGGCCATAATACCACATACGGGCAAAAACTCACATCCAAGCCAACGAAGAATTACCTCTAATCGTATAACAATACCATTAGCTCCACCTATGGTCCAAAGGATACTTTCTTCGCCACAAATAACAATACTGGTCACATGCCCCTAATCCTCATCTGCAGACATGCCCACGTGACAATAATAATGGAAGATACGTGGAATCTTCCGTCACTGCCAGTACGTCCAAGTAAGTTCATAACAAGTCAGCCGGCCCTCCATCGAGAGACGCGGTGGTATAGAAATACAATACTTGCACAACAAAAGCTATCACAACTAGCATAGGCAAGTTCAACATACTTTTAGACTTTCATTAACATGTAAATTGATTCACCATTTATATAACTCAAGTACTCCCATTTTGTGCCAACAATCCGGGTTTTAACCCTAAAGTACTACGTACATAAGTTCTTTCAAAAAGATCCATTTCTTTTACAAAAGTCACACGATACCCGTAGTATAAAAAATAGAGTAACTATTTTTATTAAGTAAACCAAAACAATTTCCATACTTTCTTTTTAAACCAAATCACTTCTCCCTTTAAAGTCAAGTTACCATTTTAAATCCAATAATAAAACCATTCTTTTACCTACATAAAGTTGTTATAACTAACTTCCCATAAAGCTATTATAACACTTTATGTTTTAAACCAAATTAAGACAAGACCATACCTTTCTTTTAAACCAAAAACTCTTCAATTCCTCAAGTCTCTTTTCTTTTAGAAATCAAGTTCCTTACTGTGGAATTTAAGAAAAATCAATATTTGTTATTAATGATCTTATTAAAGCATCCATGATCTAGGAAATGTAATACAATTTTGTCTTATCTTAGCTTCTATGCAGATGGAGGTTTCTACTTGTTTTAATAATAATTAATTAGTCAATACATTTTCCGTTATTAACGCTGCAGTGGTTTGTTCGATACTTATTCTCATTTAAGACCCAATTACCCATTTCTCAAAAATGCGGTTTCACAACCTTTTAACACAATTCAAGTCAAGTCTCTTATCTTTTAAAAACAATCAACCATATTCGTTTAGCACATGTACGTCTACCGTACTACATAGTTCACAATAATCATGCTAGAAAAGATAGGAAGAGGTTCACATACCTCGCGACGATTATCGACAAAAAGCAAAAAGCTCCAAAGTACTGTAACCCTGCAAGTCCTTTCCACCCTTCAAGTATAATACGCTACTCGCAACTTCCACCTAAAAAGGCCACAAAACGTCTATCAACTTCCCGATCTCTTCGTAGAATATTCTAAATACAAGATTCCTTATTCTACGGAAAATTCGGCAAGACTCTCCCCGCAACCACACAAATCTCCTCCTCTGTCAAGGCACGCTACTGTGCTAACAACTCGAGGGTTACACGCCTAACCTGACGTGTACAACCGCCCACAATAATAATACAAGTCATCAGAATACACCCAATGTAAATACAGTTCAATTCTTTATAATCATCCTTCCATAAATCATATACTCAAATTATACATTACTACAACATGTAATCTCCTATTACAATAGGGGGATAAAGATCATTACCTCGATAAGCCCAAAATTATCCAAGATTATAAGTCGATCCTGAGCAACGTTTAGCTCCTAATATGTACGCTCCAAACCGCTCCAAGCAACCCTTAGAAGTTTCTAACAACTTCTCTTAAACACTTCAACTCCAAAAAGTGAAGAACACTTAGGCTACAATTTTGGCAATGTTTCGGCCAAGGGGTAGTTTTAGGGGCTAGGGTGTGAAATCTTTTCTAACTTTTGGTTAATAATATTCCTAATGCACTAAGGAAGAACACTTAAGAGTTTAAGAATTTTTGGACAAATTTTGGTTAAGGGAGAGGGGTGTTGGACGAGAACTACAACAAAGGGAGGGAGTATTTTTGCCTTGGAAATTCTCAAGTGTGGATGAAGAAGTCTTGCAACTTAAGGGGGTATTTATAGGACATTCAAGGGCTAGGATTGAAGCAAGTGTGTGGTCTAGATTGGGCCATGTGTGTGTGGGTCCCACTTATCTATCTACTCCACAAATATCTTGCAAGACTTTGACCAAATGTTTTAAGTCTTTTTCATGCCAAAAACGTGTAAATCATGTCCAACAATTTCGTCCACCAAGTGTCACCTAGGGGTGACACATGTCGCCCTCCTATTGGTCCAAAATATTTCATCTTCCGAAAATATCCGTAATGCCAAAAATCCGAAAATAAAGTGGGCCCCACAAAACCGTAAATTCTCCCGTGGGCCCCACGTGACCAATTCCGGAAAAATAAAATTCCATAATTCTCAAATATTCCAAAAAGTCCGAATACCGAATCCGGGAATCCAATTCCCATTAACGAACCTTTTTCCTTCACAAAATCCGGAAACTTTTCCGTCGAAAAATCACATCTTTTCTTCCTTTCCAATTTAATGTCGTATTCTCATACGTGTGTCCTCACATACATACCCTGGAACTACGGGGTGTAACACCTGCCATACCCCTGAATGTACATAAACCTATAATGACAGTGAATCATACCAAAAGATAAGCCTCCGGAGAAACGGAGCTTCCTAAAGCGTAACGGTGATCCCATGGCGAGGATCAACAGAGTACCTCTACCGCGGCATGACGCAGCCTCGAAGGAGGTCAAGACAACAGTACCAAGTATGTGAAATCGTAAAAATCAGAATGAAATCATAACATTTTCAAAACAAATCCACAGATAGGCATGAAAAACCAATTAGCCACACATAGTGCCACATCATAAACAAGGGCAAATAGATTTAACGCAACCGGTCTTTTCTAGGCTGCTAATGATCGAAGCAGGGCCATTCGCCCTCAGTATCATTGTGCGAGCTTAATCCTGGAACTCCGGTCCGCATAGGCCACTGGCCGCATGAGGTACTCCTCGGACGGGGTAGCTAACCCGCGGCATTTCCTGGACTCCCGCAATCCGCATGGCCACTTGGACCGCATGAGGTATTCCTCGCATCGGCGTAACACACCCGGAGTGATTCCTGGACTACCGTAGCCCGCATAGGTCTCATGGACCCGCATGAGGTATTCCTCGCATCGGGGGTAGCTAACTCGTGGCTCGTAACAAGTCAGGGGGGGGGTAAGTGATATAATACCAGCACAACGGGCTTATCGTTAAACAACATAAGCACAACAAGAAAAACCCCTTACCACAAAAGTCACAAGACACTAACACCCGTAGCATCATAACATGTTTACTTATAAAACCAACTTACCACACCTTCAGAAATCATTACAAGGCTTTAATAAACAAGTAAGTAAACCGTTCTTTTTATCTTTCTTAAGTCGTTATAACTAACTTCCCATAAAGCTAGTACAACACTTAAACCATTTTAATAAATCAAAACAATCACATTTGTTTGGAAAACCAAGAGAACTTATTCTTTTAAAACCAAGTATTAATTTCCTTCCGAATAATGGTTCATAACTCTTTTTGAAATATTTCAAGATTCTTAATACTTAGAACTCAAGTCAAGAGACATCAAAGTGAAACCAAATTCAGTTAACACACGTACGTCTACAATACTATATATATTGTTCCACCCCGTATTTGCAGGACATGTTTTAAGAACGTAAGTAAGAAACTCACAAGTGTTAAGATTTGAGACTTGTAAAATTTTAACGGAATTATGAAATTGTCGGAAACGATATCAGGACGAATGGGAGGCGACACGTGTCACCCCTTTAGTGAGTGTCACGACCAAGGGCGTGGATCGTGCCTTACCCGGGCACCCAAGTAGACATACATCGAGTAATCACGAACAAACACAACAATATGAGATAAATGTATAAAACAATAATCAGAAAACTTGCCTTTCGGCATATATATAAATGACAACTTAACATGAACAGTTTAATCCTTTTTACAAACCCTGCCCACAACAGTACTACAGACCTCTAAGAATGATATGACAACAATGGCGGGACAGGGCCCCGCCAAACCCCTGAATGTAAACACTTACTCTGACGGGGACTACACCACCGATAAGCCTCCGAGAAACGGAGCTTCCAACGCTGACTGTGACCACGAGAGCTAGGATCAACGGCGGTGTACCTCAACTGCGGCATGAACGCGGCCGAGGTCGGTCAACAGTGCAAGTATGTGAAACTACAAAAATCGCAAATGAAATCATAATAGTCTATAAAGCGGGGAGACATGTATGATAACCAAACTACGCTTTACAATAACTGCAATCATATCAAGTCGTGGACTCACGCCTCAAGTCATCACCAAAGAACATATGATGGGTCTCACGCCCGACATCAATCGTGCGTGGGACACATTCTCACCGGCTAGCTTTATGATATAAAAGTTCCAAGGAACACACATGAACACGTGTCCCACTGTGCCATAATAACACCGTGCGGGGTAAGTACGAAGGCATAGCCGACTACTAACACCTGCAGTACCAACAAGGTCATGAATCAGACATAAGATCTGTCTGGCATCGCACATGATCAAAGCCGCCACTTGCCGCGAGATCTAATGTGCGCGTCTAGTCTCGAACTTCCGCGACTCGCGTAGGCCAATCTCATCGGCCCGCAGGCATCCCCGCATCGGTAGCTACTCCCGGCGTCGCCCCGACGCGATCGCGTAGCGCAAGCGACCGCATGCCCATAAAGGCGACACTAACTCGGAACTCTCAGAGTTCCGCATAGGCCGGGACTGCATGAGGTATTCTCGAATCATAGGTCCATCGACCACTGAGTCTACCCCGTCGGAGGCGCTTAACCCTGAATCATCTCAAGAGATGAATGCCACAATACTATCATAACGACCGATAGTTAATAAGCACTATCGGAAACCCTTCACACAAACATCACAAGATACTAACACACGTAGCATCCCAACACGCTTACTTATCAACGCAATCAAGAAAGTATTACAAGGCTATCACAAACCAATACAATCAAGTTGTTCACACAAGGTACCTTCTACTATATGATTAACAAAATCGGGTTTTTATCCCCAAAGTACTTCATACATCAACTCTTTAAAAGATACGTTACTTTCACAATGTCACACAATACCCGTAGTATAAAATAGAGTGACTATCCTTTTAAAGTAAATCAATTACTTCTCTTTGTAAAATCAAGTAGCAACATTCTTTTCCAATGATCAAGTTTGCCTAATTTCCAATGTTCAAGTTTCTCATTTTAGAAAGGTTTCGTAGTTCATAGTCTTATTCAATTAAGAATATAATTCTCTTTTAAACAATCGGAGAAACATAAGCCTTATATGCGAGTAGGATATTCTTGTTTATAACAATCTTATTACAGCAGCCATGATCTAGGAAATATCATTTTGTCTCATCTTAGCTTCTATGCAGATGGAAGTTTCTCGGTTTTAATAATACTTAATTTATTCAAAACATTTCCTTTTATTAACGCGCAGTGGTTTGTCGATACACATCCGATTTCCAAAATCGAAAAGCGTTCTTAAGCGGCTATACCTAACTTCCCATAAAGCTAGTATAACTCTTAAGTTCTCAAAACCAAGTATTACTTCTCTTTCAAAACGATTTCAGAAATCTTTTGAAATACTTCAAGTTCTTTATGATCACACATCAAGCCAGTTGTAAACAAATCATTTACCTTTTAAAAACCACAAAGTGTTTTCTTATCTACATAAAGCTGTTATAACCAACTTCCCATAAAGCCGTTATAACACTTTATGTTTTAAACCAATCGAATACATTTAGCACGTACGCCTACCGTACTACATAGTTCACATATCATGCTAGAAGAGATAGGAAGAGGTTCACATACCTCGCGACGATTATCGACTAATAGCAAAATGCTCAGTACCTCGCCGTCGGCTACTCCTTAAGCCAAGTAGAGCGCCATACGTAGTACTTCAACCTATAAGGCCACAGCGCTTTATTAACATCTAGATCTTATCGTAGAACATTCTACAGAAAATTCGACAAAGACCTCCCCAGCAGCGTAAATCTCCTCTATCTGGGCGGCCATCAAGCCAACCGGGGTTATACGCCTAACCACTAGGTACAATTCTACTCCACTGCACTACTACACAAGTCTCGTAATACTGATCCATGTAATTACGGTTCGATTACTATATATAGTATACTTCACTATATACTCCTACAACATGTAATATCCAATTACAATAGGGGACAAGATAATTACCTCGATAAGCCCATAATTATCCAAGTATAAAGTCGATCCGGCAATCGTTTAGCTCCATTCCGAAGCGCCCAACCCGCCTAAACCACCCTTAGAAGTTCTAACCAACTTACACAATACTCCAAATCTGACTATGGAGATTTTCCTAGGGTTTCGGTTTTGTGACAGACGGAAGTATAATAGTATTTACGGGCTTTTCAGATAGGTATAACCTTAGAATACTACAAGGTATATGGCTAAGGTATTTGGGCATTATAACAATACTTGGAGAGTATTTCTATACCACAGGGGTATTATCTGAAAGCAACTAGGCAGTGGGGTACCCCACGGCAAGCACCTCAGGAGGGGGTGTCTACCTACCGGCCCCACTCAGGGGACTCTCGGCCAGGGAGAGAGGGGCTCTCGGCCAAGACACCACACAGGGAAGGAAGAAGCTTTCAAGACTTAGGCAATTTGTGAATGAATTAGTCTTCAAAGGGAGGTATTTATAGGTCAAGTGAAAGCCAACCAATGGCCAAGATTACACCAAGTGTTAGGCAAGTGTAGGGCCAAGATTCACCCATGTGTACCTAGCCAACTTGCACACAAAATATCTACCAAAAATATCTACCACTGACACCGCACCGTCGAACCGCCACCTTGCCCACCATGAGGGTGCCAAGTGCGCCTCTCGTTGGTCCAAAATGTTCCGCCTCTCGGAAAAATCCGCAAAAATACTAAATGACATAGCGGAAATTCCCTACGAAAGTGTGAAAACGTTTACTAAAAACGACTCTAACCGGTGTTATGACAAACATAATTCGACCCAAAGGTGCCACATGGGGTGACACGTGTCGCTCCGATTCGATCAAAATATTTCGTCTTCGAAAATATCCAAACGGCCAAAATCTCAAAATCAAAGCGGGCCCACAAAATCGTAAATTTCTCCGTGGGCCCACGTGACCATTCAGAAAATAAAATTCCATAATTCTCTAATATTCCGGAAGTCCGAATACCAAATGGGAATCCATTCCCATTAACGAACCTTTTTCCTTCACAAAACCGGAAACTTTTCCGTGGAAAAATCGCTTCTTTCTTCCTTTCCAATCTTTCGTCGATTCTCGCACGTGCGTCCTCGCATACATACCACGGAACTACGGGTATAACATTCTTCCCCCAGAAACATTCGTCGAATGTTCCTTCTAAGTCTCAAACGAACACGTGCGTATAGTCTTCACTACTATACTTACGAAACAATCACGCCACGGTGGCCATGGAAACACTGCGCAAAACTTACATCTAAGTCCACGAGGAAACACCTCTACATCACCACAAATAATACTACTTTTGTCACTTTGTCGCGAGCCTTGCTCCGACGACTCCAACAAATGGTACCGTTTGCGTGCGATCACCGTGACACTGAATTCTTACCACATTTCGAATCGCTTTAGTATCAAAACTTCGTTACTATCTCTAACGTGGTCATCATTAATCGGAATACGGATGGATCTTCGATACTTTCGAACATAACAATACGAAGACCGGACGCCCTTCCTCCTAAGTCGGACGGCAAATGCTAACATATAGGCAACTGGCCTATTCTTCACATGAACTCACAAAGGCCCAAAGTAACTCGGGCTAAGTTCCTTGTTTCCAAAACTCGTCACACTTCGGGTGGTACTTTCAAGAAGACCGACTCGGCTCGAACTCTAGCGTCGTCGCCGATTATCATACGATTCCTCCGGTGTCGAACTTCTTCTAGACAAGCTTCACACTATCCACGATCTGTGGAACAAGCTGAACCAACTATCTGAACCACGCAACATCGAACCAATCGACCGCACTTGCATTTCTGCCTACAAGGCGTCACAAGGCGACATCCGAACAACGAAATGGTAGCTTAAACACTCCCAACCGGAGACAACGATCCTCGCACTACCGCGAAATCAAAACACCGGCGGGGCGAACGCGTCTGGAGACTCACCGAGTTCCTAGCCCCGCTGGTACAAACTCGAGAAGAAAGCAGTAGTACCACTGGCTCCACTGTCGTCATAAGGTGAAGGTAGGCACCGTGCAACCTCACAACCTTTTCGGATAACATCAACACCGCCGAGCGACCCGACCGAAGAACACGATAGGCTGCCCATCGGCCCGACCACCGGTCGAACGCATCCACGAACTTGCCGCGGCTAACTAAACATGGGCCTAACACCCTCGTGACTTAACACAAAGAGGACCACCAAAATCGACCCGCACCAAACCTACCGCGGGTTGACGCACGTAGCCTCAACCACGACCGCAAGCGCAAAATACCATCTCCCGAAGGAACAATCTTACTAAACACGTTACGAAAACACGGCGGTCTTAGCTCGACTACCTTCTTTCAAATCACGCTACTCAGGGACTTATCCCACGAACATAGCTCATGTGCACTACGCACTCCTCTAAGGGTCAAACATAACACTACACCTTTCTCGAGATGGCCTTACCTCTAAGGTCTTTCGTATAACACTCTAAGGCTCACACCTTCTCTATCCCCAAAATCTTACTCGGCTAACCCACCATGATTCCTAATCACAACTCACACACTGCTATCGTAACGTAGCACTTAAGGTATACTCACCGAAAGTTACCGGAAGGACCTTGCCGCCCGCCTCTTCTCGCCGCTTGGTTAACCTGTCGATCTCTACGTTTCTCGGCTGCGCGCATAAGCCCGCATACGTGCCATGCTCAAGCCTAACTGAAGAATTACTCTTGCACAACCCTCTTTTAGATAGTCCTCCAGACTCGCGGTACATCGGTATACTCTCTGGTAGCCAAATCTATAGCTAGTAACAGGGTTGTCCCTTGGCAATCTATATTCTCTGCTCGTCGTGGGCGAAGGTTCAAATATCATGGCCGCAGATGGAGCGCCGCCGCCGTGCTAAACTCTGCTTTGGGGCTAGTGACGCCGCAAAACTCCCGAATGAAGCACTACCTAGGTAATGATTGGGCTGTGCCCTCGCCACCTCCGAACTCTACTCGCGGCTCCGCCGGCGCCTTGCCCTCCGGCTCGGGTTGCCTACGCGGAGGCATAACGATAAGGAAAGGATTTCGTCGGAGGTTCAACTTACAACACAACTCTAAGGCACGATCTCGAGTGAGAAGAATAGAAACCAATCCTAAATATCCTATAGCCTCCGATTATTGATGTGGTGCACAACACACCGATAATCAAGACTTCTTGAATCGATACGGTAGACACTTTCCGAGGATTAATCGCTCGATACCACTTTTGTCACGACCGGCGGGCGTGATCGTGCCTACCCCGCACCCAAGTAGACATACATCAGTAATCGGGAACAAACACAACAATATGAGATAATGTAGTATAAAACAATAATCAGGAAAACTCGCCTTTCGGCATATATATAAATGACAACTTAACATGAGCAGTTTAATCCTTTTTACAAACCCCGCCACATAGCGATTACATGCACCTCTAAGAATGATATGATAACAATGGCGGGACGGGGCCCGCCAAACCCCGAATTTAAACACTTACTACGACAGGGACTACACCTGATAAGCCTCGGAGAAACGGAGCTTCCCAAACGCTGTGACCACGAGCTAGGATCAACGGCGGGTGTACCTCAACTGCGGCATGAACGGCCCAGAAGGAGGTCGATACAAAAAGTGCAGTATGTGAAACTACAAAAATCGCAAATGAAATCATAATAGTCTATAAAGCGGGAGACATGTATGATAACCAAACTACGCTTCTGATAACTAAGCGATCATATCAAGTCGTGGACTCACGCCTCAAGTCATCACCAAAGAACATAATGGGTCTCACGCCCAACATCAATCGTGCGTGGGACACATTCCTCACCGCCAGCGGTTTATGATATAAAAGTTCCAAGGAACACACATGAACACCGTGTCCCACTGTGCCATAATAACACCGCACGGTAAGTGCGAAGGCATAGCCGACTACTAACACCAGCGGTACCAACAAGGTCATGAATCAGATTATAAGATCTGTCTAGACCGTCACATGATCAAAGGCGCCACTTGCGCAGATCTAATGCGCGCGTCTAGTCTCGAACTTCCGCGACTCGCGATAGGCCAATCTCATCGGCCGCATGGCGTCCCGCATCGAGGGTAGCTACTCCGGCGTCGCCCCGGACTTCGCGATCCGCACGCCACGCGACCGCATGCCCATAAAGCGACGACACTAACACGGAACTCTCGTAGTTCCGCGATAGGCCGGGACTGCATGAGGTATTCTCGAATCATAGGTCCATCGACCGCTGAGTCTACCCCGTCGGAGGCGGCAACCGGAATCATCTCGAGATGAATGCCACAATACTAGCATCACGACGGATAGTTACTAAGCACTATCAAGGGAAACCACTTCACACAAACATCACAAGATACTAACACACGTAGCATCCCAACACGTTTACTTATCAACGCAATCAAGAAAGTATTACAAGGCTATCACAAACCAATACAATCAAGTTGTTCACACAAGGTACCTTCTACTATATGATTAACAAAATCGGGTTTTTATCCCCAAAGTACTTCATACATCAACTCTTTAAAAGATACGTTACTTCAATGTCACACAATGATACCCGTAGTATAAAATAGAGTGACTATCCTTTTAAAGTAAATCAATTACTTCTCTTTGTAAAATCAAGTAGCAACATTCTTTCCAATGATCAAGTTTGCCTAATTTCCAATGTTCAAGTTTCTCATTTTAGAAAGGTTTCGTAGTTCATAGTCTTATTCAATTAAGAATATAATTCTCTTTTAAACAATCGGAGAAACATAAGCCTTATATGCGAGTAGGATATTCTTGTTTATAACAATCTTATTACAGCAGCCATGATCTAGGAAATATCATTTTGTCTCATCTTAGCTTCATGCGGATGGAAGTTTCTCTTGGTTTTAATAATACTTAATTTATTCAAAACATTTCCTTTTATTAACGCTGCGATGGTTTGTCGATACACATCCCGATTTCCAAAATCAAGAAACGTTCTTAAGCCGTTATACCTAACTTCCCATAAAGCTAGTATAACTCTTAAGTTCTCAAAAACCAAGTATTACTTCTCTTTCAAAACGATTTCAGAAATCTTTTGAAATACTTCAAGTTCTTTATGATCACACATCAAGCCAGTTGTAAACAAATCATTTACCTTTTAAAAACCACAAAGTGTTTTCTTATCTACATAAAGCTGTTATAACCAACTTCCCATAAAGCCGTTATAACACTTTATGTTTTAAACCAATCGAATACATTTAGCACGTACGCGTCTACCGCACTACATAGTTCACACATATCATGCTAGAAGAGATAGGAAGAGGTTCACATACCTCGCGACGATTATCGACAAATAGCAAAATGCTCAAGTACCTCGCCGTCGCTACTCCTTAAGCCAAGTAGAACGCGCCATACGTAGTACTTCAACCTATAAGGCCACGGCGCTTATTAACATCTAGATCTTATCGTAGAACATTCTCTGAAAATTCGACAAAGACCTCCCCGCAACAGCGTAAATCTCCTCCTCTATCGGGGCCGGCTATCAAGCCAACCAGGGGGGGGTTATACGTCTAACCCTAACGGGTACAATTCTACTCCACGGTACTACTACACAAGTCTACTGTAATACAGTCCTATGTAATTACAGTTCAGTACTATATATAGTATACTTCCACTATATACTCCTACAACATGTAATATCCAATTACAATAGGGGGACAAGATAATTACCTCGATAAGCCCATAATTATCCAAGTATAAAGTCGATCCTGGGCAATCGTTTAGCTCCAAATCCGAGCGCTCCAACCCGCTCTAAACCACCCTTAGAAGTTCTAACCAACTTCTACACAATACTCCAACGGACTATGGAGATTTTCCTAGGGTTTCGGTTTTGTGACAGACGGGAAGTATAATAGTATTTACGGGCTTTCAGATAGGTATAACCTTAGAATACTACAAGGTATCCGGCTAAGGTATTTGGGCATTATAACAATACTTGGAGAGTATTTCTATACCACAAAGGGGGGTATTATACCAAAGCAACTAGGCAGGGGGTACCCGGCTGCACCTCAAAGGAGGGGGTGTCTACCCGCCTACCCTGCACTGGGGACTCTCGGCGAGGGGAGAGGGGCACTCGGCCAAGACACCACACAAAGGGGGAAGGAAGAAGCTTTCAAGGCAATTTGTGAATGAATTAGTCTTCAAGGGAGGGTATTTATAGGTCAAGTGAAAGCCAACCAATGGCAAGATTACACAAGTGTTAGGCAAGTGTAGGGCCAAGATTCACCCATGTGTACCTAGCCAACTTGCACAAAATATCTACCAAAATATCTACCACTGACACCCTTTTCGCCCAAGAACCGCTTGCCCACCATGAGAGGGTGCAGTGCGCCTCTCGTTGGTCCAAAATGTTCGTCTCTCGGAAAAATCCATAAAAATACTAAATGACATAGCGGAAATTCCCTACGAAAGTGTGAAAACGTTTAAAAAAAACGACTCTAACCGGTGTTATGCACAAACATAATTCGCCCAAAGGTGCCACATGGGGTGACACGTGTCGCCCCGATTAAATCAAAATATTTCGTCTTAGAAAATATCCAAAACGGCCAAAATCTCAAAATCAAAGCGGGCCCAAAATCAGTAAATTTCTCCGTGGGCCCACGTGACCATTTCAGAAAATAAAATTCCATAATTCTCTAATATTCCGTGAAGTCCGAATACCAAACTGGGAATCCAATTCCCATTAACGAACCTTTTCCTTCACAAAAACCGGAAACTTTTCCGTGGAAAAATCGCCTCTTTCTTCCTTTCCAATCTTTCTGTCGTATTCTCGTACGTACGTCCTCGCATACATACCCTGGAACTACGGGGTATAACAGTGAGCTTGGACGAAAATGCCATGGGCAGAAGGGTCATTTGACCTTTGGTAGGATGATTAAGTCTTGCAAGTGTGAGCTTGAGAAAGTTGACTTGGTCAAGGACCCACAAGTCTTGATATTTAATAAGAGATCATCCTAGCCACCCAATTGTACACATATTGACCCTCCATGTCCCTTTATAATACTACTAGTAGTGAGACAAGTTCCATACTTAGCCATATTTACACAAAAAAATTGAAGAACAAGCTCAAGAGCTCTCGGGTTCTAGCACACAAGGAAGAAATTTTTTTTGTTTCTTGTCCTTTAAGCTCCACACTTTAAACCAAGGTTCTTGAGTGTATTTTAAGCATATCTCAATAGAAAAATCTCGGAAAAAGATAGTTTTCGGGTTAGTCGCAAAGTGAAAACCTAGTGGCTTTTCTAGGTTTTGTTTGGAAGTTTGAAGGAAATTGGTTGGTGTTGTTCTAAGGGTCTCAAGTAGCGGATTGAAGTGTCTTGAAGAGTCTCTAAGTTGCTAAGGAGCGACTTCGGATTTGAAGATTGGATTAAGATTCGTGGAGGTATAATCTTGTTCTTTGAAAGTGTTACAAGATTATTTATATTGTTGTTAGCTTTACATGTTGCTAGCATGAAGTTGATATGTTGAAGTTTATAAGTATTATGGATTGCCTGTATCCTTGGAAATCCGAAATGTAATGTAAGCCATGTTAAGTTGGATTGCAATTTAGTCGTTATTAGAATCGTCGCATGTTAATTACTTGGAGATTATAGTAGTTTACTCGTTTGCGACTTGATATCATGTTAGGCTAATAACTTGGATTGAAATGGGAATTGGATAAGAATTGATGTTGTAGTACTTGAGTTAGCGAATTGGCCTAGTAAGTTGTATTAATTTGATATCGTTTGTGGGCGGAATTTTACACGTCTAGTAGGCGTGTAATCCCCTATTGTTAATTGCTTTGATTGGGCCTTAAATGTGGCGTGTTTGGTTATTGTATTCGGCCTTGAAAAAGGTGGCAAAGTAAGTAAAAACAAAGGAGGTGCTGTCCGATTTTCCGTAGAATTTAGCGACTTAGCACCTAGAATATTCTACGTTTGAAGTAAGAGGTTAATGGACGTATTGTGACCATTATAGGTTGAAGTACTTAGTATAGCGTATCCTACTTGAAGGATGGATTAGCTATCAAGGTTGAAGTACTTTGGAGCATTTTGCTACTTATCGATAATCGTCGCGAGGTATGTGAACCTCTTCCTTCCTTTGGCATGATTCAATGTATGGAATATACTTGAGGTATCATTTCATGTTTCCTTCTACTCTTAGAAGTTAAGAGGTAGTTGTGTGATTTACTCTATGTAGAACTTTTCCTATCTTTTAAGCATGACTAGTTGTACGTTTGTAGTACGGTAGACGTACAACACCTCGATACCACTTTACTAGTTTTATGAATAGCCAAGTCGGGTGAGTTAGGAGATTTACTCACTTCTTTGAGAGTGTTAAGGATGTCTAATGTTTTATTAAAGTTAAGGGACTTGAAGAGTTTTGAAGTATGTGATACTTGTTCCGTTTTAAACGTATAAGTCCCTTGGATAGGAAATTGTATTTGGCTAAGGTATAAAGTGAATATAACGACTTTATGGGGAGTTGGTTATATTTTCTTTATGAAAAGATAAATGACTTGATTTTAAGGCATCAATTGCCTAAGGTTTTATAATAAAAAGTCACTTGATTTTTAAAGGTTAAGAGACTAATAGTATTTTTTTGAAAGTTAGGCGAATTGATTTGAAAGTATATATTACTTGGTTTCAAAAAGTAGAAGTCTCTTGGTTAGAAAAGGAATGAGTTTGTCTAAAACCATAAAGGGTTATAACGGCTTTATGGGAAATTGGTTATAACGGCTTTATGAAAGGTTAAGAGAATGGTTTTCTCTAATAAAGTAATCAAAGAATTAACTTGTTTTAAGGAAGGGCAATGTGATTTAAAGGTATCACTTGCTTAAAAGCTTTAAAGTATGGGTCACTTGATTTAGAAGCCGAGAAATGTATTTCTAAAAGTATCGTGACTTATGTGAAATGTACACAAGCCTGGATACTACGGGTGTTAGTATCTTGGGGTTTTACACAAAAAGGAGTCTCCTAAAAAGAACGTACGTACGTAGTACTTTGACCTGTTTAATTGAGAATAATTCTATTTGTGCCTTGATTAGTACTTTGGCTTGATTAATTGAGAATTAGTCTAAGTGTGCCTTGATAAGTACTTTGGCTTGTTCAATGAGAATTGTTCTATTTGTGCCTTGATTAGTACTTTGGCTTGATTAACTGAGAATTAGTCTAAGTGTGCCTTGATAAGTACTTTGGCTTGTTCAATGAGAATTGTTCTATTTGTGCCTTGATAAGTACTTTGGCTTGATTAATTGAGAATTAGTCTAAGTGTGCCTTGATAAGTACTTTGGCTTGTTAATTGAGAATTAGCCTATGTGTGCTGGTGATAGCCTTTGAGTGCAAGTATTATGTTTTATTACGTTGCCGCGACTCTCGGTTGGAGGGCCGGCTGTCTTGTTGTAAGTACTTGGACGTACCGACAGTGATGTGGGATTCCACGGGTATGCTTCCGTTATTAGTAGTACTTGGGTTAAATTCCCGGATTTTTATAGAAGACATGGTAGTGCTTCTGTTTGTTTGATGGCCGGTTGAGATAGGGTAAGAGTATAAGTGAGGTAAACCCCAGATGCTATACCACCTTCTCCAGGTAAGAGTATAAGTGAGGTAAACCCCAAGACATTATACCCCCTGCTTGTTTTGTTTGATGGTCGGTTGAGATAGGGTAAGAGTATAAGTGAGGGGTAACCCCCCAAGATGCTTTACCACCTTCTCCAGGGTAAGAGTATAAGTGAGGGGTAGACCCCCAAGATGCTATACCACCTGCTTTACCACCTCTCCAGGGTAAGAGTATAAGTGAGGGTAGACCCCAAGACGCTATACCACCGGTGGGACTTGGTGTTCATGTATGCCTATTGGTGTATTATTATACTGGGATGGCAGTGATGTGGGATTCCACGGGCGGAGATATATATATGTGTTGTGTATGTATGCTGAAGCGGTGAGGTGGGATGCCACGGCGCGTCACATGATTATATTTTACACTTATAGTCGGCGGTGATGGGGATTCCACGGACACGCTTGATATTTGTGTGATTTGATCGCGTCCCAGTTGGGCGGGTAGTATATGTGCCCTCCAAAGGGCGATTATACTTATGAAAGATAAGTAAGTTATATAGAAATGAACTTAATGATTTTTCCTAATCGTATGCGTAAGAATGTGGCTATAACCTTTTTCAAAATGGGAAAAGATATTGATGTGAAATTAAGTTCATAAGTGGTAATGACACGGCGAGGATCCAGTATGTACTTTTATACTTGTCCTGTCATTCTTTGTACGATTATGGTGCATTTCTTGACGTTATTTACATTCCATATTAAATTTTTATGTGACCCCTCAGCTGCGTTCATGCCCGCAGTATTAGGTGCGTGAGTTGGTGATCCTTGCTCATAGGATCTCGGTTCAGTTTTGAGAAAAGCTCCATTTGCTCCGGAGGCTTATCTCTTGGTACGGTTTCCCTGAGGTAGTAGATTCATGTATATTCAGGGGTATAGCGGGGCCCTATCCCGCCACAGTTGTTCTGTTAAAAATTCTTAGAGGTCTGTAGTCACATATCGTGGGTCAGTTTGTAAAGGGAACGAGGCAACTGCTTCGGTTGTATTTATATATGTCCAGGATGGTAGCCTTATCGGCTAACCTGTTGTTTTACTTCTGTTGTGTTATTTTATAAGTTTCATGTATGTTCCGCTGGTTATCTCTGATGTATACCTGTAAGGGTGCCCAGGTAGGGCACCAGTCGCGGGCCCGGGGTCGGGTGGTGACATATATATTTCACAAATATCATGCTCAAGAGGATAGGAAGAATCACATACCTCCTCGGCTAAATCCACTTGCCAAGTCAAATATGTCGCGTGCAGAGTATCAACCTATAATAGTCAAATACGTCTATCAACGTCTAGACTACTTCGTAGAATATTCTAAGCATAAAGTTCCTTATTCTACGGAAAATTGGGCAGCACCTCCCTCCCCGTAATACTACACAAGTCTACTATAAATACAGTCCAATGTAAATACAGTTCAATTCTTTTTAATCATCCTTACCTATATCTTATACTCAATTATAAACTACTACAATATGTAATCTCCAATTACAATAGAAGGACAAAGATTATTACCTCGATAAGCCCAAAATTATCCAAGATTTATAAGTCGATCCTGAGCAACGTTTAGCTCCTATTATGCGCTCAATCCACTCCAAGAAACCCTAGAAGTTTCTAAACAACTCTCCTAACACTTCATCCAACTATGAAGATTTTTCCTAGGGTTTCGTTTTGCGGCTAAAGGAATAAAGTAGTATTTAAGACTCTTAGTATTGAGATAACTTTGGAATACTACTAGGGATACTAGGCTAAGGTATTTGGGATAATAACAACACTTGAAGAAATCTTTCACAAGAGGGGTTTGGACGAGAACTTCACAAAGGGAGTATATTTGTGACTTAGAAATATTTAAGTAAGTGATGAAGAAGTCTTGCAACTTAAGGGGTATTTATAGGACATTCAATGGCAAGATTCAAGCATGTGTATGGTGTAGATTGGGGACATATGTGTGTGGATTCTACCAACCATATGTCCTCCACAAACTTGAGACATGTGGCTAGCCACGTGTCTCCAAAACGTCGAGGACATGGCATGCATAATCGGCCACGTGGCCACATGGGGTTCCATGTCGCCATCCTACTGGCCCAAAATATTTTATCTCCGAAAATATCCATAATGTTAAAAATCCGAAAATAATGTGGGCCGTAATCAGTAAATTCCTCAGTGGGCCTACGTGACCAATTCAGGAAAATAAAATCCATAATTCTTATAAATTCTTAAAGTCTTAAATCGAAGTTGAGAATCCAATTCTCAATAATAAACTTTTTCCTTCACGGCTCGGAATATTTTAGTTGGAAATCCCAAATTTTCATCCTTAACCTAATTAGGGCTATACATTAAATGCGTGACGTCCACATACGTGATTCGGAACTACGGGTGTAACGGAAGGGCCATTTTCGAAGAAGTGTCAGGCAGGTAGCGCGGATGTTACGACTCGACGCCGGGATCGGTGGTGGTTCATCACCTCACATATAGCGCCTGCGGCGGGATTATGATTAGCGTGGCAGAGGGAAAGTAAAGCAATAATTTCAGGTATATCTTTAACCCTTTAAAGATTAGTATGTGTGATAAGATGATTATATATTAAGTGTTATGTTCGGATAGCATTGTGTTAATTGTGATTTAGAAAACATGGTTAGATGAAAAGGTAAGTTTGGGGACAGGTAAATTGTGAACCTTAGAAATTATAACCGTTGAGACCTTAGATGTAAGGCCGTCTTGAGTAAAAGATTTTACAGTTAATCTTTGTCGAAGTACTTGGTATGCGTGAAATGTATTGTGAGATAATTCCATGGGTTGTGTAAGATGAAAGTGGTAGCTTTCATGACGAGAATAGTAAGATTGTCCCGGACGGGAACAAGAGTTTGGTACGAAGTGGGTCGGGTTGAGGCCATATCGCGGGTCAACCCGCAGCCCGGAATGAGGTGGGGTCAGTTTGAGGTGGTCCCGCCAGGTGGTAGGGTCACGAGGGTGCTAGGCCCATGTTTAGGTAATCATCGTATGAGTTCGTGGATGCGTTCGACCAGAATCAGATCGTGAAGGTCGGGAATGGCCTTAAAGGAAATTGAAGCTAGCGTAATGACCAAGTTTGGAGGTGGTAACTCCAAGGTGTTGAAAACTGAAGCAATGACGGAAATGTGGTACATGTACTATAAGGAGTTTGGGTATACGAGAAGGGTACATCGAGTAAGAAAAGAAGCGAACATGTGTTAAGAGAATGGAAGTGAGCATTTTTGTGAAGTGAAGGTGCGAAGAGAGTATCCTTTAGACCATGGGTGAGAGCTTATTGTGGTGTTATACACGTTAGGGGTGATTCCTTGTTGGCTTGAATTTGAGTTTTTGCGCGTATGTTATATTATGGCCATGTGTGGCATAAGTGGTTTCGTAATTATGGTAGCGAAGACTATACCGGCGCATGTGTGTTTGAAGACTTTGAAGGAACATTCGGGACGAATGTTTCTAAGGGGGGAAGAATGTTACACCCCGTAGTTCCAGGGTATGTATGTGAGGACCTATGTACGAGAATACGACATAAAGATTGGAAAGGAAGAAAGATTTGATTTTTCCGACGGAAAATTTTCCGGATTTTGTGAAGGAAAAAGGTTCGTTAATGGGAATTGGATTCCCAGATTTGGTATTCGGACTTCTGGGAATATAATAGAATTATGGAATTTTATTTCCGGATTTGGTCACGTGGGGCCCACGGGGAAAATTTACGGTTTTGTGGGGTCCACTTTGTTTTCTTGATTTTGGATATTATGGATATTTTCGGGAGATGAAATATTTTGGACGAGTAGGGGGGCGACACGTGTCACCCCCATGTGGCCATGTTGGCCAAACTTAGTGTGACAAGTGGCCCTTGGCCGAAATGTGGTGCCAAGTGGCAAGCCACTTGTCCCAACCTTTGTGTAGACATGTGGAGGGTGGGACCCACACACACTTGTCCCCCAATATCACCACACACTAGACTTGATCCTAGCCTTTGATTTCTCTATAAATACCCCCCTTGAATGCAAGACTTCTTCATCCCACACTTAGAGTTTTCCAAAGCTTGAAAAATTACTCCCTTCCTTCTAGGTGCTCTCGGCCATGGGCTGAATTTTTTGAGCTAAAGTTGTCCAAAAATCCTTAAACTTTTAAGTGTTCCTCCTTAAGGTGTTAGGAAGTGTTATACCCCGTGGTTCGGGTCTGGACGCATGATCGGGTCTCAGCTGTGGCTGAGCGAGGCGCGGCGCGGCGGGTGATTGTAGGGCGCGGCCGGAAGATCGAGTCGCTGAAGTTTCAGCCGCGGCACAGGAAGCGAGGGCGCGGCGCGGAAAGTTCAGAGTCCACAGAGTTGCGGCCTGTATGAAAAAACTTAGGAAAATCGATCTTTCTTTTAAAGGGCATGGGTGGGTGACAAGTGTCCCCACGTGATTTCTACATGCATTATATTGACCAAGTCTTAAAGACTTGGTCATCTTTCATCTCTCTCTTAGAAAAGCTCCTCCTTCTCTCTTAAATTATTTCAAGCTCCTCCTTCTCTCTTAAATTATTTCAAGCTCCTCCTTCTCTCTTAAATTATTTCAAGCTCCTCCTTCTCTCTAAAACTCTAAGAGGTATTCTAGCCTTCGGAAAAATCTGAAAAAGTAAAAGGCAAGAAGGAAGCTTGTGGCTAGCTTGTGAAGGTTGTTGTGGTGGTGTTCTTGGAATAGAAGCTAGCAAATTGTTGGATAAATTTGGCTAAAGCTCTAAGGTAATGATTCTTCCTCTATTATTAGTTTTTAGTGTTGCATGTTAAGAAGAAAGTACTTGTGGTAGTAAATAATGCTATTAGAGTCATTGCATGCAAGAAATGTGGGTTGGGTATGAAGGTTTTGGCTAAAGAGATGTTATGAACATGTTGTAGCCTACAAACTACTTTAGAATTGTTAAGTGTACTATTATAATTTATGGGGCAGAATTTTACACACCCAAGATTAGGTGTGTAATTCCCTTTGTGTTGGTTTGGATGTTGGGCCTTAATGAGGCGTTTGAGTGTTGAAAAATCGGCCTTTGAAAAGGTGGCAAAGTGAGTAGAAACAAAGGAAATGCTGCCCAATTTTCCTTAGGAATTGGTAACTTGAATTTGGAATTTCTACATTGAAATTAGAGGTTAATAAGCACTATGATTATTATAGGTTGACATTACTTGCGGTAGTTGGACTTAGCAAGTGGATTGACCGAAGAGGTATGTAGAGCTTTCCTATCACTTGAGCATGAATAGTTGTATCTATGTAGTACGGTATACGTACAAGATTTGATAATCTACACTCGTTTTAAAGTATATTGATACTTGTTTCATTTCAAAAGTATAAGTCCTTGGATTGAGGAAAAATGTATTTGACAAAGGGATAACGCTAATATAATGACTTTATGGGAAGTTGGTTATATTAGTTTTCTTGAAAGATTCACAAAGAAAGGTTTACTCTAATTAAAACAAGTACGGGTAAAGGATTTGAAACTAAGAAAGGTGAATTGATTTTTAGGCATTGGTTGCCTAAGGTTTTAAAGGAAATGAAGTCACTTGATTTAGAAGCCTATTATATTTCTAAAAAGGAAATGTGACTTGTCTTGAAAAGAAATCGTAACTTGATGCTATGGTGAATAGTATCTTGGAGTCTTTGTATAAAAGAGTTTTACTTAAAAAGTTAGAAGTACATGGTACTTGGGTTAAATTCCCGGATTTTCGATATTAAGACATGTTAGTGTCTTAGGATACTAAAATGAGAGGATATATTATTAATGTTAATAAGAAGTTAGGGGATTTCTTAACTTGCTTATGTTATGATAAGCCGGTAGTGCTTATGTATGAGATGATAGGCCGGTAGTGCTTATGTTGTGATATGATAGTAGGCGTGCTTATGTATGATATGATAGGCCGGTAGTGCTTATGTTATGTATGATAGCCGGATGAGCTATGTTATATATTTGTATTATTACGGGGTAAACCCCGGGTTATTATCTATGCCATGGATTTGCTACCCATGATGCGAGTGCGGCGCTTGCACTCATGCGGATCCGGACCACAGGATCCATGCGGGTGAAATAGTCCCATGCGAGTACGGCGATGGTACTCATGCGGGTCCACAGGATCCATGCGGGTGAAATAGTCCCATGCGGGTGAAATAGTCCCATGACGAGGCGGATGACCTCATGCGGGTCCACATGACCCATGCGGGTGAAATAGTCCCAGGAGTAGGATTGCTTAATGATACTACGGGCGAGGTACCCTGTTTTGATCGTGAGCCTCCTATTTTTATGCTATAAGATTTATACTTGTTACTCATTGTTAGTAAGGCACAATGCGAGGAAATTGACTTTATCTATGACTCAGTTTATTTTAGACTTATGATATTACTACTGATATTTTCGATTTTACATGATACGTTGTGTCTTGACCCCCTTCGCCGGCTGCGTTAAATCTGCGCGAGTAAGAAGCGGTGGTAGATCCTCATTCCTAGGATCTTTTACTCAGTTGTCAGAAGCTTCATTCCTCCGGAAGCTTGTTTATTGGTACGGATATTCCACGATGCTATAGGTATTTTGTACATTCGGGGTATGGCGAGCCCTGTCATACAGTTATTATCTTTAAGTGCGTGGTCACATGTATGTTTTGGGCTATAAGAACCGGTTGTACTACTATACTTTGTTTAAGTATGTTTTATGGAAGCGACACTTATCGGTGGCGATGATGTTACCACTTTTATAAGTTATGTGTTATGTATGTTCATTGCTATTCTCGACATATACGGCGAAGTACCGGTAAGTACGATCGCGGCCCGAGGTTGGAGTCGTGACAAAAGTGGTATCGAGCGATTAGTCCTCGGAAAGTGTCCACGAGTAGTGTCTAGTAAGTCTTGATTATCGGTGTGTCATGCACGTCTATAATCAGGAGGCTGCAGGATATTTAGGATTGGTTTCCATTCTTTCACTCTAAGATCGTGCAATAGAACTGAGTTATAGGTTGAACCTCCTCTGTTGTTTTCCTTTATGTATCGATTATGCCTTCACGCAAACGCGCGGCGAAGGGCAAAGCGATGAGAGAACTACTAGTAGGGCAGGGTTACGAGGCACGAGCCCGATCCTTACCGGATGAGGTGTTTGGACGGCGAGTTCTACGCCGCCAACCCAGATGCGAGGCGGCGGCGGCCATCGAGACGCGGTACACGAGCCTCGATCCAGCGGCGAGGCGCAGGATATGGGCTACAAGGAGATGGCCGATTACTAGCGAGATCGTGGCGGACATGAGATAAGTGGAGGCAATTCATTTGTACCGTAGTTAACCTGAAGCTAGCTTGAGGCGAGGACTTTTGAGTTGCGACCCACGAGTTTTATGGGTGAGGCACGATGATGATCCTCGGGAGTTTATCAAGCGATTCTGAGGATCGTAGGGTGATCGGGGCTTGGAGACCGAGTCGGTGGTACTAGGTTCGCGTCGGTGCGGGACACTGCGATTGGCTGGTATGATTCATGAGAAGCTGTCTCGGGGAGCATGCGCTTCCGGTATTTGGGACGAGTTCTGAGGCGTTACTTGGCCATTTCTTGCCTCCGCGAGATGAGAGGGCTCGGCGACATATTTTTGACATCGAGAGCGAGTGGGCGGGCGATCGGAGTCTGATGTGAGTTTGACTCATTGGCTCGGTATGTGCCGCTTTGGTAGCGAACATGGAGGGCGAGGTGCACCGCTATGTCACGAGACTCGATGATCACTTGGCCGAGAGTTGCGGGAGTAGCTCTTCAGGGCATGGACATTGCGCGTGCGAGCATATGCACAGGTGTGAGAGCGAGGGCAGCGGATCGGCAGTATCGGCGAGAAGAGGGCGGGCAGCGAGGTCCTTCGGTAGTTTTAGGGTAGACAACCCCAGTGATGAGCAATTTGCACCACGGCCGGTCGAGCGCTCCTCCACCATGCCGGGGCGTCTGAGTATTGAGGCGGGGCGGGGTTCGGGGCTTGGGTTTCGGAGGACGAGTTCGGTCGAGATGAGGCCACCTATGCCTCGGTGTGGTCGATGTGGTGATTGCCATTATGAAGTGTCGTGTTCCTCCGGAGCTTGTTACTCTTGTAGCGTGAGGCCATTTGAAGAAGATTGTCGTCCGAGGCGGCGGAAATGCTATGGCTCGGCCGACGGTCGATTCTTTGGTCTTTATCTTGATTGTTGTGCGCCCGGGCGGTGTTCCGCGGGCAGCAGGCGCGGCGAGTCGTGGCGGGGTTCTAGTTCAGCGGTCCTCGAACGCATCTATGCTATGTCTAGTCGTCGAGAGCAGGCGTCACCGATGTCGTCACAGTACATTATTGGTTTCTTGCTCACGATGTATATGCTTTGATAGATCGAGTTCTACCTTGTCCTATATATCTCCTCATATTCTTTGGTAGAATAGGGATAGAGCCCGAGTCCATAGAATCTTTTGAGGTGGCTACGCCGGTAGGTGCTTCAGTGGTAGTTGAGCGGGTATATAAGACTTGTCCAGTGACTATAGATGGTCGTCAGACTCTAGCTGACTTGATAGAGTTGGATATGACAGACTTCGATGTGATTATGGGTATGGATTGGCTAGCGTCTTGCTATGCCAATGTGGATCGAGAGAGAGTTAGTTCGATTCGGTTTCTGGTGGCCGGTTATCAGTGGAAGGGAATCTGCATCGTAGAGGGGTAGGTTTATTTCTTACCTCGAGGCTAGGAAGATGGTGCGGAAGGGTATATTTACCATTTGGTTGGGTATTAAATCACGAGGCGAGATACGGACCTTGATCGATTCCGGTTGTTAGAGAGTTTCGGGCGTATTCCCGGGCGAGCTGGTATCCTCACGAGAGGTAGATTGAGTTTTGCATCGATTTGGCACGGACACTCGGCCGATATCTATTCCGCCATACAGGATGACACTGAGTTGAAGGAATTGAAGGACCGGTGAAAGATTTCTTTGGAGAAAGGCTTTATTAGGCAAGTGTTTCTCGCTTGAGCGCGGTGTTATTTGTAAAGAAGAAGGATGAGGCGCTGCGTATGTGTATTGATTACGAGCGGTGAACAAGGTTACTATCAAACAGTATCCTCCCGGGATTGACGATTTGTTTGACGATTGCGAGGTGCAAAGTGTTTTCCAAGATAGACTGTGATGCGGTTATCATCAGTGCGAGTTAGAGATAGATATCCCAAGCGCATTCGGGACCCGGTATGGGCACTATGAGTTGAGGTGATGTCTTTCGGGTTGACAGCGCCGGCGATATTCATGGATTTGATGAATAGGGTGTTGAGCCATTCTTGGATATGTTCGTTATAGTGTTTATTGATGATATCTTGGTGTATTCGCGCCGAGCGAGGCATCTGAATCATTTGAGGCGGTATTAGAGTCCTCAGAGGCCGTGATTGTATGCTAAGTTCTCGAAGTCGCGAGTTACAGTTGGCGTCGATGGCTTTCTTAGGACATGTTATCGGGGCGATGGTATTCGGGTTGATCTGGCGAATTGAAGCGATCAAGACTTGGCGGACCAGCTACACCGAAGCAGTGCGCAACTTTTGGGCACTTGCGAGCTATTATCGGAGGTTTGTAGAAAAGTTTGCTTCTATTTGGCACCTTTGACTAAAGCGACTCGGAAAGCGGCTATGTTCGGTGGGCGGATACTTGTGAGAAAGTTTCGGTTGCTAAAGGAGAAGTTGGCGACCGCCCGGTTCTTACTCGTCCAGAGGGTTTAGATGGATATGTGGTTTATTGTGACGCGTCAGGTGTCGGGCTTGGGTGCGTGCTGATGCAGCACGGCAGAGTTATAGCTTACGCATCTCGACAGCTTAGAAAGCATGAGAAGAACTATCCCACACATGACTTGGAGTTGGCAGCTATGATTCATGCCTTGAAGATCTGGAGACATTATTTATATAGAGTTCATGTGGACATTTACACAGACCACAAGAGTCTCCAGTATATCTTGGCGAGAGGAGGTGAACTTGCGGCGAGGCGGTGGTTGGAGCTACTTAAGGATTACGATGTTGATATTACGTACCACCGGGGAAGGCGATGTAGTTCTGAGATGCCCTTAGTCGCGGTCGATGGGTAGTGCATGCGATGTTCAGCGAGCAAAGGGATATGGTCAGAGTTACATCGGCTAGCGAGCCTTGGGGTTCGTTTGGTTGATCTGTTAGTGACGAATTCGGGTTCGAGAGGTTGCGAGTCTTCCATCGTCGAGGAGGTGAAGAAGCGGCGATATGAGGATCGATTTTGCAGTGCGATGCCGAGATGCGACTCTCGAGAAGGAGAAAAGTCTATTTGAGTAGCACGATGGGGTGCTAAGATTTGAGGCCGGTTGTGTGTTCCGATGTAGCGAGGACCGTCGGCAGTGCAGGAGAGGCACGCGGTGCTCGTTATTCTATTAATCGAAGTCGACTAAGATGTATCATGACCTCAGTGCGTGTATTGGTGGGATGGCCTAAAGAGGGGCGTTGCGAGTTAGTAGCGCGATGCGAATTGTCGTGAGTTAAGATTGAGCACGAAGCCGGTGAAACATTGCGAGCTATTGATATTCCGACTTGGAAGTGGGAGGTGATAAATATGGATTTTATTACGGGGCTACCTACCACCGGAGGAAGCATGATTCCATTTGGGTGATTGTCGATGGTGTGAAATCAACCCATTTTCTTAGTCGAGCGGCGTTCTCGGTGAGACTATGCGGATTATATATTAGAGAGATTGTGAGGTATGCGGAGTCGATGTCGATTATATCGAGATAGAGGGCCCATTTCTCGGCTAACTTACGGAGGTCTTTTGAAGGGATTAGGGACAGGTGAGTCTCGATCTGCATTTCACCTCGGGCCAAGCGGGCGGGCGCGCTATCCGGACAACGCGAGGATATGTTGCGGGCTTGTGTTATTGATTTGAGGGTAGTTGGGAGGATCATTTGCCTCTTGTGGGTTGCTTACAACAACGGCTACCATTCCGGTATTCGATGGCGCGCATGAGGCCTTATACGGGAGGAAGTGCAGTCCGATAGGCTGGTTCGAGTGGGAGAAGTTCGATTAGTCGGGCGGACTTAGTTCAGCGATGGATAAGGTGAAGCTTATCCGGGAGGCGGTTTTAGCGGCTCGAGTCGTGAAGTCGTATCACGGATCATCGGCGTCGACACTTGGAATTTGAGATAGATGATTGGGTTTTCTAAAGGTATCGCCCGTGAAGGCGTGATGAGATTTGGAAAGAAGGGAAGCTTAGCCCAGGTACATTGGGCGTGTCAGATGTCAGTAGGGTAGGCGAGTGTCACGACGGCGGGCAGTGGCGGTGCCTTACCGAGCACCCTAGTGACACAACATCAGTGTCGGCGGAACATAAAACAACATGAGATAACGAAATATAAAACAATAATCTGTGAAAACTTGCACGGCATATATATAACCATCAACTCTTTTACAAATGAGCGACAATCCTTTTTACCAACCACTTGCCAGATTACTCTGGACCTCTAAGAATGATCACGACCACGATGGCGGGACGGGGCCCGCCAAACCACGAATGTAAACACTTACTACGACGGGGACTATACGGCTGATAAGCCTCGGAGAAGCGGAGCTTCCCAAGCATGCTGACCACGAGCTAGGATCAACGGCGATGTACCTCAACTGCGGCATGAGCGGCCCGAAGGAGTCGGTCTGATGCAGTCGAGTATGTGAAACTAAAATAAATCGTAAATGAAATCATAGTAGTCTATACAAAGCGGGAGACATGTATGATAACCAAACTACGATTCGCGTAAATAGCGATCATGTCAAGTCGGGGACTCGCTCAGTCATCACTCAATTTAACAATGGGTCTCACGCCCCAACATCAATCGTGCGTGGAATACCTTCCTGCCGGCGATTTATGATATACAAGCACGAAGGAATACATATGAACACGGGTCCGCTGTCCTAATAAAGCATGCGGTGAAATGCGAAGGCATAGCCGAGCTACTAACACCAGCGGTGCCAACAAGGTCATAAAGCGTATCATAAGATCTGTCTGGCCGTCACATGATCAAGGCGGCCACTTGCCCGCGATCTAATGTGCGCGTCTAGTCACGGAACTTCCGCGACTCGCGTAGGCCAATCTCATCGGCCGCGTGGTATTCCCGCGTCGGTAGCTACTCCCGGCGTCGATCACGGACTTCCAGTCGCGTGGCCCTGAGACCGCGTGCCCATAAAGGATACGCTAACACGGAACTCGTAGCTCGCATAGGCCCCAGGACCGCGTGAGGTATTCTCGAATCATGGTCCTGGACCGCTGAGTCTACCCGCGTCGGAGGACAACCCGGAATCATCTCGAGATGAATGCCACAATACTATCATAACTTGATAGTTAATAAGCACAATCGAAACCCGCACACAAACATCACAAGATACTAACACCGTAGCATCTAACACGTTTACTTATCAAAGCAACAAGAAAGTATTACAAGGCTATCACAAACCAATACAATCAAGTTATTCACACAGTACTTTCTACTAACAAGTTGGTATCTATCCCCAAAGTACTTCACATTAAAATCTAAAAAAGATCTGTTTCTTTCACATAAGTCACACAATACCCGTAGTATAAAATAGGTATTGTCCTCTTAGAAAACCAAAACTCTTACCTTTGTAAAATCAAGTAACAACATTATTTTCCAAGCGTCCAAGTTTGCCTAATTTCAAATGTTCACGTTTCTTGTTTTAGAAAGGTTTAGTAGTTCATAGTCTTATTCATTTAAGAATATAATTCTCTTTTAAACAATCGAGAAACATAAGCCTTATATGTGAGTAGGATATTCTTGTTTATAACAATCTTATTCAATGACCATGATCTAGGAAATATCATTTTGTCGTCTTAGCTTACATGCGGATGGAAGTTTCTCTTGGTTTTAATAATACTTAATTATTCAAAACATTTCCTTTTAATGTATTTGCAGTGGTTTGTCGATACACATTACGATTTCGAAATCGGTAAAGCATTCTTAAGCCGTTATACCTAACTTTCCATAAAGCTAGTATAACTCTTAAGTTTTCAAACACAGTATTACTTCTCTTTCAAAATGATTCAAAAATCTTTTGAAATACTTCAAGTTCTTTCTTATCATATAACAAGCGCTTATAGTTCAAATCGATTACCTTTTAAAAACCACATTTATTTTCTTACTAACATAAATCTGTTATAACCTACTTCACATAAAGCGTTTATAACATTTTTTGTTTTAAAACACTCTAACACATTTAGCACGTATGCGTCTCGTACTACATAGTTCACATATCATGCTAGAAGAGATAGGAAGAGGTTCACATACCTCGCGGCAGTATCGACTAATAGCAAACGCTCAAGTACTTCCAGTATGGCTACTCCTTGGCCAAGTAGAGCGCCATGCGTAGTACTTGACCTATAGGGCCACAAGCGTGACATTAACATCAGATCTTATCGTAGAACATTCTGAGAAAATTGGCGACACCTCCCATGGCAGCGTAAATCTCCTCTCCAGGTAGGCTGCACCAAGCCAACGGGGTTATACATCTAACCCAACTACAATTCTACTCGCGGTACTCTTACGAAGTCTCTTATGTCTGATCTATGTAATTCTGATTCGATTCTTCGAGCTTAAGTCGAGGACATTGCCCAAGCTATGTTGATTATATATATATAGTATACTTTAACTATATTATCTAACAACATGTAATTTCCAATTACAATAGAGGACAAGATATTTACCTCGATAAGCCCATAATTATCCAAGTATAAAGTCGATCTGGGCAATCGTTTAGCTCGACTCAGCGCTCCAACCATTCTAAACCACCCTTAGAAGTTCTAACCAACTTACACAATACTCCAACGACTATGGAGATTTTCTGAGGGTTTCGGTTTTGTGGTGACGGAAGTATAATAGTATTTAGGGCTTTCGTATAGGTATAACCTTAGAATACTACAAGGTATCGGCTAAGGTAATTTGGGCATTATAACAATACTTGGAGAGTATTTCCTACAGAGGGGTACCCACGGCACCACTAGGAGGGGGTGTACCCTCGGCCAAGCCTCAGGAGGGGTGCACCCGCCGGCGAGGCCTCATGAAGGAAGAGAGGAGGGCGAAACCAACGAGGAGGAGGAGGTTTTCAAGACTTGGAAATTATGTAATGGATGAAGCAGTCTTGAAAGGGTGATGGTATTTAGAGGCAAAGCAAATGACACCCAATGGCGAAGATCTAGCCAAGTGGGGGGCAAGTGGATGGCTAAGATATGCCAAGTGCCCCTAGACCTACTCCTAAAACCTGCCAAATATCTACACAAAAATCAACCAAGCCTTTGCTCATTCAATCGGCCTAACGCCTTTCAAGTCCGGCGAGAGGGTGCCAAGTGTTGCCCTCGTTGGTCCAAAGCGTTTCGTCTCTCGGAAAAATCATAAAAATACTAAATGACATGGCCGTAATTTACCGCGCAAGTTAGGTAGAGCGTTCGTCGGCGACTCTAGGGTGTTGTGCACAAACATATTTCGACCCGAGGGTGCCACGTGGGGTGACGCGTGTCGCCCCGATTAAATCAAAATATTTCGTCTTAGAAAATATCCATAACGGCCAAAATCTCGAAATCAAAGCGGGCCCCACAAAGCGTAAATTTCTCGTGGGCCCAGCGTGACCATTCAGAAAATAAAATTCCATAATTCTCTAATATTCGGGAAGTCCGAATACCAAATGGGAATCAATTCCGTTAACGAACCTTTTCCTTCACAGGAAACTTTTAGTGGAAAATTCACCTTTCCTCCTTTCCAATCTTTACACGTATTCTCGTGCGTGCGTCCTCGCATACATACCACGGAACTACGGGTATAACATTCTTCCTAGAAACATTCGTCGAATGTTCCTTTCAAGTCCCCAAACATCTGGCCGATATAGTCTCTACTCTTATACTTATGAGAACAATCACCACACTGGCCATGAAACACTCGCGCAAAGACTTACATCCAAGCCCACGAAACACCTCTATATCACCACAAATAAAACCACTTTTGTCACTTTGTCGCGAGCCTTGCTCGACGACCAACAAATGGTGCCGGTGCGTCACGATCATGGTATGTCGCTCGAACCACACCACATTTACGATCGCTTTAGTTTCCAAAACTCGTCACACCTGTCAGGGTGGTACTTTCAAGAAGACCGACCGTCGGCACGAACTCTGGCGTCGTCGCCGATCATCATACGATTCCTGAGTGCCGAACTTCTTACAGGCGAGCTTTACCACATCCGTCTGCTGGAACAAGCGATCCACTATCCGAACCTTGCCAACATCGAACCAATCGGCGGGCAACTTACACTTCGCCCCTACAAGGCCGTAAGGCGACATCCGAACGCGAAATGGTAGCTTAGCGCTCCTCGGGAGACAACAATCGCGCAACTACCGCGAAATCCACGCTTGGCGGCGAATGCGGTCGAGACTGCTGAGTCCTTAACCTGCTGGTAAAACTTCCGGAAACAAAAACAGCCGTAACACGGGCTCCTTATGCGCCATAAGGTGAAGGTAGGCACCCCGTGCAGCCTTACAACCTTTCTGATAAATCAACACTGCCGAGTGAACGGTCCTGGCCGAAGAACACGATGGGCTGCCCCCATCGACCGACCAGCGGTGAGCGCATCCACGAACTCGTGCGCTAGTTAACTAAACTCGAGCCTAACACCTCGTGACCCTACCACAAGGCGGGACCACCACGGACCCGCCACCAAACATGCGCGGGTTGACTCCGCAACGTGGCCTCAACCCGACCGGCAGGGCGCGAAATACTATCTCGGAAGGAACAATCTCTCAAAACACGTTACGAAAACCTAGCGGTCTTCTTAGCTCAACTACCCTCTTTCGTTTCATACCACTTAGGGACCTATCCCAAACATAGCTCACGTGCACTATGCACTCAGATAAGGATCAAACATAACACTACACCTTTACTCGAGATGGCCTTACCTGCAAGGTGCATGCGTATAACACTCTAAGGCTCACACCTTCTATCCCCAAAATCTTACTCGGTTAACCCGTGATTTCTAATCACAACTACCACTGCTATCGAACATAGCACTTAAGGTATACTCACCTTGAAAGTTACAGAAGGACGCTGCTCGCAGCCTCTTGTTGTCCTTGGTTAACCGTCGATCTCTACGTTTTTGACTGCTGTACATAAGCGTACAGGCCATGCTCAAGCCAATGAAGAATTACTCTTGCACAACCTCTCTTAGGTAGTCATCAAGACTCGTGGTACATCGGTATAATCTCTGGTAGCCAAACCCATAGCTAATGTGGTCGCCTCTTTGCAATCTATATTCACTTGTTCGATCGTGGGCGAAGGTTCAAATATCATGGGCCGCGGTAGGAGCTGCCGTCAGTGCTAAACTCTGCGGGGCTAGTGGCGTCGCGAAATCCCGAATGAAGCACTACCCTAGGTAATGATTGGGCTGTGCCTCGCAACCTCAACTCAACTCGCGACTCCTCGCGCCCACGCCTCTGGGCGGGTTGCCTACGCGGAGCATAGCGATAAGGAATGAATTTCGTCGGAGGGTCGACTTACAACACGGCTCTAAGGCACGATCTCGAGTGAGAAGAATAGAAACCAATCCTAAATATCCTATAGCCTCACGATTATTGGTGTGGTGCGCAACACCGATAATCAAGACTCTGCCAATCTGATGTAGACACTTTCCGAGGATTAAGCGCTTTGATACCACTTTTGTCACGACGGCGGGCGTGGTGGTGCCTTACCGGGCACCCTAGTGACACAACATCAGTGTCAGTGGAACATAAAACAACAACATGAGATAACGAAATATAAAACAATAATCGTGAAAACTTGCTGTCGGCATATATATAACCATCAACTCTTTTACAAATGAGCGGCTTAATCCTTTTACCAACCACGCCGCGGCGGTACTACGGACCTCACAGAATGATCGACCACGATGGCGGGACGGGGCCCGCCAAACCACGAATGTAAACACTTACTCTGACGGGGACTATACGTGATAAGCCTCGGAGAAAGCGGAGCTTCCCAATATTGACGTGACCACGAGCTGGATCAACGGCGATGTACCTCGACTGCGGCATGAACGCGGCCCAGAGAGTCGATCTGGCAGTGCAGTATGTGAAACTAAAAATAAATCGTAAATGAAATCATAGTAGTCTATACAAGCGGGAGACATGTATGATAACCAAACTACGATTCACCATAAATAGCGATCGTATGTCAAGTCGGGGACTCACACCTCAGTCATCACTCAATTTAACAATGGGTCTCACGCCCGCAACATCAATCGTGCGTGGAATACCTTCTCACTGCCGGATTTATGATATACAAGCACGAGGAATACATATGAACACGGGTCCCACGTGTCCTAATAAGCTATGCGGGGTAAATGCGAAGGCATAGCCGACTACTAACACCCGATGCAACAAGGTCATAAAGCGTATCATAAGATCTGTCTGAACCGTCACATGATCAAAGGCGGCCACTTGCGCGATATCTAATGTCGCGTCTAGTCTGGAACTCCGCGACTCGCGTAGGCCAATCTCATCGGCCGCATGAGGTATTCCGCGTCGGTAGCTACTCCCGGCATCGTCACGGACTTTCGAGTCGCATAGCCCTGAGACCGCGTGCCCGTAAGGGCGCACTAACACGGAACTCGTAGCTCCGCATAGGCCCCGGGACCGCGTGAGGTATTCTCGAATCATGGTCCCGGACCTTTGAGTCTACCCGCGTCGGAGGCGGCTTAACCCGGAATCATCTCGAGATGAATGCCACAATACTATCATAACGGTGATAGTTAATAAGCACAATCAAGAAACCCCACACAAACATCACAAGATACTAACACACGTAGCATCCTAACACGTTTACTGATCAAAGCAACAAGAAAGTATTACAAGGCTATCACAAACCAATACAATCAAGTTATTCACACAAGGTACTTTCTAACAAGTTATTATCTATCCCCAAGTACTTCACACATTAAAATCTAAAAAAGATCTGTTTCTTTCATAAGTCACACAATACGTAGTATAAAATAGAGTATTGTCCTCTTAAGAAAACCAAAACTCTTACCTTTGTAAAATCAAGTAACAACATTATTTTCCAAGCGTCCAAGTTTGCCTAATTTCAAATGTTCACGTTTCTTGTTTTAGAAAGGTTTAAGTAGTTCATAGTCTTATTCATTTAAGAATATAATTCTCTTTTAAACAATCGAGAAACATAAGCCTTATATGTGAGTAGGATATTCTTGTTTATAACAATCTTATTACTGACCATGATCTAGGAAATATCATTTTGTCTCATCTTAGCACATGCGGATGGAAGTTTCTCTGGTTTTAATAATACTTAATTATTCAAAACATTTCCTTTTATTAACTGCGATGGTTTGTCGATACACATTCGATTTCGAAATCGATAAAGCATTCTTAAGCGTTATACCTAACTTCCCATAAAGCTAGTATAACTCTTAAGTTTTCAAACACCAAGTATTACTTCTCCTTTCAAAATGATTCAAAAATCTTTTGAAATACTTCAAGTTCTTTCTTATCATATAACAAGCCAGTTATAGTTCAAATCAGTTACCTTTTAAAAACCACATGTATTTTCTTACTAACATAAAATTTATTATAACCAACTTCCCATAAAGCCGTTATAACACTTTATGTTTTAAACCACTCAAACACATTTAGCGTATCGTCTAGTACTACATAGTTCACACATATCATGCTAGAAGAGATAGGAAGAGGTTCACATACCTCGCGACAGTATCGACTAATAGCAAAACGCTCAAGTACTTCCAAGCGTCGGCTACTCCTTGCCAGTAGACGCGCCACGCGTAGTACTTGACCTATAGGGCCACAGCGCTTATTAACATCAAGATCTTATCGTAGAACATTCTCTGAGAAAATTGTGACACCTCCCCATGGCAGCGTAAATCTCCTCCTCTAACGGGCGGCTACGAAGCCAACCGGGGTTATACATCTAACCCTAGCAGGGTACAATTCTACTCCACAGTACTACTACCAAGTCTCTTGTCTGATCCTATGTAATTCTGATTCGATTCTTCGAGCTTAAGTCGAGGACATTGCCACAAGCTATGTTGATTATATATATATAGTATACTTTAACTATATTATCTAACAACATGTAATTTCCAATTACAATAGAGGACAAGATATTTACCTCGATAAGCCCATAATTATCCAAGTATAAAGTCGATCACAGGCAATCGTTTAGCTCGACTCAGGCGCTCGACGCATTCTAAACCACCCTTAGAAGTTCTAACCAACCTACACAATACTCCAACGGACTATGGAGATTTTCCTAGGGTTTCGGTTTTGTATTGGGAAGTATAATAGTATTTAGGGCTTTTAGTATAGGTATAACCTTAGAATACTACAAGGTATCTGGCTAAGGTAATTTGGGCATTATAACAATACTTGGAGTATTTCCTACCAAGAGGGGTACCCCACACACTAGGAGGGTGTACCTCGGCCAAGGCCTCTGGGAGGGTGCACCCGGCCAAGGCCTCGCAGGAAGAGGAGGGAGGCGAAACCAACAAGGAGGGAGGAGGTTTTCAAGACTTGGAAATTATGGAATGGATGAAGAAGTCTTCAAAGGGGAGGTATTTATAGGCAGCAAAGGACAACCAATGGCCAAGATCTAGCCAAGTGGGGCAAGTGGAGGGCCAAGATATGCCCAGTGCCCACTAGACCTACTCGCCAAAACCCTCAAATATCTACACAAAAATCAACCAAGCCTTTGCTCATTCAATCGGCCTAACGCCCTTTCAGTCCACTGAGAGGGTGCCAAGTGTTGCCTCTCGTTGGTCCAAAGCGTTTCGTCTCTCGGAAAAATCCAAAAATACTAAATGACATAGCCGTAATTTACCGCCGAAGTTAGGTAGAGCGTTTCGTCGGCGACTCTAACCGGGTGTTGTGCACAAACATATTTCGGCCCGAGGTGCCACATGGGGTGACACGTGTCGCCCGATTAAATCAAAATATTTCGTCTTAGAAAATATCCATATGGCCAAAATCTGAAAATCAAGCGGGCCCACAAGCAGTAAATTTCTCGTGGGCCCAGCGTGACCATTCAGAAAATAAAATTCCATAATTCTCTAATATTCCGGGAAGTCAGAATACGAAATCGGGAATCAATTCCCATTAACGAACCTTTTCCTTCACAAAACCGGAAACTTTTAGTGGAAAATTCACTCTTTCCTCCTTTCCAATCTTTACTCGTATTCTCGTGATGCGTCGTCCTCGCATACATACCACGGAACTACGGGTATAACGGCGAGTTGCCTATGAGTTAGATCTAGTCCGATTTGGGCGGTACATCGATTTTCCATGTGTCGTATTGCGGAAATGTATTGGAGATCCATCTAGAAGTGCACGGTTCATGATGTCAAGTGCGAGGAGTTATCGTATGAGGAGAGTCCCATAGCGATACTCGATCGTCGGGTTAGGCGACTTGGACAAAGGATGTGGCTAGTCAGGTCTTATGGCGGAGCGAGAGCGAGGAAGAGATGGCGTGGGAAGCGGAGGAGGGCATGATGAAGAAATATCCTCACTTATTTCCCTACACCTCCGGTAACCCACTTTCCTCATTAGTTTTGATTTAGCAATTGTGCTTAAGTATTATTGTGGTCGTGGGGAGCGTCTTTATTTGCAAAAGAGTAGTTAAGAGCGTCTACGTCAATTTGTGATTCAAGTAAGCCTAAAAGGAACATTCGGGACGAATGTTTCTAAGGGGGGGAGAATGTTATACCCCGTGGTTCGGTGCAGACAATGATCGAGTCTGGCCGGCTGAGGAGCGAGGCGGCGCCAAGCGGGTGATTGTAGGGCGCGGCGGAAGATCGAGGTGTGAAGTTTCAGCCATGTGGCCGGAAAGTTCCCGAGTCCACGAGTTGCGGCGCGCTGGCTGACTGCCATGTGAAATCTGGCGAAAAACTTAGGAAAATCTGATCTTTTCTTTTAAAGGGCATGGGTGGGTGACAAGTGTCCCCCATCCGATTTCTACATGCGTTATATTGACCAAGTCTTAAAGACTTGGTCATCTCATCTCTCTCTTAGAAAAGCTCCTTCTCTCTTAAATTATTTCAAGCTCCTCCTTCTCTAAAACTCTAAGAGGTATTCGAGCCTTCGGAAAAATCTGAAAAAGTAAAAGGCAAGAAGGAAGCTTGTGGCTAGCTTGTGAAGGTTGTTGTGGTGGTGTTCTTGGAATAGAAGCTAGCAAATTGTTGGATAAATTTGGCTAAAGCTCTAAGGTAATGATTCTTCCTCTATTATTAGTTTTTAGTGTTGCATGTTAAGAAGAAAGTACTTGTGGTAGTAAATAATGCTATTAGAGTCATTGCATGCAAGAAATGTGGGTTGGGTATGAAGGTTTTGGCTAAAGAGATGTTATGAACATGTTGTAGCCTACAAACTACTTTAGAATTGTTAAGTGTACTATTATAATTTATGGGGCAGAATTTTACATACCCAAGATTAGGTGTGTAATCCCCTTTGTGTTGGTTTGGATGTTGGGCCTTAATGATGTGTTTGAGTGTTGAAAAATCGGCCTTTGAAAAGGTGGCAAAGTGAGTAGAAACAAAGGAAATGCTGCCCAATTTTCCTTAGGAATTGGTAACTTGAATTTGGAATTTCTACATTGAAATTAGAGGTTAATAAACGCACTATGGTTATTATAGGTTGACACATTACTTGCGGTAGTTGGACTTAGCAAGTGGATTACCAGAAGAGAGGTATGTAGAGCTTTCCTATCACTTGAGCATGAATAGTTGTATCTATGTAGTACGGTATACGTACAAGATTTGATAATCTACACTCGTTTTAAAGTATATTGATACTTGTTTCATTTCAAAAGTATAAGTCCCTTGGATTGAGGGAAAAATGTATTTGACAAAGGGATAACGCTAATATAATGACTTTATGGGAAGTTGGTTATATTAGTTTTCTTGAAAGATTCACAAAGAAAGATTTACTCTAATTAAAACAAGTACGGGTAAAGGATTTGAAACTAAGAAAGGTGAATTGATTTTTAGGCATTGGTTGCCTAAGGTTTTAAAGGAAATGAAGTCACTTGATTTAGAAGACTATTATATTTCTAAAAAGGAAATTTGACTTGTCTTGAAAAGAAATCGTAACTTGATGCTATGGTGAATAGTATCTTGGAGTCTTTGTATAAAAGAGTTTTACTTAAAAAGTTAGAAGTACATGGTACTTGGGTTAAATTCCCGGATTTTCGATATTAAGACATGTTAGTGCCTTAGGATACTAAAATGAGAGGATATATTAATAATGTTAATAAAGTTAGGGGATTTCTTAACTTGCTTATGTTATGATAAGCGTAGTGCTTATGTATGAGATGATAGGCGGTAGTGCTTATGTTGTGATATGATAGGCGGTAGTGCTTATATATGATATGATAGGCGGTAGTGCTTATGTTATGTATGATAGCGGATGAGCTATGTTATATATTTGTATTATTACGGGTAAACCAGGGTTATTATCTATGCCATGGATTTGCTACCACGTGATGCGAGTGCGGCGCTTGCACTCATGCGGATCGGACCGCGGATCGTGCGGGTGAAATAGTCTCTGCGATGCGGCGATGGTACTCATGCGGGTCCACGGGATCCGTGCGGGTGAATTAGTCGTGCGGGTGAAATAGTCCCATGCGAGGCGGATGACCTCATGCGGGTCCACGAGGACCCGTGCGGGTGAAATAGTCCCGGGAGTAGGATTGCTTAATGATACTACGGGCGAGGTACCTGTTTTGATCGTGAGCCTCTATTTTTATGCTTTAAGATTTATACTTGTTACTCTCATTGTTAGTAAGGCACAATGCAAGGAAATTGACTTTATCTATGACTCCAGTTTATTTTCGACTTATGATATTACTACAGTATTTTCCAGTTTTACATACTTGATACGTTGTGTGCGACCCGCTTCCTGGGGCTGCGTTCATCTGCATGGTAAGGAAGCGGTGGTAGATCCTCATTCCTAGGATCTTTTACTCGGTTGTCGAAGCTCGTTCCTCGGAAGCTTGTTTATTGATACGGATATTCACGATGCTATAGGTATTTTGTACATTGGTATGGCGGGATACTGTCATACGATTGTTATCTTTAAGTGCCGTGGTCACATGTATGTTTTGGGCTATAAGAACCAGTTGTACTACTATACTTTGTTTAAGTATATTTTATGGAAAGCGACCTTATCGGTGGCGATGATGTTACCACTTTTTATAAGTTATGTGTTATGTATGTTCATTGCTATTCTCGACATATACTGCGAGTACCCGGTAGGAGTACGATCGTGACCGAGGTTGGGTCGTAGCGGGAAGATTGTGAACAAGAGTTGGAAAAGATTTCACACACAGCCTTTGAAACCCCTCTTGGCCGAAACTTGCCAAGTTTGTGCCTAAGTGTTCTTCACTTTTTGAGGTTAGATCTTGAAGAGAAGTTGGTTAGGAGCTTATAAGGGTTGCTTGGAGCGGGTTGGAACGTAATGAATTGGAGCTAAACGTTGCTCAGGATGTACTTAATAATCTTGGATAATTTTAGGCTTATCGAGGTAATGATCTATGTCCTTCTATTGTAAATGGAGATTACATATTGTAGTAGTTTATAATTGAATATATGATATGTGGAAGGAAAATTGAAAAGTTATAGACTATTGGTATATTGTGGGGCAGAATTGTACACGTCCGGTTAGGCGTGTAATCCTGTTGAGTTGTTGGCTATCGGTGGCGAGCCTTGATATAAGTGTATATATATGTGGATACGGGGAGGTGTCGCGACGACCTCGGATCGTGCTTGTGCCTTACCGGGCACCGCGTGATACAACATCGAGAAAACCAGCGGAAATAAACTCACAAACAAGAACCGTATAAGAATATAAAGCAGGCTAACCCAAGTGGCTACCTCTAAATATAATAAAGCGAGCGATTACATCCTTACACCGATTCATGGCGAGGACTACAAGCCTCTAGAAGGTATAACACTATGGCGGGACGGGGCCCGCCATACCTCTGAATGTACAAAGTCTACAACCTCGAGGAACCGTACCAAAGGCGAGGCCTCGAGAAATGGAGCCTTAGAACGAACCGTGATCCTAAGAGTGCGGATCAGCAAGCTATGAACCTCGACTGCGGCATGAGCGGCCCAGAGAGGTCAATACAACATGTACCAAATATGCGGCGGAAAATCTTTGTAATAATATCATAAGTCAAAATATAATTTGGAGTTATAGGCGAAAAAAAGTTTACTTTACCTTTGTGCCTTACTAACAATGAGAGTAACAAATGTATATATATATCTGCGTAAAAATAGGAAGCTCATGATCAAAGCAGGTACCTGCGCGTAGCATCATTAAACAATCCTACTCACGGGACTATTTCACCGCATAGGTCTGTGGACGCGTGAGTCATCCGCCGTCGTGGGACTATTTCACGCGCATGGATCTGTGGACCGCGTGAGTACCATCGCCGTACTCGCGTGGGACTATTTCACCGCGTGGATCACTGTGGACCGGATCGCGTGAGTACAAGCGCCGCACTCGCATCATGGGTAACAAATCCATGGCATAAGTAGTAAACCATCCTATTGGAGCATACGTGGGCCACGTCGATGTCGGTATGTCGAAAGGAAATAACAAGGATAACGGGGTTTACAGTAATAATATATATATAACATAGCTCATCAGGCTATCGTATATAACATAAGCACTCTGGCCTATCATATCATAACATAAGCACTCTGACTATCATATCATAACATAAGCACTACAGGCCTATCATATCATAACATAAGCACTCAGAACATCATATCATAACATAAGCACTCTAGGCCTATCATATCATAACATAAGCCTAGGCCTATCATATCATAACATAAGCACTCTTAGAAACATCATATCATAACATAAGCACTACAGGCCTATCATATCATAACATAAGCCCTAGGCCTATCATATCATAACATAAGCACTACAGAACATCATATCATAACATAAGCAAGTTAAGAAATCCCTAACTTCTTATTAACATTATTAATATATCCTCTCATTTTAGTATACCTAAGGCACTAACATGTCTTTTAATAGAAAATCAGGAAATTTAACTTAAGTATCATGTACTTCTAACCTTTTAAGAAATAACTCCTTTTATACAAAAATTCCAAGATACTAAACACCATAGTGTCAAGTTACAATTTCTTTTCAAAACAAGTCACATTTCCTTTTAGAAATATAATAAGCTTAAATCAAGTGACTTCATTTCCTTTAAAACCTTAGGCAACCAATGCCTAAAAATCAATTCACCTTTCTTAGTTTCAAATCCTTTTAACTGTACTTGTTTTAATTAGAGTAAACCTTTCTTTGTGAACCTCTCAAAAACTAATATAACCAACTTCCCATAAAGTCATTATATTAGCGTTATTCATTTGTCAAATACATTTTCCTAAATCGAGGACTTATACTTTTAAAATGAAACAAGTACCAATATCTTTAAAACAAGTGAAAGATATCAAATCTTGTCGTCTACCGTACTACATAGGTACAACTACTCATGCTCGAGAGATAGGAAAGTTCCACATACCTCTTGGTTAATCCACTTGCTAAGTCGAAATACATGCGTAATATGTCAACTATAATGACCATGTCGTTTATTAACCCTAATTTCAATGTAGAAATTCCAAATTCAAGTTACTAATTCCTAAGGAAAATCAGGCAGCATTTCCTTTGTTTCTACATACTTTGCCACCTTTTTCAAGGCGAATTCAATAACCAAGCGCCACATTTAAGGCGACAATCCAATATTTCAAAGGGATTACACAACCAATCTTAGGTGTGTAAAATTCTGCCCGAATAGGTAAAACAATATACTTAACAATTCTAAAGTGGTTTGTAGGCTACAACATGCTCATAATATCTCTTTAACCAATCCTTCATATCCAAACCATTTTTCTTACATGCAATGATTCTAAGAGCATTCGTTACCGCTACAAATTCCTTATTCTTCACATGCAACACCAATAACTAGCTCTGAGAAGAAATGTTACCTTTGGAGCTTTAGCCAAAATTATTCCAACAATTTGCTAGCCTCCTTTTCAAGAATACCACCAACAACCTCATGACTTGCATTTAACTTTCCTTCTTAACACCCTTTCAGATTTTCCTTAAGCTTGGAGTTTCTCTTGATTTTCTAGAGAGAAGGAGAGCATTTTAGCTTAGAGAGAGAGAGAGATGAAAGATGAAAAGATGACCAAGTCTTCAAGACTTGGTCAATATAAACATCTGACATTTGGATGGGGGACATGGCACCCACCGTAGCCTCTTTTAAAACAAAGCAGTGCGAAATTTCCACTAACTCGCAGATCCGCCTCGGCGCGACCTGCGATCGGCGCGGCTGATTCGGCGCGCGATGAATTCCAGCCTTGGCGCGCATGGCTGAGGCCCTGCCGAAGTTTTACGATTTGAGTCTAACTCCTTCGCGTGGCCCACATCGCGGCACGAACCACGGGTATAACATTCTCCCCTCAGAAACGTGCGTCGAATGTTCCTTCAAACTTACCCAAATCACAATATCGACATAGACTCAAATAAAGGCGCTCGCGCGGCCACGACAAAACTCAAGCACAATTGCTAAACCAAAACTAACAAGCGGAAAGTAGGTTACTGGAGGTATAGGGAATAAGTGAGGTACTTCTTCATCATGTCATCCTCTGCTTCCCGTCATTTCCTCCTGTTCTCGTTCGCCATAAGACCTTGACGGAAGCCACGTCTTCGTCCGAAGTCGATCTAACTTTGACGATCGAGTATCGCTATGGGACTCTCTCAAATCGATAACTCCTCTGTCACTTGGACATCGTGAACCGGGTGCACTCTAGATGGGTCTCCAATACATTTCCGCAACATGGACACATGGAAAACTGGATGTACCGCCTCCAAATCGGACGGCAGATCTAACTCATAGGCAACCACGCCTGCCCTGCGGACAATCGATCGGCCCGATGTACCTTGGGCTAAGCTTCCCTTCTTTCCAAATCTTATCACGCCGCCATGGGCGATACCTAGAAAAACCCAATCATCTACCTCAAATTCCGGTGTCGGCGATGATCTGCATCGACTTATGTTGACTACGAGTGTGACAATAGCCGCTCTGGATAAGCACCTTATCCACTACCTGCTGTACCAAGTCTGGCCCGACTAACTGAACTTCTCCCACCTCAAACCAACCTATCGGTGACCTACACTTCCTCCCATATAAGTGTTATACCCCGTATTTCCAGAGTATGTACGTGAGGACGTACGTAGAAAATTTGAACTTGAGAAAGTGGCTTGGCCGAAATTTATTTGTGCACAACACCCGGTTAGAGTCGTGTTTCGAAGCGTTTTCACGGCTTCGTAGGGAATTTCGGCTATGTCATTTTTAATTTTTGCGGATTTTTAGAGAGGCGAAACATTTTGGACCAAGCGGAGGCGACACTTGTCACCCTCCAATTGATGGATGTGAGGCGTTATTGTGGCCGATTGGAATGGCTTTAGTTGGTAGGATATTTGTGTGTTAGTTGGTTAAGGGGCACTTGGCAAGATCTTGGCCCTACACTTGCCTTGCACTTGGCAAGATCTTGGCCATTGGTTGGCCATTGGTTGGCCTATAAATACCACCCTATGTTGAAGACTTTCTTCGTCCTAAAATCTTCTAAGTGTTAAAATCCCTCCTCTCCCTTCTTGTGGTTCTCGTCCAGCCTTCCCCTCCCGGCGAGAGTTCCCCACAGTGGGGTAGTAGAGGTATACACCCCCTCTGGGGTGCTGGCCGTGGGGTACCCCACTAGCTAGTTGTTTCGTATAATACCACCTCTTGGTAGAAATACTCTCAAAAGTATTGTTATAATGCCCAAATTACCTTAGTAGTATACCTTGTAGTATTCTAAGGTTATACTTATCTGAAAAGCCAGAAATACTATTATACTTAAGTCGGTCACTGACCGAAACCCTAAGGAAAATCTCCATGGTTAGTTGGAGTTGTATGTAGAAGTTGGTTAGAACTTCTAAGGGTAGTTTGGAGGCGGGTTGGGCGCGCGGAGTTGGAGCTAAGCGATTGCCCGGGATCGACTTTATACTTGGATAATTATGGGCTTATCAGGTAATTATCTTGTCCCTCTATTGTAATTGGATATTACATGTTGTATGAATATATAGTTGAAGTATACTATATATAGAAGCGAGCGTAGTTATCTGCAATGTCTATTGACTTAACCATGAATAAAACTTATGGCAATGACTTGCGCCGTAAGCCTGAATTTAAAGAAGAATCTTGAGCTGTAATTACATAGGGTGTATTCTGATGAACTTGTGTAGTAGTCTAGTGGGTAGAATTGTACCGTTAGGGTTAGATGTATAACCCCACTGGTTGGCTTGGTGGCGGCCTCGATAGAGGAGGAGATTTCTGTTGTCGGGGAGGTCTTCGAATTTTACGTAGAATGTTACTGAAGGGATCCAAATGTTAATAAGCGCCTTGTGGCCTTATAGGTTGAAGTACTACGTATGGCGCGATCTTACGGCTAAGGAGTAGCAAGCGGTTTGAAGTACTTGGGCGTTTTGCTATTAGTCGATACTCGTCGCGAGGTATGTGAACCTCTTCCTATCTCTTACAGCATGATATGTGTGAAATATGTAAATGCGGTGAGCGTGCATGTGCTAAGCGTATTTGATTGGTGTAAAACATAAAGTGTTATAACGGCTTTATGGGAAGTTGGTTATATGACTTTATGTTGGTAAGAAAATACATGTGGTTTTAAAGGTAGCGATTTGAACTATAAGCGGCTTGTTATGTGTTAATAAAGAACTTGAAGTATTTCAAAGATTTTTGAATCATTTTGAAAGAAGAAGTAATATTTGGTTTTGAAAACATAAGAGTTATACTAGCTTTATGGGAAGTTAGGTATAGCGGCAGAATGTTTCTTGATTTGAAATCGAGAATGTGTATCGACAAACCAACTGCGGCGTTAATAAAAGGAAATGTTTTGAATAATTAAGTATTATTAAAACCATTAGAAACTTCCATGCATAGAAGCTAAGATGAGACAAAATGATATTTCTAGATCATGCATTCTTTGTAATAAGATTGTAATAAACAAGAATATCCTACTCACATATAAGGCTTAGGTTTCTCAGTTGTTTAAAGGAGAATTATATTCTTAAATGAATAAGACTATGAACTACGAAACCTTTCTAAAATGAGAAACTTGAACATTGGAAAGAATGTTGCTACTTGATTTTACAAGAGGAGTAATTGATTTACTTAAGAAAATAATCACTCTATTTTCATATACTACGGGTATTGTGTGACTTTTGTGAAAGTAACGTATCTTTTAAAGAGTTAATGTATGAAGTACTTTGGGGATAAAAAACCCGATCTTGTTAATCATATAGTAGGAAGTACCTTGTGTGAACAACTTGATTGTATTGGTTTGTGATAGCCTTATAATACTTTCTTGTTGCTTTGATAAGTAAACGTGTTAGGATGCTACGTGTGTTAGTATCTTGTGATGTTTGTGTAAAGGGGTTTCCGCTTGATTGTGCTTATTAACTATCGGTCGTTATGATAGTATTGTGGCATTCATCTCTTGAGATGATTAGGGGATTAAAGCCCTCCGTCTGGGGTAGACTCAGGCGGGTCGATGGACCTATGATTCGAGAATACCTCATGCAGGTCCCGGGGGCCTATGCGGAGCTACGAGAGTTCCAGGTTAGTGTGCGTCCTTTATGGGCATGCGGTCCTTGTGGCCATGCGGACTCGGAAGTCCAGGACGATGCCGGGGAGTAGCTACCCTCGATGCGGGGAATGCCTCATGCGGGCCGAAGAGATTGGCCTATGCGGAGCTGCGGGAAGTTCCAGGACTAGGCAGCGCGCATTAGATCTGCGGGCAAGTGGCGGCTTTGATCATGTGGCGGTGCAGAGCAGATCTTATGATCTGATTCATGACCTTGTTGATGCGTGGGTGTTAGTAGTCGGCTATGCCCCGTACTTACCGTGCGGTGTTATTATAGCGCAGTGGGACACGGTGTTCATGTGTGTTCCTTGGTGCTTTTATATCATAAGCTGGCGATGAGAATGTGTCCACGGGCACGATTGATGTTGTGGGCGTGAGACCAGCTGTTATGTTCTTTGTGATGACTTGAGGCGTGAGTCACGACTTGATATATTGCTTAGTTATTGTAAGCTGTAGTTTGGTTATCATACATGTCTCTGCTTTGTATAGACTACTATGATTTCATTTACGATTTATTTTGATTTCACATACTACTTTTTGTTATGCGACCTCCCCGAGGCTGCGTTCATGCGCGAGTAAAGGTACACGATCGTTGATCCTCTCTCTTTTGGTCACATTTCAGCTTTTGGGAAGCTCCGTTTCTCCGGAGGCTTATCTTGGTATAGTCGCATGTTGTTGTAGGTGTTTACATTCGAGGGTATGTGAGCCACTGTCCGTCGTTGTTGTCGTATCATTTCTTAAGTGCATGAAATCTTGTTGTGGCGGGGTTTGTAAAAAGGATTAAAGCTGTTCTTTTGTAAAAGTGGTTATTTATATATCAGAAAAGCAAGCTTTCCTCAGTTTACATTTTGTACTTCACTTGTTTCATGTATGTGTTTTATGTTCGTGATTACTACGATGTTGTGTCACTAGGGTGCAGGGTAAGGCACGATCCGGGCGAGGTTTGGGTCGTGACAAAAGTGGTATCGAGCGATTAATCCTCGGAAAGTGTCTGAGCCGTATCGATGAGAGTCTTGATTATCGGTGTGTTGTGCACGCGATGTCGAGGAGGCTATAGGTATTTAGGATTGGTTTCTATTCTTCTCACTCTGAGATCGTGCCTTAGAGTGTGTTGTAAGTTGGACCCTCGGCGTATTTCTTTCCACTTACCGTTATGCCTCGCGTAGAAGGCCGGGCCGGGAGGCAAAGCGGCCAAAAGGCTGGTAAATCTGAGAAGGTTACGTGGGCACGAGGCCCAATCATCACTGAGGGTGGTCTTCGTTCGGGGATTTTGCGGCGTCGCTAGCAATGAGTTTAGCAGCGTGGCGGTTCCTCTGCGGCCATGACATTTGAACCCAGTTCCGGCCAGGAAGCAGAGAATTTAGATTGCAAAGCGACCACATTACTAGCTATAGATTTGGCTACGAGTATACCGATGTCGCGAGTCTTGAGGACTATCTAAAGAGGTTGTGCAAGAGTAATTCATTAGTTGGGCTTGAGCATGGCACGTATGCGGGCTTATGCGCGGCGGCGGCGTGAAGATCGGCGGGTTAACGAAGGGCGATGAAGAGGGCGAGCGGCAAGGTCCTTTGGTAACTTTCGGCGATCGCCTCCCGGCCGAGTTAGATATGCACCTCTGCCGGTGCGAGTGGTCTTACAAATTCGGGGCGTTCGGGGTGTGCGAGGAGTTGGTGAGAACTCCGGGGCTTCGGTTCGCGATGTGACAGGCGTCATCGGGAATGTCGTCTTTTAGTTAGTACTTGTTGTACTACGACCGTCGAGTGCGATGTCGATAGAGTGTCCTTGTAGGAGGACTTAGCCTTGAGATCGGTGGGTAGTTCGTCATCTTCCCTAGCTATCGCCACTACAGGCGGGTTTGATTAGACGACTAAGGGAGTGAAGCGATAGATATAGATATATCTTTAACCCAGAGATCGGTATGTGTGATAAGGTGAGTATACCTTAAGTGCTATGTTACGATAGCGGTGTGTTAGTTGTGTTTAGAAATCATGGTGGGTTAGCAGAGTAAGATTTTGGGGATAGATAAGGTGTGAGCCTTAGAATGTTTTACGTAAAACCTTAGAGGTAAGGCCGTCTCGAGTAAAGGTGTAGTGTTATGTTTGATCCTTATAGGAGTGCATAGTGCGTGAGCTATGTTTGTGGGATAAGTCACGAGTAGTGTGGAATGAAGAGGGTAGTTGAGCTATGAAGACCGCTAGGTTTTAAATAGCGTGATTAGTGAGAGTTTTCCTTGGGAGCTAATATTGTGCGCGTTGCGGGTCGGGTTGAGGCCGCGTTGCGGGGTCAACCAGCGGCGGGTTTGGTGGTGGGGTCGGGTTGTGGGGTCCGCCTTGTGTTAGGGTTGTGAGGGTGTTAGGCCCGAGTTTAGTTAACGACGTCTGAGTTCGTGGATGCGTTCGACCGGTGGTCGGGCGATGGGGCGACCCATCGTGTTCTTGATCGGGGCCGTTTACTGGTGTGTTGAGTTATCGAGAAAGGTTGTAGGCTGCAGGGTGCCTACCTTCACCTTAAGGCGAGCAGTGGAGCCAGTGCGGCTGTTTTTGTTTGGAAGTTTTACTGCGGGGTTAAGAACTGGTGAGTCTCGAGAATCGCGTTCGCCTCGGGCGGTGTGTGTATTTGAGAGGAAGTTGTAGGGATTGTTGTCTCTGCGGAGAGAGTGTTTAAGCTACCATTCGGTTTTGAGTGTCGCTTATGAGGCCTTGTTGGGGCGGAAGTGTAAATGCTTGGTCGATTGGTTCGATGTTGGCAAGGTTCGATTAGTTGGTTGAGCTTGTCGGCGGTATGGATAGGGTAAAGCTTGTCTAGAAGAGGTTACGGCGACTCTGAGAAATCGTGCGGATGATCGGCGGCGCTTAGAGTTCGAGTTGAGTCGGTCTTCTTGAAAGTACCACCCGGTTAGGGTGTGGCGAGTTTTGGAAGCAGAGGAACTTAGAGTTACTTTGGGCCTTTTGAGTTCATGTGAAGAATAGGCGGGTTGCCTATATGTTAGCTTTTGCCGTCCGACTTAGGAGGCTGTACGTCCGGTCTTTCGTATTGTTATGATCGGGAAAAGTATCGGAGATCCATCCAGAGTGTTCCCACTTGATGATGACCAAGTTGAAGATGAAAACCCCGAGTTTTGGATCGACGACATCGAGAAATGTGGTAAGAGTTCGAGTGTCACGACCTCGGGGATCGTAGCGGCCGGTACCATTTGTTAGTCGTCGAGCAAGGCTCGCGACAAAGTGACAAAAGTGGTACCGATGACTAAAAGTATATTTTTGACCCCGGGGAGAGGTATTTGTGGTGATGTTAGAGGTGTTTCCTCGTGGACTTGGATGGAGGTATTTTTGCGCGGTTGTTTCTGTGGCCAGGTGTGGCAGGTTTGTTCTCGTAAGTATAGTAGTAAAGACTATACTGACGCACGTTTGTTTTGAGACTTAGAAGGAACATTCGGGACGAATGATTCTAAGGAGGGGAGAATGTTATACCAGTATTTCAGTATATGCGTGAGGGCGTGCGTAGAAAATTTGAACTTGAGAAAGTGGCTTGGCGAAATTTATTTGTGCACAACACGGTTAGAGTCGTTTTTCGAAAGCGTTTTCCACGACTTCGTAGGGAATTTCCGGCTATGTCATTTTTAATTTTTGCGGATTTTTCAGAGGCGAAACATTTTGGACCAGCGGGAGGCGACACTTGTCACCCTCGATTGATGGATGTGAGGCGTTATTGTGGCGATTGGAATGGCTTTAGTTGGTAGGATATTTGTGTGTTAGTTGGTTAAGGGGCACTTGGCAAGATCTTGGCCTACACTTGCCTTGCACTTGGCAAGATCTTGGCCATTGGTTGGCCATTGGTTGGCTTTATAAATACCACCCTATGTTGAAGACTTTCTTCGTCCTAAAATCTTAAGTGTTAAAATCCTCCTCTCCCTTCTTGTGGTTCTCGTCCAAAGCCTTCCCCTCCCCCTTGGCGAGAGTTCCCCACAGTGGGGTAGGTAGAGGTATACACCACTCCTTGGGGTGCTAGCCGTGGGTACCCCACTGCTAGTTGTTTTAGTATAATACCCCTCTTGGTAGAAATACTCTCAAAGTATTGTTATAATGCCCAAATTACCTTAGCAGTATACCTTGTAGTATTCTAAGGTTATACTTATCTGAAAAGCCAGAAATACTATTATACTTACCGTCGGTCACCCGAAACCAACCAAGGAAAATCTCCATGGTTAGTTGGAGTTGTATGTAGAAGTTGGTTAGAACTTCTAAGGGTAGTTTGGAGCGGGTTGGGCGCGCGGAGTTGGAGCTAAGCGATTGCCGAGGATCGACTTTATACTTGGATAATTATGGGCTTATCGAGGTAATTATCTTGTCCTCTATTGTAATTGGATATTACATGTTGTATGAATATATAGTTGAAGTATACTATATATAGAAGCGAGCGTAGTTATCGGCAATGTCTATTGACTTAAGCTGAATAATACTTACAGCAATGTCTTGCGACTTAAGCTGAATTTAAAGAAGAATCTTGAATGTAATTACATAGGGTTGTATTCAGTAGACTTGTGTAGTAGTGTAGTGGGTAAATTGTACAGTTAGGGTTAGATGTATAACCCCTGGTTGGCTTGGTAGCGGCCTCGATAGAGGAGGAGATTTCTGTTGTCGGGAGGTCTTGAATTTTACGTAGAATGTTCTCGAAGGGATCCAAATGTTAATAAGCGCCTTGTGGCCTTATAGGTTGAAGTACTACGTATGGCGCGATCTTACGGCTGAGGAGTAGCCAAGCGGTTTGAAGTACTTGGGCGTTTGCTATTAGTCGATACTCGTCGCGAGGTATGTGAACCTCTTCCTATCTCTTACAGCATGATATGTGTGAAATATGTAATGCGGTGAGCGTCGTGTGCTAACGTATTTGATTGGTGTAAAACATAAAGTGTTATAACGGCTTTATGGGAAGTTGGTTATAACGACTTTATGTTGGTAAGAAAATACATGTGGTTTTAAAAGGTAAGCGATTTGAACTATAAGCGGCTTGTTATGTGTTAATAAAGAACTTGAAGTATTTCAAAAGATTTTGAATCATTTTGAAAGAAGAAGTAATATTTGGTTTTGAAAACATAAGAGTTATACTAGCTTTATGGGAAGTTAGGTATAACGGCTTAAAATGTTTCTTGATTTGAAATCGAGAATGTGTATCGACAAACCAACTGCGGCGTTAATAAGGAAATGTTTTGAATAATTAATTATTATTTAAACCAGTAGAAACTGCATCTTCTTAGAAGCTAAGATGAGACAATATGATATTTCCTAGATCATAATTCTTTGTAATAAGATTGTAATAAACAAGAATATCCTACTCACATATAAGGCTTAGGTTTCTCAGATTGTTTAAAGGAGAATTATATTCTTAAATGAATAAGACTATGAACTACGAAACCTTTCTAAAAATGAGAAACTTGAACATTGGAAAAGAATGTTGCTACTTGATTTTACAAAGAGGAGTAATTGATTTACTTAAAAAAATAATCACTCTATTTTCATATACTACGGGTATTGTGTGACTTTTGTGAAAGTAACGTATCTTTTAAAGAGTTAATGTATGAAGTACTTTGGGGATAAAAACCCGATCTTGTTAATCATATAGTAGGAAGTACCTTGTGTGAACAACTTGATTGTATTGGTTTGTGATGGCCTTGTAATACTTTCTTGTTGCTTTGATAAGTAAACGTGTTAGGATCTTCGTGTGTTAGTATCTTGTGATGTTTGTGTAAAGGGGTTTCCTTGATTGTGCTTATTAACTATCGGTCGTTATGATAGTATTGTGGCATTCATCTCTTGAGATGATTAGGGTTAGCGCCTCCGATGCGGGGGTAGACTCGGGCGGGTCGATGGACCTATGATTCGAGAATACCTCATGCAGTCCCGGGGGCTATGCGAGCTACGAGTTCGAGTTAGTGTGCGTCCTTTATGGGCATGCGGTCGCGTGGCCGTGCGGACTCGGAAGTCGGGGCGATGCGGGAGTAGCTACCGATGCGGGAATGCCTCATGCGGGCGAAGAGATTGGCCTATCGCGGAGCTGCGGGAAGTTCGAGACTAGACGCGCACATTAGATCTGCGGGCAAGTGGCGGCTTTGATCATGTGGCGATGCAGAGCAGATCTTATAATCTGATTCATGACCTTGTTAGTGCGTGGGTGTTAGTAGTCGGCTATGCCTTCGCACTTACCGTCACGGTGTTATTATAGCGCAGGTGGGACACGGTGTTCATGTGTGTTCCTTGGTGCTTTTATATCATAAAGCTGCGGCGGTGAGAATGTGTCCCACGGCACGATTGATGTTGTGGCGTGAGACCCGCTGTTATGTTCTTTTGTGATGACTTGAGGCGTGAGTCACGACTTGATATATTTGCTTAGTTATTGTAAAGCGTAGTTTGGTTATCATACATGTCTCTGCTTTGTATAGACTACTATGATTTCATTCTGATGTTATTTCGATTTCACATACTCGGTACTGTTATCCGACCTCCTTGGGGCTGCGTTCATCTGCGAGTAAAGGTACACCGATCGTTGATCCTCGCTCTTAGGGTCACGATTCACTTTTAGGAAGCTCCGTTTCTCGGAGGCTTATCTTGGTATAGTCCTGTTGTTGTAAGTGCTTACATTCGGGGTATGGCGAACCACTGTCATCGTTGTTGTCGTATCATTTCTTAGAAGTCATGAAATCTTGTTGTGGCGAGTTTGTAAAAGGATTAAAGCTGTTCTTTTGTAAAAGTGGTTATTTATATATCTTAGAAAATGAGCTTTCCTCAGATTTCTGTTTTGTACTTCACTTGTTTCATGTATGTGTTTTATGTTCCGCTGATTACTCTGATGTTGTGTCACTAGGGTGCCCGGGGTAAGGCACCAGTCACGGGCCCGGGTTTGGGTCGTGACAATAAGGCCTCAAAAGGCGTCATCTGGATACTAGAATGGTAGCTGTTGTTATAAGCATACTTCCACAAGAGGTAAATGATCCTCCCAGCTACCCCTGAAATCAATAACACAAGCCCACGGCATATCCTCAAGTGTCTGGATAGTGCGCTCGGCCTGTCCGTCGGTCTGAGGATGAAACGCCGTACTGAGACTTACCTGCGTCCCTAATCCCTTTTGGAAAGACCTCCAGAAATTAGCCGTGGCGGGCTCCAGTGCGACCTCACAATCTCACGATATCTGATCTAGCATAGTCCTCGTGAAAAAGTCGTCATGATGGAATAAAGTGGGCTGATTTGTCGACTGTCGACGATAACCCAAATGGAATCATGCTTCTCGATTGGTAGGTAGCCAGTAATAAAATCCATATTTACCACCTCCCACTTCCAAGTCGAATATCAATAGCTGTAACGACCAGCGGGCCACGGTGCTGACCTTAACTGCGACAACTAGGACACGGTGCAACAAAACACGCGTACCTCTTGGCCGTCCGCACCAATACACATCCCGAGGTCATGGTACATCTTAGTCGACCGGATGAATAGAATAACGGCAGTGTGCCTCCCGAGAATCTGTGGCGAAGTCCTGTCACTGGGGGAACACTGACACGCCCTCAAATCTTAGCACCCCATCGGTGCTACCTCGAATAGACTCTTCTCTCGAAGAGCGTAACTCGATCTGATACCATAATCGGATCCTCATCGCCGCCTCTTCACCTCCTCGGCGATGGAAAACTTCGGCAACCCCTCCGAACCGAATTCCATCACTATCGAGAATCAACCAATCGAACCCCAGGCTCATTGGCGATGTAACTTGCGGACCATGTCCTTCTTCCAGTGCACCGACGGACTACCCATCGATCTGCGACTAAGGGCATACGCAACTACATTGGCCTTCCCCGGTGGTATAGGATATCAATATCACAATCCTTGAGTAACCCTAACCACCGTCTCTGCCGCAAAATTCATTGCCTCGATGCGAAGATATCCGGAGTTTCTTGTGGTCTGCAAATATCCACATGAAATCTATATAAGAATTGCCTCCAAATCTTCAGTACGATTAATCGCGCCGACTCTAAATCGTGAGTAACGTAATTCCTTTCTTGCTTCCCTAACAGCGGGAAACACAAGCTCTAACCTTATCGTGTTGCGTCAAGACACAACCTAGCCTAACATCCAGCGTGTTACAATAATACCTAACCTCTAGTCTACCGAGAGGGGTTAGAATCGTAGTCGTGGTCAACTTCTCTTCCAATAACTGGAAGCCTTTCTTGTACTTGCGAAATATTCGGGCATCCTTAATCTCAGTTATGGTTCCTGTTTCCCTTTCTCTGTTGCAACCAAACTTGGTTACTATACTTGGATCTAATTCCTTTGCTTGCCGCATGGCTAAGACTTCCTGCCAATCACAATTTAGGGGGAAGACTTCCTTGATCTTGTCAAGTAGTAATCCTATTATCCTCTCTCAGCTCGTAGAGCTTATAGTCCGGTGTTCAACCTCAATTCACGGTATTACATAATCCAATGACTTGTCAAGATTTCTATCTTGATCCATGATCATACAGTTTCATACATGCGTACTGTCTGCATTTTTATCCTTATGACACTTCCTCGACCATTTCGTAACGTCATTCTTAAGTTCCCCAACCCAATACCTTTCCCACGGTTATCTAAAACTGTAACTTATGGCATGACGATACCGAAGACCTTACCAGTCTCCCATCCTTCGTCTAACGACATGGGTACCCATAACCCCATAATACGTAAGACTATCCTTTTATGTAGGGGAGAGAACTTATCTCCCTTCAATAAACTTTCCTTGGAGTCACAACCCTAATCACCGGGTCCTCTCGTGGTCCTGTAAATATCTAATCATTACGCACCGCCTTAAAATCGTGTAGATTGTTAATCGCGTTCCGTTTGGGCGTGTTATCCCCTCTTTAGTTATTATTGTTATGAAGGAGAGATTGTTAATCGCGTTCCGTTTGGGCGTGTTATCCCCTCTTTAGTTATTATTGTTATGAAGGAGATATTGTTAATCGCGTTCCGTTTGGGCGTGTTATCCCCTTCTTTAAATTTCGGTATTAGTGCACCTTAATTATAGTAAGTTAATTACGGTTATCGGGCCTTGGAAAAGGTGGAAAATTGAGTAGAAACGGGGGAGGTGCTGCCGAATTTTCCGTAAGAAATGGAACCTTGTACTTAGGAATATTCTACAAAGGGATCTAGAAGTTAATAGACGTTTCATGGCCATTATAGGTTGAAGTACTACTAGTAGCGTATTTTACTTGAAGGGTGGAAAAGGCTAGCAAGGTTATAGTACTTTGGAGCGTTTTGCTAATTGTGGATAATCGTCGCGAGGTATGTGAACCTCTTCCTATCTTTTCTAGCATGATTATTTTAAACTATGTAGTACGGTAGACGTATGTGTGCTAAACGAAATTGGTTGGTTTAAAACATAAAGTGTTATAATGGCTTTATGGAAAGTTAATTATAACAACTTTATGTAGGTAAAAGAATGGCTTATTGATTTTAAAAAAAAGATAAGGGACTTGACTTATATTTGACTTGATTTGATATGTGAAGAACTTGAATTGTGTCGAAAGTTGTGAAACCTCATTCGTGAGTAATGAGTACTTGGTTTTGAATAATAATGTTATATTGATTTCGGAAATGAGAATAAGTATCGAACAAACCACTGCAGCGTTAATAAAGGAAAATATATTGACAAATAATTTGAGTACTTGGTTTTGAATAATAATGTTATATTGATTTCGGAAATGAGCATAAATATCGAACAACCCACTGCATCGTTAATAAAGGAAACTATATTGACAAATAATTAATATTATTAAAACAAGTAGAAACCTCCATCTGCATAGAAGCTAAGATAAGACAAAATTGTATTACATTTCCTAGATCACGGTTGCTTTAATAAGGTCATTAATAACAAGTATTGATTTTTCTTAAATTCCAAAGTAAGGAACTTGTCTTCTAAAAGTAAAGAGACTTGAGAACTTGAAGTGTTTTGGTTCAAAAGAAAGGCATGGTTTTGTCTTAAGTTGGTTTAAAAAGAAGGTATGGAAATTGTTTTGTTCACTTAAAAAGATAGTTACGCTATTTTGATACTACGGGTATCGTGTGACTTTTGTGAAAGAAATGACTCTTTTTAAAGAGTTAAAGTATGTAGTACCTTGGGGCTAAAACCCGGAAATGTTGACATGAAATGAAAGTACCTTGTGTGAGTAACGTGCCTATGTTTTGTGATGGCCTTGTAATACTTTCTTGTTGGCTTGATAAAGTGAACATGTTATGATGCTACGTGTGTTAATGTCTTGTGATGTTTGTGTAAGGAGGTTGTTCTTGTTATGCTTATGTTGTTTGACGATAAGCCGTTGTGTTCGATTCTTGTGATGTTTGTGTAAGGAGGTTATTCTTGTTGTGCTTACGTTGTTTAACGATAAGCCGTTGTGATAGTATTATACCACTCACCTCTTGACCTGATCTGGGGTTAAAGTGCCCCCGATCTGAGAATACCTCATGCGGGTCCAGGGGACCTATGCGGAGCTGCGGGAGTTCCAGGATTGTGTGCGAGGAATACCTCATGCGGTCTATGTGGCCATGCGGACTACGAGAGTCCAGGATGATGCCGAGGATTAGCTACCCTCGATGCGAGGAATACCTCATGCGGGCCTAGGCGGCTATCGCGGTGCGAGTCGAGATTAAACACGCATAATGATACTATGGGCGATTGGTCTTGCTTCGATCATTCGCGACCTAGAAAAGACCAGTTACATTATATCTATTATTGCTCTTGTTTGTGATGTGGCACTATGTGCGGTTAACTTGGTTGTTTCGTACATATTTGTGAATTGGTTTTAAAATGTTATGGTTATATTTGAGTGATGACATTGAGGGCGTGAGTCACTGACTTGACACGATTGTTTACAAATTGTGAAATGGTATCTTTTTAGAGACAATGTTGATGTTCATTACTCTTGTTGATTTTCCAGGCTTTGTGAAACGCATTTTGATTGTCATATACGTTTCCTGTTTTATATAGACTATTATGATTTCATTTACTGTATTTTCAGTTTCACATACTTGGTACTGTTATCGACCTCCTTGGAAATTGCTTTCATCCGCGGTAAGTACATCAGTCGTTGATCCTCGCTCGTAGGATCACAGTTCAGCGTTTGGGAAGTGTTACACCCCGGAATTTCCAGGATATGTTTATAAGAAGGTACGTAAGAATTCAAAAATGTTAAGGTTCGAGACGAGTATAATTTAGCGGAATTTTGGAATTTCTCGGAAAATGAAATATTGCGACGAACGGGAGGGCGACACGTGTCACCCCCCCCCCCCCCCTTATTACTCTTGGACGAAATTGACATGGGGTAAATGGTCATTTGACCATAATTTAAAAGATCAAGTCTTGCAAAGGCAAGAGCTTGACATTGTTGACCAAGTCAATGCCACTTGGCTTGATCCTTGTGAAGTGCATCCTAACCACCCATTTGTTCTAATCTTGACCCTCCATCTTGTTATATATGTATACTAGTGCAAGACAAGGCATAACACTTAGACAAAATTTTATAAAAATTTGGAAGAACTCAATAGAGGCTCTCGGTTTTAGGAGGGTTTCAAAATAAAAAAATTCAATTGTTGTCCAATGATCTCCCCACTTTAAACCAAGGTACCTAAGGGTATTGTAAGTGTTTCTCAATAGAAAGATCCCGGAAATGTGGTGTTTTCGTATTAGTCGCAAGGCGATAACCTAAAGGGTTGTTCAACTTTGAAGTTGAAACTTGAAGATGAGTCTTTTATAAGCTTCTAAGGGTTGCTTGGAGTGGATTGGAACGTCGAAAGGAGGAGCTTAAGTTGCTAAGGAGCGACTTGTGATCTTGGATCATAATTGGGCTAATTGAGGTATAATCTTCGTTTTACTTTTGTAATTGAAGATTTCATGTTATGATAAGTTATAAGTGATCATGTGATTTGTGTTATGAAGTTTGATAAGTGACATGGATTGTAGAAGCCTAGTGTTACACCCCGTAGTTCCAGTGTATGTATATGAGGACGTACGTACGTAAATACGACATTAAAATTGGAAAGGAAGAAAGATGTGATTTTTCGACGGAAAAGTTTAGAATTTTAGAAGGAAAAATGTTCGTTAATGGGAATTGGATTCCCAGTTTGGTATTCGGACTTTTGGAATATTTGAGAATTATGGAATTTTATTTCCGAAATTGGTCACGTGGGGCCACGGGAGAATTTACGGTTTTGTGGGGCCAGCTTTATTTTGATTTTGGCATTGCGGATATTTCGGAAGATGAAATATTTTGGGCGAGTAGGGGCGACACGTGTCACCCAGGTGTGGCATGTTGGCGGGTGGAGAAGGCAGTGGGACGTTTTTAGGTGGACAAGTGGCCCATTTTTGTGGTGGCCACTTGTCCCATTTTTGTGGTAGCCAAATGGTTGGCCAACTACCCACACACATGTACCCCATCCTCACCACACACTTGCCTAGATCTTGGCCATTGATTTTCCTATAAATACCCCATTGTTTCAAGACTTATTTTATCCACACTTTGAGATTTTAAGTCACAAAATACTCCCCCTTTGTTGAGGTTCTCGTCCTACTCTCCCCCTTGGTGTAGGAAAAATTCTTCAAGTGTTGATATAGTCCCAAATACCTTAGCCTAGTATCCCTAGTTGTATTCCAAGTTATTTCAATACTAGGAGCCCGGAAATTCTACTTTATTCCTTTAGTCGCAAAAGCGAAGCCACTAGAAAAATCTTCATAGCTTAGATGAAGTGTTAAGAGAAGTTATTTGGAAACTTCTAAGGGTTGCTTGGAGCGGGTTGGGCGTCGGGGTGGAGCTAAGCGTTGCTCGAGGATCGACTTATAATCTTGGATAATTTTGGGCTTATCGAGGTAATGATCTATGTCCCTATTGTAATTGGAAATTACATGTTGTAATAGTTAATCATTGAGTATAAGATATATTGGAAGTATAATTATAAGGAATTGACTGTATTTACATTGGTGTATTTGCGATGAGACTTGTAGTATTATTGTGGAGTAGAATTGTACACGTCGGTTAGGCGTGTAACCCACTGGAATTGTTGGTTTGGTAGCGACCTCGTTTGAGGAGGAGTTTTATGTGGTTGCGGGGAGGTCTGCTGAATTTTCCGTAGAATAAGGAATCTTGTATCTAGAATTATTCTCTGAAGAGAGCTAGAGGTTGATAGGCGTTTGTGGCCTTTATAGGTTGAAGTACTACAGTAGCGTATTCTACTTGAAGGGTGGAAAGGCGAGCAAGGTTAGAGTAATTTGGGCGTTTTGCTAATTGTCGATAATCGTCGCGAGGTATGTGAACCTCTTCCTATCCTTTCTAGCATGATATTTGTGAAATATATTTAGTGCGGTAGGCGCGTGTGTTTAAAGGAAGTTGATTTTCCTTTTGTGTCCTTGACTTGATTCCAAAGTTAAGTGACTTGTTATGAAACATTAAGGACTTGAATTATGTTAAAAAGTTGTAAAATCTCACTCATGATTAATGGGTGTGTGGTCTTTAAAGAATAAAGTTATCTTGATTTGAAAATAAGAATGGTTTTATCATTGGATTTAAAATGATAACTTGACTTATAAACAACTTGATTTTGGGAAAGGAGAGTAATTTGATTTAAAGGTATAGGTTACTTGTTTTTAAAAGAGTAAGACACTTGGTTTAAAAGTATATTGCTACTTGACTTTTAAAGGAGAAGTGCCTTTGTTTTAAAAGAAGGTATGGAAATTGTTTTGGTTTTACTTTGATGTCTTTTGACTTGAGTTTAAATAATAAGAATCTGGAAGTATTTCAAAGAGTTATTAACCATTTTTGAAAGAAAAGAAATACTTGGTTTTAAAAGCTTAAGTGTTATACTAGCTTTATGGGAAGTTAGGTATAACGACTTAAGGAAGATAGAAGAGCAGTTTACTTATTTTTTTATGAAAGTCTTGTATTGATTGGAAAGTGTAGTAAGATGGTTTGATAAGTAGACATGTTAGGATGCTACGTGTGTTAGTGTCTTGTGATGTTTGTATAAAGGGGTTTCCACTTGTTGTGCTTATGTTGTTTAACGATAATTCGTTATGTTAGTATTATATCACTCGCCTCTTGACATGATTAGGGGTTAGGCGCCTCCGATGCGGGGTAGACTCGGTAGTGCGTGTGACCTATGATTCGAGAATACCTCATGCGGGTTTGTGTGACCTATGCGGAGCTACGAGAGTTCGAGGTTAGTGTGCGGCCTTTATGGTCATGCGGTCTATGTGGCCATGCGGTGCGAGTCGGGGCGTTGCGAGAGTAGCTACCCTCGATGCGGGAATACCTCATGCGGGCCATCGGAGTGGCTTATGCGGAGGCTGCGGGAAGTTCAGGACTAGCGCGCATTAGATCTGCGGGCGAGTGGCGGCCGATCATGTGGCGGTCCAGACAGATCTCGTAATCTGATTTATGACCTTGTTGATGCGTGGGTTTTAGTAGTCGGCTATGCCTTCGTACTTACCGTGCGGTTTTATTATGACACGGTAGGACACGGTGTTCATGTATTCCTTGGTGCTTTTATATCATGATTGCCGCGGTGAGGAAGATATTCCAGGCATGATTGATGTTGTGGGCGTGAGACCCATAGTTGTATTTGAGTGATGACTTTGAGGCGTGAGTCACGACTTGACATATTTGCTTATTTATTGTGAGCGTAGTTTGGTTATCATACATGTCTCTGCTTTATATAGACTACTATGATTTCATTTATAGTATTTTGATTTCACATACTTGGTACTGTTGTCTTGACCTCCTTGAGGCTGCGTTCATCTGCGGTAGAGTACGCGATGTTGATCCTCGCTCTTGGAGTCACGATTCAGCGTTTGGGAAGCTCCGTTTCTCGGAGGCTTATCGATGGTATAGTCCTGTCGTTGTAAGTGCTTACATTCGGGGTATGGCGGAGCCTGTCCCGCCATTGTTGTCATATCATTCTTAAGTGCATGTAAATCTTGTTGTGCGAAATTGTAAAGGGATATGCTTGTTCTAGTTGTTATATATTTATGCAGAAAGACAACTTTTCTCAGATAAGCATTTTACACTTCACTTTATTCATGTCTTGTTTTATATTCGGTGATTACTACGATGTATGGCTACTTGGGTGCGGGGTAAGGCACGATCCACGGGCAGGTTGGTCGTGACAAAAGTGGTATCGAAGCGATTAATCCTCGAAAGTGTCTCTGAACCGTATCTAGTAAGTCTTGATTATCGGTGTGTTGTGCACCACTATAATGTCGGAGGCTGCGAGATATTTAGGATTGGTTTCCATTCTTCTCACTCTGAGATCGTGCCTTAGAGGCATGTTATAAGTTGGACTCCTCGGCGTATTCTTTTTCACCCGTTATGCCTCTACGCAAGGCAACCAGAGCCCAGAAGGGCAAGGCAGCAGAGGGAGCTGCGAGTAGAGCACAGAAGGTTACTAGGGCACGGGCCCATTCATTATCTGAGACAACGCTTCATTCGGGGAGTTCTGCGACACCGCTAGCCCCAGGAGAGTTTAGAGCGATGGCGGTAGCTCCGAGACCACGATACTGAGCCTCCAGTCGCGGCGAGGAACAAAGGATATGAGTTACAAGGAGATGGCGATTACTAGCTAGTCGGTGGTAGGAATGAGACGGACGGGGCCGGTGGTTAAAGCGAGTACGATAGTTCACCCTAGATCCGATAGTTTGAGGCATCGGGGCTTCGAGTTGCGATCCACGAGTTCTATGGATTGAGGCGAGGAAGATCATCGAGTTTATTCGGCGATTGCGGTGGATCATGAAAGTGATCGAGACCTCGAGGCATTTCTTACACACTTTTGCCTCGGCCCGATGAGAGAGCTCGGGCGAGATAGATTTATGAGGTTGGCGAGCAGGCGAGCAGTTGAATCTGATATAGAGTTTGACTTATTGGCTCGTTATGTCCCGCTTTAGTGGCGGACATGGAGGATAGAGTGCTGCCGATATGTCACGGGACATAGCGATTATCTAGCGAGAGAGTTGTACAAGAGTAGCTCTTGATCGGACATGGACATTTCCAGCGTACATGCTTACACGCGTGATGAGAGCGTGAGATCGGCGGACTAACGAATCGGCGAGAAGAGGGCGAGAATAGCGAGGTCCTTTGGTAACTTTTGGCGGACCTTCTCGGCGGCGGGCGGTTATGCGCCTCCGCCCGATCTGAGTGGTCCTCGCGAGACTTGGGGCGTTCGGGGTATTTAGGAGTTGGTCGAACTCGGGGTTTACAGTTCCGATTTATATAGGTTCGGCCGGCCAGTTCGATTTTCCCTCTATGTTCGCTATGTGGTAGGCGTCATCCCGGAAATGTCGTCTTTTACTAATGCTTGTTTTACGGTGGCCGTCGGGGCCGTGAGAGAAGAATGTCCAGTAGGAGGATACGGTGGGATGACTTAGCCTACCGAGTCGATTGCGGTTGGTGGTTGAGAGAGGAATGGGTGTTAGCGGAGGCCACCCGCTCGATGTGGCCATTGTGGTAAGTGACATTGTGGAAGTGTCGTACTTCTTCGACGGCTTGTTTTGCTCTCGGCGGCGGGGCCATCTTGTGAAGATTGTCCGAGCCAGATGTGGCGCGGATGTAGAGACTTCGGCCGAGGATCGGTGGCTAATTCATCATCTTCCTAGCTATCGCCCATGAGGCGAGGATTGATTAGAGCGACAAAGGAAGTGAAGCGGTAGATGCGAGTATATCCTTAACCCTACAGATATTTGTATGTGTGATAAGATGAGTATACCTTAAGTGTTATGTTACGATAGCATTGTGTTAATTGTGATTAGAAAACATGGGTAGTTGTAAAGGGTAAGTGCAGGGGCGAGAAAATGGGGAGCCTTAGAATTTATAACAGTTGGGACCTTGGATGCAAGGCCGTCCTGAGTGGATGATTTTACGGTTGGTCTTTGTCTAAGTACTCGGTATACGTGGTGTAATCATGGGATAATTCCATGGGTACTGTGAGATGAAATTGCTAGCTTTCATGACGGGAATTGGTAAGATTGTTCCGGATCGGGAGCGAGTTTAGTGCGAAGTGTGTCGGGTTGAGGCCATATCGCGAGTCAACCCGGCCGGAAAGTGGTGGGGTCGGTTTGAGGTGGTCCGCTAGATGATAGGGTCACGAGGGTGTTAGGCCTAAGTTTAGTTAACCATCGTACGAGTTCGTGGAAGCGTTCGACCAGTAGTCGGGCCGATGAGGTCAGCCCATCTTGTCTTTCAGTCAGGACCGTTTACTCGGCAGAGGGTTATGCGAGATGTTATATCAGGAAGGTTGTAAGGTTGCACGAGGTGCCTACTTTCACCTTATGACAGACAGTGGAGCCTAGTTTACGGCTGTTTCTTTTCTGGAGGTTTTACCAGGCAGGGTTAGGAACTCAGGTGAGTCTTAGTATCGCATTCGCCCTCGGGCCAGTGTTTGGATTTCAGGGGTAGCTGTGAGGATTGTTGCCTCCTGTTGAGGGAGTGTTTTATAGCTACCATTTCAGTATTCGGATATCGCCTTATGACGCCTTGTAGGGGCGGAAGTGTAAGTTGTCGGTCGATTGGTTCGATGTTGGCAAAGTTCAGATAGTTGGTTCATACTTGTTTCGGCAGGATGTGGATAAGGTGAAGCTTATCCAGAAGAGATTTTAGCGGCTCGAGTCAGCGAAGTCGTGCGGATAGTCGGCGACGACACTTAGAGTTCAGGTTGACGGTGGGCCTTCTTGAAGGTACCACCCCGGAAAGGGTATGACGAGATTTGGAAAGCTGGGCGATGGCGAAATGTGGTAAGTTGTGAGAAAGAGTTCGAGTGTCGATAAAGATGCGGCGAGTAAGGAAGAAGCGAGCATGTGTTAAGAACATAGTTGTGATCATTTCGTTTGTAAAGTGAAGGTGCGAAGGAGTATCTTTTAGCCCTTGGGTGGGAGTTTTGTGATGTTAGAGGTGATTCCTCGTGGACTTTGATGTAAGTATTTGCGCGGGTGTTTTACGTGGCCGTGTGTGGCATTTGCAAGCTGGTTAAGCTATGAGGAACTTGATCGTTATACGTCTTGAGAAGGAACATTCGGGAATGAATGTTTATAAGGAAGGAGAATGTTACACCGTAGTTCGGTGTATGTATATGAGGGCGTGCGTGCGTAAATCGACATTAAAATTGGAAAGGAAGAAAGATGTGATTTTTCGGAAAAGTTTCGAATTTTTAGAAGGAAAAATGTTCGTTAATGGGAATTGGATTCCCGATTTGGTATTCGGACTTTTGGAATATTTGAGAAGTATGGAATTTTATTTCCGAAATTGGTCACGGGGGGCCCACGGGAGAATTTACGGGTTTTTGGGGCCAACTTTATTTTCGGATTTTTGGCATTGCGGATCTTTGCGGAAGATGAAATATTTTGGACGAGTAGAGGCGACACGTGTCACCCGTGTGGCGTGTTGGCGGGTGGAGAAGGCAGTGGGGCGTTTTAGGTGGACAAGTGGCCCGTTTTGTGGTGGCCACTTGTCCCATTTTGTGGTAGCCAAATGGTTGGCCAACTACCACACACATGTACCCATCCTCACCACACTTGCCTAGATCTTGGCCATTGATTTTCCTATAAATACCCGTTGTTTCAAGACTTATTTTATCCAGCTTTGAGATTTTAAGTCACAAAATACTCCCTTTGTTGAGGTTCTCGTCCTACTCTCCCCTTGGTGTAGGAAAAATTCTTCAAGTGTTGATATAGTCCCAAATACCTTAGCCTAGTATCCTAGTTGTATTCCAAGTTATTTCAATACTAGGAGCAGGAAATTCTACTTTATTCCTTTAGTCATAAAAGCAAGCCCTAGAAAAATCTTCATAGCTTAGATGAAGTGTTAAGAGAAGTTATTTGGAAACTTCTAAGGGTTGCTTGGAGCGGGTTGGAGCGTCGGGGTGGAGCTAAGCGTTGCTCGAGGATCGACTTATAATCTTGGATAATTTTGGGCTTATCGAGGTAATGATCTATGTCCCTATTGTAATTGGAAATTACATGTTGTAGTAGTTAATCATTGAGTATAAGATATATTGGAAGTATAATTATAAGGAATTGAGCGTATTTACATTGGTGTATTTGCGATGACTTGTAGTATTATTGTGGAGTAGAATTGTACCGTCAGGTTAGGCGTGTAACCCACTGGAATTGTTGGTTTGGTAGCGGACCTCGTTTGAGGAGGAGTTTTATGTGGTTGCGGGGAGGTCTTTGCTGAATTTTCCGTAGAATAAGGAATCTTGTATCTAGAATTATTCTACGAAGAGAGCTAGAGGTTGATAGGCGTTTTGTGGCCTTTATAGGTTGAAGTACTACAGTAGCGTATTCTACTTGAAGGGTGGAAAAGCGAGCAAGGTTAGAGTAATTTGGGCGTTTTGCTAATTGTCGATGTCGTCGCGAGGTATGTGAACCTCTTCCTATCCTTTCTAGCATGATATTTGTGAAATATATTTAGTGCGGTAGGCAGCGTGTGTTTAAGGAAGTTGATTTTCCTTTTGTGTCCTTGACTTGATTCCAAAGTTAAGTGACTTGTTATGAAACATTAAGGACTTGAATTATGTTAAAAAGTTGTAAAATCTCACTCATGATTAATGGGTGTGTGGTCTTTTAAAGAATAAAGTTATCTTGATTTGAAAATAAGAATGGTTTTATCATTGGATTTAAAATGATAACTTGACTTATAAACAACTTGATTTTGGGAAAGGAGAAGTAATTTGATTTAAAGGTATAGGTTACTTGTTTTTAAAGAGTAAGACACTTGGTTTAAAAGTATATTGCTACTTGACTTTTAAAGGAGAAGTGCCTTTGTTTTAAAAGAAGGTATGGAAATTGTTTTGGTTTTACTTTGATGTCTTTTGACTTGAGTTTAAATAATAAGAATGGAAGTATTTCAAAAGAGTTATTAACCATTTTGAAAGAAAAGAAATACTTGGTTTTAAAAGCTTAAGTGTTATACTAGCTTTATGGGAAGTTAGGTATAACGACTTAAGGAAGATAGAAGAGCAGTTTACTTATTTTTTTATGAAAGTCTTGTATTGATTACGGAAAGTGTAGTAAGATGGTTTGATAAGTAGACATGTTAGGATGCTACGTGTGTTAGTGTCTTGTGATGTTTGTATAAAGGGTTTCCACTTGTTGTGCTTATGTTGTTTAACGATAAGCTGTTATGTTAGTATTATATCACTCGCCTCTTGACATGATTAGGGGTTAGGCGCCTCCGATGCGGGGTAGACTTCGGTAGTGCGTGTGACCTATGATTCGAGAATACCTCATGCGGGTTTGTGTGACCTATGCGGGAGCTACGAGAGTTCGAGTTAGTGTGCGGCCTTTATGGTCATGCGGTCTATGTGGCCATGCGGTGCGAGTCGGGGCGTTGCGAGGTAGCTACCCTCGATGCGGGAATACCTCATGCGGGCCATCGGAGTGGCTTATGCGGAGGCTGGGAAGTTCGAGGACTAGGCAGCGCGCATTAGATCTGCGGCGAGTGGCGGCCGATCATGTGGCGGTCTAGGCAGATCTCATGTCTGATTTATGACCTTGTTGAATGCTTGTAGGTTTTAGTAGTCGGCTATGCCTTCGTACTTACCTCGTGCGGTTTTATTATGACCACAGTAGGACACGGTGTTCATGTGTATTCCTTGGTGCTTTTATATCATGGCGGTGAGGAAGATATTCCACAGGCATGATTGATGTTGTGGGCGTGAGACCCGTAGTTGTATTTGAGTGATGACTTTGAGGCGTGAGTCACGACTTGACATATTTGTTTATTTATTGTGAGCTGTAGTTTGGTTATCATACATGTCTCTGCTTTATATAGACTACTATGATTTCATTTATAGTATTTTGATTTCACATACTTGGTACTGTTGTCTTGACCTCGCTTGAGGCTGCGTTCATCCGCGGTAAGTACGCGATGTTGATCCTCGCTCTTAGGGTCATGATTCAGCGTTTGGGAAGCTCGTTTCTCGGAGGCTTATCGATGGTATAGTCCCTGTCGTTGTAAGTGCTTACATTGAGGGGTATGGCGAGCCCATCGCCATTGTTGTCATATCATTCTAAGTGCAAAATGCTTGTTGTGGGCAGAATTGTAAAGGGATGTAACTGTTCTAGTTGTTATATATTTATGCCGAAAGACAACTTTTCTCAGATAACTGTTTTACACTTCACTTTATTCATGTCTTGTTTTATATTCAGCTGATTACTCTGATGTATGGCTACTTGGGTGCCCGGGGTAAGGCACCAGTCACGGGCCCGGGTTCGGGTCGTGACACCTAGGACCGAAAAGGACATGATTAGCCTTTTGAAATTGAAATACAATTTTGGTCGTTAATTAGAATCGTCGCATGTTTACCTACTTGAGGAATGTAGTAGCTATTATTAATTGCGGCTTGATATCATGTTATACTAAACCACTTGGATTAAAAAGGAATTGGAAACGATTTGTATTGTTGCCTAATTGCCGAATTGACATTATAGCTTAGACTAGTTTGTTATCGTTTGTGGTGAGCCAATTGGGGCTGTTTGGTTATTCACTTGTATTGAACTACCTTATAAATTGTGGTGAGCCAATTGGGGCTGTTTGGTTATTGTATTCGGCCTTGAAAAAGGTGGCAAAGTTAGTAAAAACAAAGGAAGTCTTTGTCAGATTTTCCGTAGAATTTAGTGACTTGCACTTGGAATATTCTACGTTTGAAACTAGAAGTTAATAGACGTACTATGGTCATTATAGGTTGACATACTACGTACGGCGATTGGACTTAGCAAGTGGATTAAACCGAAGAGGTATGTGGAACTTTCTTATCTCTTGAGCATGATTAAGTTGTAAATGTATAGTACGGTAGGCGTCTGAGTTGGACAAATCTAGTCTATTTGATATCCTTGGCTTATTTTAAGAATGTCGAGTTGTTTGAGTTAAGGAATTGACTCACTTGTTTATATTATAAGGATATCTTGGTTTTCAAAAGTTAAGAGACTTTAAGTATGTTGAAAGTATTTTGATACTTGTTTTTATGGAAAGTTTAAAGAGTGGTTTACTCTAAGTAACTTAAGTATGTTAAGGGACTTGAAGAGTTTTAAAGAATGTGATACTTGTTTCATTATTAAACGTATAAGTCCCTTGGAAAGGAAATTGTACTTGACTAAGGTATAAAGTGAATATAACGACTTTATGGGGAGTTGGTTATATTGGCTTTATGGAAAGATAAATGACTTGATTTATTGAAAGGCAATTTGTTTTAAAGGCATCAATTGCCTAAGGTTTTTACAAGAAAAGAAGTCACTTGATTTAGAAGCCTAATTTTATTTCTAAAAGTATTGTGACTTGTCTTGAAAAGAAATTGTAACTTGATACTACGGTTATTAGTATCTTGGAAGTTGTATAATGAAATGAGTCATTTTAAAGAATAGAAGTACGTAGTACTTTGGGTTAAATTCCCGGATTTTTATAAAAGACATGATAGTGCCTTAGGTAAACTAAAATGAGAGTGTATATAAACAAGAATAATAAGAAGTTAGGAGATTTCTTAACTTGCTTATGTATTGTATGATAAGCCGGTAGTGCTTATGTTATGTGTAGTAGCCGGAATTGTGCTAGTGATATATTATTCGTTGCGGGGTCATTCCCCGGGTTTGTGGCATTGCATAGTTCCGTGGATTTGCTACCCACGATGCGAGGAATACCTCATGCGAGTCCGTAGGGCTTACGCGGTGAAATAGTCCCGTGCGGGCGGGTCCGACCTATCACGAGGAATACGTCATGCGAGTCCGTAAGGGCTTATGCGGGTGAAATAGTCCCATGCGAGGAATACCTCACGCGGGTCCACTGGATCTATGCGGGTGAAATAGTCCCAGGAATAGGATTGCTTAATGACACTGCGGGCGGGTGGTCCTGCTTAGATCGTGAGCTTTCCTACTTTATATTGTAAGTATACTCCTATTTTACTCTCATTGTTAGTAAGGCACGATGTCTTTATTAATTGAGTTATCATACATGTCTCCAGTTTTATTTAGACTTATGTTTTCATTACATTACTTTCAGTTTCACATATTTGGTACATGTTGTCTTGACCTCGCCTTGGGGCTGCGTTCATCTGCAGTAGTACTGATTGCTTAGATCCTCGCTCTTAGGATCACTGTTCAGCTGTTGAGAAGCTCCTTCATTTCGGAGGCTTATCCCTGGTATTGTCAGTTGTTGTTCATTCAGGGGTATGGCGGGGCCCTGTCCCGCCAGGGTTGTTATTCTTAGAGGTCTGTAGTCACATTGTGGTTTGGGTTGTAAAGAAACAAAAAAAAAATGTACTGTTCTATTTCTGGTTTGAGTATATTTTACGGAAGGTGGCCTTATCGGCTGGCCTGTTGTTGTTTACTGTCTAAGTTTATATGTATGTTCATTGCTATTCTACGATGTATACGACCAGGGGTGCCAGGTAGGGCACGATCGCGAGCAGGGTGGTCGTGACAGAAGCCCCATTTCTCGGAGGCTTATCTTTTGGTATGATTCCACGAGATTGTAGGTACTTGTACATTCGAGGTATGGCGGGGCCACGTCCGTCATAGTTATTATAGAAATTCTTAAGTGCATGAATCTTGTTGTAGGCGGGGTTGTAAAGGATGTAGCATTCAAGTTTTGGTATATATATTCGTGTCGAAGCGACTTTTCTTTGGATAATCGTTCTTATTTTACCTTTGTTTCATGTTTGCAAGTTTATATTCCATTGTTACTCGATGTATGTCTACTTGGGTGCGGGTAAGGCACGATCCACGGGCAGGATCGGTCGTGACAAAAGTGGTATCGAAGCGATTAGTCCTCGGAAAGTGTCTGAGACCGTGTCTACAGTAGAGTCTTGATTATCGGTGTGTTGTGCACCACATCTATAATCGGAGGCTGCGGGCATTTAGGATTAGTTTCCATTCTTCTCACTCTAAGATCGTGCCTTAGAGGTGTTATAAGTTGGACCCTCGGCGTACTTCTTTTACCGATTATGCCTCGCATGAGCAACCGGGCAGAAGGGCAAAGCGGCGAAGGCTGAGTAGAACACGAGAAAATGCGAGGCACGAGCCCGACCATCACGAGGTGGTGCTTCATTTAGAGAGTTACGTGGCGTCGCCGGCCCAGTGAGTTTAACCGCGGCGGCGATTCCTCTGCGGCGGGATATATGAGCCTTGGTTCCACGGCCAAGGCGAGTATGAATTACAAAGGATGGACTGTTACTAGCTAGGATTTTAGCAAGCGAGAGTATAGAGTGCGCGATATATCACGGGCCTAGCGATTATCTAGTAAAGGGTGTCTGAAGTAGCTCTTGATCGAGCATGGACATTGCCGCGTCTGAGCTTATGCGCAGTGAGGAGAACGTGAGATCGACGGATTAACCAAGATCGTGAAGAGGGCGAACAACGAGGTCCTTTGGTAACTTTCGGCGGACCTCCTCGGCGTGAGGGTTATGCGCCTCCTCGGTCTGAGTGGTCCTCGCGAGCTTGGGGCGTTCGGAGTATGCAGGAGTTGGTCCGAGCTCCAGGGTTTTTGGTTCACAGATTTACATAGGTTCTAGCCAACCAGATTCAATTTTCCCTCGGTGTTATTTATGAGGTGGCGTCATGCAGGAAATGTCGTCTTTTACCAATGCTTGTTTTACTGCGGCGGCGGTGTGTGAGAGAGAATGTCCTAGTAGGGGATACGGTGGGATGACTCGACCACGGGTGATTCTTGGTTGATGGTTCGGAGAGAAAGGGGTGTTAGCCAGAGGAGGCCACCCCCACCTCGGTGTGGCCGTTGTGGTAGGTGTCATCGAGGGGGAGTGTCGTGCTGGTTCGGGAGGTTGTTATACATGCGGCCAGCATGGCCATTTTGCGAGAAATTGTCCAACCAGAGGTAGCGCGGATGTAGAGACTCAACCTTCGGGATCAGTGGCTGGTTCATCACCTTCTTTTGCTGCTGCGCCCTGCAGGGCAGGACTATGATTAGAGTGAAGCAGTAGTTACATGTATATCCTTAACCCTCTAGAGATTTGTATGCGTGATATGATGATTTTATGTTAAAGTGTTATGTTTGGATAAGCACTGTGTAAAATTGTGATTTAGAGAACATGGTTAGTTAAAAAGGTAAGTTTAGTGGCAGCGAAATAGTGAGCCTTAGAATATTATAACAGTTAAGACATTATATGAGAGGCCATCTTGAGTAAAAGATTTCTGATTAGTCTTTGTCGAAGTACTTGGTATGCGTGAAATGTATTGTAGGATAATTCCATAGGTCGAGCAAGATAGAAGTGGTGATTTTCATGACGAGAATAGTAAGATTGTCCCGGACGGGAACAAGAATTTAGAGCGATAATGGGTCGGGTTGAGGCCATTTCGCGGGTCAACCCGCAGCCCGGATTGAGGTGGGGTCAGTTTGAGGTGGTCCCGCTAGGTGATAGGATTACGAGGGTGTTAGGCCCAAGTTTAGGTAACCATCGTACGAGTTCGTGGATGCGTTTGACCAGTAATCGGGCCGATGAGGTCAGCCCATCTTGTCTTTCAGTCAGGACTGTTTACTCGGCGGAGGGTTATGCGAGATGTTATATATTAGGAAGGTTGTAAGGCTGCACGGGGTTCCTACTTTTATTTTATGACAGGCAGTGGAGCCCAGTTTACGGCTATTTTCTTTTCTGGAGGTTTTACCAGGCGAGGTTAGGAACTCAGGTGAGTCTCAGTATTGCATTCACCCTCGGGCCGACGGACAAACAACACGTTTTATCCAGACATTTGAGGATAGATTACGGGCCGGTGTTTTGATTTCGGGGGAGCGGCGAGGATTATTTGCCTCGTGTTGAGTGAGTATTATAATAGCTACCATTTCAGTGTTCGGATGACGCCTTATGAAGCCTTGTATGGGCGGAAGTATAGGTTGCCGGTCGATTGGTTCGATGTTGGCAAGGTTCAGATAGTTGGTCCATACTTGATTGATAGAATGAGGATAGCGAAGCTTATCCGAGGAGGTTATTAGCGGCTCGAGTCAGCGAAGTCTTGCGGATAATCGGCGTCAACACTTGGAGTTGAGTTGACGGTGGGTCTTCGAAGGTACCAACCGGAAGGGTGTGACGAGATTTGGAAGCAGGGAAACTTAGCGAGGTACTTTGGGCCTTTCGGATCATTTGTAGAATAGGCGGGTTGCCTATAAGTTAGCTTGCCGTCCGACTTAGGAGGCGACGTCCGATCTTTCATGTTGCTATGATTCGGAAGAGTATCGGAGATCCGTCAGTGTTCCCGATTAATGGCGACCAAGTTAAGGATAGTAACCGATATTTTAAAAACTGAAGTAATGGCGAAATGTGATACGTATATTAGGAAGAGTTCGAGGTGCGAGGAGAGTGCACGAGTAAGAAAAGAGGCGAAGATGTGTGAAGAAGATGGAAGTGTCCTTTTATAAAGTAAAGAGGTGAAAGTATCCTTTGGACTATGGGTGGAGATAATAGTATTGTTATACGCTTTAGAGATGATTCTTCGTTGGCTCGGATGTGAGTTTTTGCGTCACGTTGTATTGTGGTCATATGTGGCATTTTGCAAACTATTCAAGTTATGAGGACTATGCCGTTATCCGAGTTATTTGAATCTTGAAGGAACATTCGACGAATGTTTCTAAGGGAGAATGTTATACCCGTAGTTAGGAGTATGTATGTGAGGACGCACGTGCGAATATGCGCGCCTAATTAGGGTAAGAATGAAAGAATTGTTTTAAAAAATTATTAGAACCTTGTGAAGGAAATTTTGCGTTTTCACTATTTTTACGATTATAGAATTTTTCGAGAGATAAAATATTTTTGGACCAATAGGAGGCGACAAGTGTCACTAGATTGGGCCATGTTGACGAAATTGAGTGGACAAGTGGGCAAGCCAAGTGGCCAAAAGTCTTGCATGGTATTGCATGGCACCTTGGATGGTTTTTGCAAGTTTGTGGGCAAGTCAAATGGTCAAGGTCTTGCATGGCTTTTGTAGGACAAGTGTGGAAAGGAACCTACACAAACACATATATACCATACACATGTTTCAATCCTAACCCTTGGTTGTGCTATATAAACCCCTTTAGTTGATGAAAATCTTCCACACTTAGTATATTTCAAGACTTGAAAATATTTCTCTCCCTTTCCTATAGTTCTCATCCAACCCCCCCCCCCTTCCTTAACCAAATGTTGTCCAAAAATTCTTAAACTTATAAGTGTTCTTCCTTAATGTATTAGAAAGATTATTAACCAAGAGTTAGACAAGATTTCACACCCCTAGCCTCAAAAAAAAAAACCCCTTGGCCGAGAGTGGGCAGATTTTCGGGACTGTTTTGGACAGATTTTTAGTCAAGTTTGGAAGGGAATATCTCCTAGCATATTAGGAGTTTTTGGGTGTTTCAAAAGCCTAAAATGAATTTCGTCGAGTCTAGTTTACAACTCAACAAACCGCTCGTCGATAGGATACTGGAGTAGAGAGTTATCGACGTTACAAGTTCAGCTGACGAAGCAGTGGCTAAAAATCTGGACAGTCACGTTTTTTGGACTATCTTGAGGTAATGAACCTTAACCTCTTTGTGAAGTTGATTATTAGGTATATATGGATATTATACATATATTGGAAGTATATTATGGACTATAAGATATAAAGAAAGATTTGGATCTTGTTAAGATGTTAAAAGGAGAATTGACATATTATCCATTAAAATGGTAAAAATGTATCCATTACTTACTAAGAGGTTAACCACAAAGGAACTATAACTTGTAATAAGATTGGAATATAAGTTGAAGGACTAATGAAGTAAGTGGATAAGTAAAATTGTAAAAGTTGGCCAAGGACCCCAACTTAAGGACCGTATCTACTTTGGACTATATTTACTTTGGACCTTCTTTACTTATTGTTATTATGAAGGAGAGATTGTTAATCACGTTCCATTTGGGCGTGTTATCCCCTTCTTTACTTATTGTTATTATGAAGGAGAGATTGTTAATCACGTTCCGTTTGGGCGTGTTACCCCCTTCTTTAGTTATTATTATTATTATGAAGGAGAGATTGGTAATCGTGTTCCGTTTGGGCGTGTTATCCCCTTCTTTAGTTATTATTGTTATGAAGGAGAGATTGTTAATCGCGTTCCGTTTGGGCGTGTTATCCCCTTCTTTAAATTTCGGTATTAGTGCACCTTAATTATAGTATGTTAATTACGGTTATCGGGCCTTGGAAAAGGTGGAAAATTGAGTAGAAACGGGGGAGGTGCTGCCGAATTTTCCGTAAGAAATGGAACCTTGTACTTAGGAATATTCTACGAAGGGATCTAGAAGTTAATAGACGTTTCATGGCCATTATAGGTTGAAGTACTACGAGTAGCGTATTCTACTTGAAGGGTGGAAAAGGCTAGCAAGGTTATAGTACTTTGGAGCGTTTTGCTAATTGTCGATAATCGTCGCGAGGTATGTGAACCTCTTCCTATCTTTTCTAGCATGATTATTTTAAACTATGTAGTACGGTAGACGTACGTGTGCTAAACAAAATTGGTTGGTTTAAAACATAAAGTGTTATAATGGCTTTATGGGAAGTTAATTATAACAACTTTATGTAGGTAAAAGAATGGCTTATTGATTTTAAAAAAAAGATAAGGGACTTGACTTATATTTGACTTGATTTGATATGTGAAGAACTTGAATTGTGTGGAAAGTTGTGAAACCTCATTCGTGAGTAATGAGTACTTGGTTTTGAATAATAATGTTATATTGATTTCGGAAATGAGAATAAGTATCGAACAAACCACTGCAGCTGTTACACCCCGTAGTTCCAGGGTATCTATATGAGGACGTACGTATGAGAATACGACATTAAAATTGGAAAGGAAGAAAGATGTGATTTTTCGACGGAAAAGTTTCCGGATTTTGTGAAGAAAAAGGTTCGTTAATGGGAATTGGATTCCCATATTTGGTATTCGGACTTTTTAGAATATTTGAGAATTATGGAATTTTATTTCCGAAATTTGTCACGTGGGGCCCACGGGAGAATTCTGATTTTGTGGGGCCAACTTTATTTTCGGATTGTTGGAATTACGGATATTTTCGGAAGATGATATATTTTGGACGAGTAGGGGGGCGACACGTGTCACCCCCATGTGGCCATGTTGGCCGAATGGTTGGTGGACAAGTGTTTGGACGTTTTGGTGGACAAGAGGCAAGCCACTTGTCCCATTTTTGTGGTGGACACATGTCTCATTGTTGTGGTGGACAGTTGGTTGGAAGACTCCACTCCCACATGGACCAAATCCTCACCATACACTTGCTTTGATCCTAGCCATTGATTTCTATAAATACCCCTTGTTGCACGACTTTATTCATCCCTCACTTGAAATATTTTTCCAAGGCAAAAATTCCCCCTCTCTCCCTTTGTGGTTCTCGTCCAACACCCCCCCCCTCTTGTGAAAGAATTTCTTCAAGTATTGTTATAATCTCATATACCTTAGCCAAAAATCTCTTTTAGTATTCCAAAGTTATCTTTATACTAAGAGCCCTAACATACTACTTTATTCCTTAGTCGCAACATAAAACCTAGAAAAATCTTCATGTTTAGATGAAGTGTTAAGAGAAGTTGTTTAGAAACTTCTAAGGGTTGCTTGGAGCGGGTTGGAGCGTAAGGAATTGAGCTAAGCGTTGCTCGTGATCGACTTATAAAACTTGGATAATTTTGGGCTTATCGAGGTAATGATTTTTATCCCCCTATTGTAATTGGAAATTACATGTTGTAGTAATGTATAGTTGAGTATACTATATATAGAATGAATATTGATAATAATTGAACCAGTATTTACATTGATGTATTCTGATGAGACTTGTAGTATTATTGTGGGGCGATGTTGTACACGTCCGGTTAGACGTGTAACCCCTGAGTTGTTGGCTTAGTAGCGGCCTTGATAGAGGAGGAGATTTATGTGGTTACGGGGAGAGGTCTGCGAATTTTCCGTAGAATAATGACCTTGTGCTTTGAATTGTTCTACGAAGAGATCTAGAGGTTGATAGACGTTTTGTGGCCTTTATAGGTTGAAGTACTACGAGCAGCGTATTCTTGAATGGTGGAAAAGGCTAGCAGGGTTATAGTACTTTGGGGCATTTTGCTAATTGTCGATAATCGTCGCGAGGTATGTGAACCTCTTCCTATCTTTTCTAGCATGATTGTTGTGAACTATGTAGTACGGTAGACGTACGTGTGCTAACCGAATTTGGTTGGTTTAAAACATAAAGTGTTATAACGGCTTTATGGGAAGTTTGTTATAACAACTTTGTGTAGGTAAAGAAATGGTATGTGGTTTTAAAAGATAAGAGACTTGACTTATAAATGACTTGATGTGAAATATTAAGGACTTGGTTTGTGTTAAAGTTGTGAAACCGCATTTACGAGAAATGGGTAATTGGGTTTTAAAGCGAATAAGTTATATTGATTTCGAAATGAGAATAAGTATCGAACAAACCACCGCAGCGTTAATAAAGGAAAATGTATTGACAAATAATTAATTATATTAAAACCAAAGAAACCTCCATCTGCATAGAAGCTAAGATAAGACAAAATTGTATTACATTTCCTAGATCATGGTTGCTTTAATAAGATCATTAATAACAAGTATTGATTTTCTTAAATTCCAAAGTAAGGAACTTGTTTTCTAAAGAAAAGAGACTTGAGGAAATTAAAGTGTTTTGGTTTTAAAGAAAGACATGGTTTTGTCTTAAAATGGTTTAAAAGGAAGTCATGGTTTTGTCTTAAGTTGGTTTATTCGAAAGAAGATATGGAAATTGTTTTGGTTTACTTAAAAGATAGTTACTCTATTTTGATACTACGGGTATCGTGTGACTTTGTGAAAGAAATGGATCTTTTAAAGAGTTAAAATACGTAGTACCTTGGGGTTAAAATCGGATTTGTTGTAATAAAATGAAAGTCTATGAGTATGTTGAACTTGCCTATGCTTGTGGTGATAGCCTTTGTTGTGCAAGTGTTGTATTTCCGTACCGCGTCTCGTTGGAGGGCGACTATCTGGTTGAATGATGGACATCGACACGATGGGTGGCCCACTGGTATGCTTCCTATATCGATCCTTTTGGACATCCGACACGATGGGTGGCCCAGGTATGCTTCCATTAGGAGTGTTATCTTGTTATTCGCTTTGGACATACTGACACGATGGGTGGCACGCAGTATGCTTCCATTATGATTGTTATCTTGTTATTTCCTTTTGGACATACTGACACGATGGGTGGCCCACGGGTATGCTTCCATTAGGAGTGTTATCTTGTTATTTCCTTTTGGACATACTGACACGATGGGTGGCCCACGGGTATGCTTCCATTAAGAGTGTTATCTTGTTATTTCCTTTTGGACATACTGACACGATGGGTGGCCCACGGTATGCTTCCATTAGGAGTGTTATCTTGTTATTTCCTTTGGACATACTGACACGATGGGTGGCCCACGAGTATGCTTCCATTAGGATGGTTCCATGGCCATGCTTATACCGAGGTAAAATGTCGGGCACGCGGCCGTTGTCTTGAGTTAAATTCCCGGGTTATATTTGAGTGCTGACTCTACGGGCGTGAGTCCCTGACTTGACTTGACTGCTTACATATTGTGTATCGTAGTTTGGTTATCATATATGTCTCCTGTTTTATATAGACTATTATGATTTCATTTCTTGTATTTTCATTTCACATACTTAGTACTGTTATCGACCTCCTTGGGCTGCGTTCATCGCCGCAGGAGGTACACCAGTTGTTGATCCTCGCTCATAGGATCACAGTTCAGCGTTTTGGGAAGCTCCGTTTCTCCGGAGGCTTATCTTTTGGTATGATTCCCTGAGATTGGAGGTACTTGTACATTCACGGGTATGGCGGGGCCCTGTCCCGTCATAGTTGTTATAAAAATTCTTAGAGGTCTGTAGTACTGTTGTGGGCAGGGTTTGTAAAGGATGTAACTGTTCAAGTTTTTATTTATATATCTGTAAAGGTAACCGCTTTAGTTGCTTTGTTTTCTTATTTCACTGTTTATCTTTTATGAGTTTTTATTTCCGCTGATTTTCTCTGATGTTGTATCACTAGGGTGCCCGGGGTAAGGCACCAGTCGCGGGCCCGAGGTCGGGTCGTGACAAAAGTTGTATCACAGCAGTTAATCCTCGGAAAGTGTCTACAGACCGTATCTAGTAGATTCTTGATTATCGGCGTGTTATGCACCACACCTATAATCAGGAGGCTGCAGGATATTTAGGATTGGTTTCTATTTTTCTCACTCTGAGATCGTGCCTTAGAGCTGTGTTATAAGTTGGACTCCCTCTGGCGTATTCGTTTGTGCTAGTTATGCCTCTGCGCAAGGCAACCAGGGCCCAGAGGCGGCGGCAGAGAGGAGGCGCTAGTGGAACACGAGGAGTGTGAGGCACAGCCCGATCATCACCGAGGTGATGCTTCATTCGAGGAGTTCGCGACGCCGCTAGCCCCGAAGAGTTTAGAGCAAGTGGCTACGAGACCACGATACCGAGCCTCTAGTCGCGGCGAGAGCGAGAGGATATGGTTACGAGAGATGGCTCAGATTACTAGTTCGGCATGGCGAGGCATGAGGATAGACGGTCGGTGGTGATGCCGTAATACACCCCATCGCCGACGGTTTGAAACCGGACTTTTTGGAGTCAGCGATCCACCGTAGTTCTATGGGTCGAGGCGAGGATGATCCTCGAGTTTATACGGCGCTTGTATTGGATCGTGAGTGATCGAGGCCTCGAGGCAGTCGGTGGTATTAGGTTCACATCGGTGCGTGATACCGCGATCGGTTTGATTCACGAACCGTCCCGAGGAGTACGCGCCTCCAACCTGGTTGGGGACGAGTTCTCGCAGGCATTTCTTACACTTCTTGCCCTCACAGATGAGGAGAGCTCGGGCAGATAGATTTATGATGTTGAGGCAGAACGGGCGGACGGTTCAGAAATACAATATCGAGTTTGACTCATTCGCTCATTATGTCCCCGCTTTAGTGGCAGACATGGAGGATAGAGTGCACCGATATGTCACAGACTTAACGATTATCTAGTAAAGGTTGTACAAGAGTAGCTCTTGATCAGCATGGACATTGCCCGCAGATGCTTATGCGTGATCGAGGAACGTAGAGATCGACGGATTAACCAAGATCGCGAAGAGGGCGAGCAATGAGGTCCTTGGTAACTTCGGCGGACCTTTTCAACAAAGATGACCGTTATGCGCCTCCGCCAAGACTGAGTGGTCCTCCATGCACTTCGGGCGCTCGGTATTTAGGAGTTGGTTAGAACTCAGGGTTTCGTTCACGATTTACATAGGTTCTAGCCACCGATTGATTTCCTCGGTGTTCACTATGTGGTAGACGCCATCCCGAAATGTCGTCTTTTTACTAATGCTTGTTTTACCAACGGCCGTGGCCGTGAGAGAGAATGTCCTAGTAAGAGGATACATGTGGTATGACTTAGCCTACAGTCGATTGCGGATTGATGGTTCGGAGGAAGGGTGTTAGCGAGGAGAGCCACCCCTTCGGTATGGCGTTGTGGTAGGTGTTCTTATGGGAGTGTCGTACTACTCGATAGCTTGTTATGCTTGCGGCAGCGAGCCATTTTGCGTAAATTGTCCGGACCAGTGGCGCGGATGTTACGACTCAACGCCGGGATCGATGGTGGTTCATCACCTTAAGAGTTACGCCCGAGCGAGGATTTGATTAGAGCGACAAAGGAAAGTGAGGCAAGAGTTCTGAGAGATATTTTCACCTTAAGAGACTTGTTTAGGTCGTTATGGTAGATACATGTGTAGTGCTATGTGCGGATAACATTGTGTTAGGTGTGGATTAGAAAACATGGGTAGTTGAAAAGGGTAAGTCTGGGGACGAGAAAATGGTGAGCCTTAGAATTTATAACAGTTGGGACCTTGGATGCAAGGTCGTCTTGAGTGGATGATTTTACGGTTGATCTTTGCCGGAGTGCGTAGTATACGTGGAGTTTTGTGTGATAATTCCATGGGTAGTTTGAGATAAAGTGGTAGCTTTCATGACGTGAATTAGTAAGATTGTTCCGGATCGGGGAACGAGAGAGTTTGGCGCGATAGCGGGTCGGGTTGAGGCGGATCGCGGTCAACCGCGGCCGGAATGAGGTGGGGTCAGTTCGAGGTGGTCCCGCCAGGTGGTAGGATCACGAGGGTGCAAGGCCCAAGTTTAGGTAACCGTTGTACGAGTTCGTGGATGCGTTCGACCAGAATCGGATCGTGAAGGCCGGGAAGGGCCTTAAAGGAATTTGAGGCTAGTAAAATGACCAAGTTTGGAGGTAGTGACTCGAGTTTTGGAACTGAAGCGATGACTGGAGTATGGTACGTGTACTAGAGAGAGTTCGGGTGTACGAGAAGGGTATGACGAGTAAGGAAAGGAGTGAACGTGTGTTAACAAAATAAAAGAGATCATTTTGTTGTGAATTGAAGATGCGAAGGGAGTATCATTTAGACCATAGGTGAAAGCTTTTGTGATTTTAGAGGTGATTCCTCGTTGGCTTGGATTGGAGTTTTGCGCATGTGTTATATTATGGCCAGGTGTGGCATAAGTGGTTTTGTAAGTATAGTAGTGAAGACTATACCAGCGCATGTATGTTTTGAGACTTAGAAGGAACATTCAGGACGAATGTTTCTAAGGGGGGAAGAATGTTACACCCCGTAGTTCCAGGGTATCTATATGAGGACGTACGTACGAGAATACGACATTAAAATTGGAAAGGAAGAAAGATGTGATTTTTCGACGGAAAAGTTTCCGGATTTTGTGAAGAAAAAGGTTCGTTAATGGGAATTGGATTCCCAGATTTGGTATTCGGACTTTTTAGAATATTTGAGAATTATGGAATTTTATTTCCGAAATTGGTCACGTGGGGCCACGGAGAATTTACGGTTTTGGGGCCCACTTTATTTTGGATTTTTGGCATTACGGATATTTTGGAAGATGAGATATTTTGGACGAGTAGGGGGCAACACGTGTCACCCCATGTGGCCATGTTGGCGAATGGTCATGGACAAGTGTTTGGGCGTTTTGGTGGACAAGTGGCAAGCCACTTGTCCCATTTTTGGTGGACACATGTCTCATTGTTGTGGTGGACACTTGGTTGGAAGACTCCACTCCCATGGACCAAATCCTCACCATACACTTGCTTTGATCCTAGCCATTGATTTCTCTATAAATACCCCCCTTGTTGCAAGACTTTATTCTTCCCTCACTTGAAATATTTTTCCAAGGCAAAATTCCCTCTCTCCCTTTGTGGTTCTCGTCCAACACCCCCCCCCCCCTCTTGTGAAAGAATTTCTTCAAGTATTGTTATAATCTCATATACCTTAGCCAAAAATCCCTTGTAGTATTCCAAAGTTATCTTTATACTAAGAGCCCGAAAATACTACTTTATTCCTTAGTCGCAAAATAAAACCCTAGAAAAATCTTCATAAGCTTAGATGAAGTGTTAAGAGAAGTTGTTTAGAAACTTCTAAGGGTTGCTTGGAGCGGGTTGGATCGTAAGGAATTGGAGCTAAACGTTGCTCAGGATCGACTTATAAAACTTGGATAATTTTGGGCTTATCGAGGTAATGATCTTTATCCCCCTATTGTAATTGGAAATTACATGTTGTAGTTGTTATACCCCATAGTTCCAGGGTATGTATGCGAGGACGTACGTACGAGAATACGACAGAAAGATTGGAAAGGAAGAAAGAGGTGATTTTTCCACGGAAAAGTTTCCGGTTTTTGTGAAGGAAAAAGGTTCGTTAATGGGAATTGGATTCCCAGATTTGGTATTTAGACTTCCTGGAATATTAGAGAATTATGGAATTTTATTTTCGGAAATGGTCACGTGGGGCCCACGGGAGAAATTTACGGTTTTGTGGGGCCCACTTTGTTTTTGAGATTTTGGCCATTGTGGATATTTTCGGAAGATGTTTTATTTTGGGCCAATAGGAGGGTGACACGTGTCACCCCCGCCTAGGTGGCTTGGCCGAATGGCATTTGTGCACAACACCCGGTTAGAGTCGTTTTTCGACGAAACGTTTTCCATAACTTGCGAGGGGAAAATTCCGGCTATGTCTTTTCTTATTTTTGCGGATTTTTCCGAGAGACGAAACGTTTTGGACCAACGAGAGGGCAACACTTGGCACCCTCTCGTTGGTGGACTTGAAGGGGCGGATAGGGCCGATTGAGTGGGCAAGTGTTGGTAGATATTTGTGTAGATATTTGTGAGGGTTTTAAGGAGTAGGGTCTAGGGGGCACTTGGGCATATCTTGGGCCTTCAGTTGAGTATCACTTGTCTAGATCTTGGCCATTGGTTGGCCTTCACTGACCTATAAATACCACTCCCCTTGTGATGAACTTCTTCATCCACTCTTCACTTGTTCTAAGTCTTGGAAACCCTCTCCTCCTCTTGTTGACTCGCCCAAGAGCCCTCTCTCCCTTGTGAAGGCCTTTGGCGAAACCCCTCCTTTGTGAGCATTAGCCGAGAACACCCCCTCTCGAGTGTTGTTCTCGTGTAACACACCCCCCACCCGTGGGTGAGAAATACTCGCCAAGGATTGTTATAATGCCCAAATTACCTTAGCCGTATACCGTGGAGGATTCCCAAGTTACCGCTATCGTGAAGTCAGGAAATACTACCGTATGTCCTTTTGTCTCAAACCGAAACCCAAGGAAAATCTCCATAGTTGGTTGGAGTATTAAGAAGAGGTCGCGTAGACTTCTAAGGGTTGTTTGGAGCGGGTTGAAGCACCCGGAGTGGGAGCTAAGCGTTGCTAAGGATCGACATTTATACTTGGATAATTATGGGCTTATCGAGGTAATTATCTTGTCCCCCTATTGTAATTGGATATTACATGTTGTAGGAATATAGTTGAAGTATACTATATATATAACGAACATAGCTTGTGCAATGTCCTTGGACTTAAGCTGAATCTGAATCCCATCGTAATTACATGGGCGTATTACCTGATGCTTGTGTAATTTGACGGTAGGGAAGAGGCCCAATTTTCCGTAGGATCTTGCATCTAGATTTATTCTACCGGTAGTCTAGACGTTGATAGACTTGTGTAACTGTATAGGTTGAATGTTACGTGAGTAGCATGTGCTACTTGAGAAGGTGGACCGGCTAGCGGGTTATAGCCGTGGGCGTTTTGCTAATAGTCGATAATCGTCGCGAGGTATGTGAACCTCTTCCTATCTCTTCTAGCATGATATGTGTATAACTATGTAGTACGGTGAGCGACGTGTATTAATTGAACATAGTTGTACGACAATGTCTTTGACTTAAGCGAATAATAATAATCTTGAAGTAGTTCAAGAGAATTAAGAAGCTGTTTTTAAAGAAGAGTAATACTTGGTTTTAAAAGCAAGAGTTATACTAGCTTTATGGGAAGTTAGGTATAACGGCTTAAGAGAGATAAAACGAATGATTTATTTATTTTAGAAGTTAAGAGACTTGATCTTGTAAGATAAGAGACTTAACTTAAATGAATTATATGAATTTTGTGTGAAACCTCATTCGTGAGTAATGAGTACTTGATTTCAAAAAGGGATAATGTTTTACTGATTTGGAAATCGAAATGTATCGACAAACCACTGCAGCGTTAATAAAGGAAAATGTATTGAATAATTAAGTATTATTAAAACCAGTAGAAACTTCCATCTGCATAGAAGCTAAGATGAGACAAAATGATATTTCCTAGATCATGGCTGCTGTAATAAGATTGTTATAAACAAGAATATCCTACTCACATATAAGGCTTATGTTTCTCCGATTGTTTAAAAGAGAATTATATTCTTAAATGAATAAGACTATGACTACGAAACCTTTCTAAAATAAGAAACGTGAACATTTGAAATTAGGCAAACTTGGACGTTTGGAAAATAATGTTGTTACTTGATTTTACAAAGGTAAGAGTTTTGGTTTTCTTAAAAGGACAGTCACTCTATTTTATACTACGGGTATTGTGTGACTTATGTGAAAGAAACAGATCTTTTAAAGATTTAATGTGTGAAGTACTTTGGGGATAGATACCCGAACTTGTTAGTAGAAAGTACCATGTGTGAATAACTTGATTGTATTGGCCTTGTGATACTTTCTTGTTGATTTGATAAACCTGCTAGGATGCTACGTGTGTTAGTATCTTGTGATGTTAGTGTAAAGGGGTTTTCCCCTCGACTGCGCTTAAAGTTGTTTGACTATCAGCCGTTATGTTGGTATTGTACCACTCACCTTGACTTGTGTCCGGAGGTTAAGCTGCCCTCCGATGCGGGGTAGACTCAGGCGGTCTGGGACCATGATTCGAGAATACCTCATGCGGGTCCAGGGGATCCATGCGGAACTACGGGAGTTCCAGGTTAGTTTACGGCCCTTGTGGTCATGCGGTCTTTGTGGCCATGCGGACTGCGAGTCCAGGACGATGCCGGGGAGTAGCTACCCTCGATGCGGGGTTATACCTCATGCGGGCCTATGTGGTTGGCCTATGCGGAGCTGCGGAGAGTTCCAGGGCTAGACGCGCACATTTGATACTGCGGGCGAGTGACCAGCTTTTATCATGTGATGCAGACAGATATCATGACACGCTTTATGACCTTGTTGATGCGTGGGTGTTAGTAGTCGGCTATGCCTTCGCACTTACCTGCATCGTTTTATTAGGACACGAGTGGGACACGGTGTTCATGTGTATTCCTTGGTGCTTGATATCATAAACCTTCGGCGTGAGGAAGGTATTCCACGGGCACGATTGATGTTGTGGGCGTGAGACCCATTGTTAAAATTGAGTGATGACTTGAGGGCGTGAGTCCCTGACTTGACATGACTGCTTATTTATGGTGAACTGTAGTTTGGTTATCATATATGTCTCCTGCTTTGTATAGACTACTATGATTTCATTTACAGTATTTATTTTCAGTTTCACATACTTGGTACCTGTTGTACTGACCTCCTTCGGGGGGGCTGCGTTCATGCCGCAGGTAAAGGTACACCAGTCATTGATCCTCGCTCTTAGGGTCACAGTTCAGCGTTTGGGAAAGCTCCGTTTCTCCGGAGGCTTATCAGTGGTATAGTCCCCTGTTGTAGGTGTTTACATTCGTGGTATGGCGGGGCCACTGTCCCGCCATTGTTATCGTATCATTTCTTAAGTCCGTAATCTTGTTGTGGCGGGGTTTGTAAAAGGATTAAACTGCTCATGTTGAAAAGTTGTTGTTTATATTTATGCCAAAAGGCAAGTTTTCTCAATTATTGTTTCATATTTCATAATATGTACGTATCGTTTATGTTCGTGATTACTGGATGTTGTATCACTAGGGTGCGGGGTAAGGCACGATCCACGGGCCGGAATCGGTCGTGACAAAAGTGGTATCGTGAGCGATTAATCCTCGGAAAGTGTCTCTGAGCCGTATCCATGAGAGTCTTGATTATCGGTGTATTGTGCACCCAATAATCGTGAGGCTATAGGATATTTAGGATTGGTTTCTATTCTTCTCACTCGAGATCGTGCCTTAGAGCGTGTTGTAAGTTGGACCCTCGACGAAATTCTTTCCCTTATCGTTATGCCTCGCGTAGGCAACGGCCGCCCGGGAGGGCAAGGCGGCCGAGGAGCTGAGTAGAGTTGAGGAGGGTTGCGAGGGCACAGCCCAATCATTACCTAGGGTAAGCCGTTCGGGGATTTCGCAACGCCACTAGCCCCAAGAAAGTTTAGCACGGCGGCGGCGATTCTCGCGGCGTGATATTTGAACGCCGGTTCCACCGAGCGAGAGAATATGGATCGCAAAGGCGACCACATTTACTAGCTATGGATTTGGCTACGAGAGTATACCGATGTATCGCGAGTCTTGATGACTACCTAAGAGAGGTTGTGCAAGAGTAATTCTTGATTGGGCTTGAGCATGGCACGTATGCGGGCTTATACGGCAGTCGAAAACGTGAGATCGACGGGTTAACCAAGGCGACAGAAGAGGGCAGGCGGCAAGGTCGCGGTAACTTTCAAGGTGAGTATACCTTAAGTGCTATGTTCTGATAGCAGTGTGTTAGTTGTGATTAGAAATCATGGTGGGTTAACCGAGTAAGATTTTGGGGGATAGAGAAGGTGTGAGCCTTAGAGTGTTACGTAGAGACCTTAGAGGTAAGGCCATCTCGAGTAAAGGTGTAGTGTTATGTTTGATCCTTATCAGAGTGCATAGTGCACGTGAGCTATGTTTGGGAGAGGTCCCTAAGTAGTATGAAATGAAAGAAGGTAGTTGAGCTAAGAAGACCGCTAGGTTTTCGTAACGTGTTTAGTAAGATTGTTCCTTCGGGGAGATAGTATTTTGCGCCTTGCCGGGTCGGGTTGAGGCCACGTTGCGGGTCAACCCGCGGCATGTTTGGTGGTGGGGTCTGGTTGTGGTGGTCCCGCCTTGTGGTAGGGTCACGAGGGTGTTAGGCCCAAGTTTAGTTAACCGTCTGAGTTCGTGGATGCGTTCGGCCGGTGGTGGTCGATGGGGCAGCTCATCGTGTTCTTGATCGGGGACCGTTAACTAGGCAGTGTTGATTTTTCTGAAATGTTGTAAGGCTGCACGGGGTGCCTACGTTCACCTTATGGCGAGCGGTGGAGCCAGTTCTGACCGTTTTTGTTTGGAAGTTTTACGGCGGGGTTAAGGACTCGGTGAGTCTCGAATCGCGATTCGCCGCCAGGCGTGTGGATTTGGGGGTAGTTGTGAGGATTGTTGTCTCCTGTGGAGGGAGCATTTAAGCTACCATTTCAGTGTTCGGATGTCGCCTTATGAAGCCTTGTAGGGGCGGAAGTGTAAGTTGTCGGTCGATTGGTTCGATGTTGGCAAGGTTCAGACAGTTGGTTCAGGCTTGTTCCAGCGATCGTGGATGAGTAAAGCTCGTCTAGAAGAAGTTCGGCACTCGGAGGAATCGTGCGGATAATCGCGACGGCAGAGTTCAGTTGAGTTGACGGTCGGTCTTCTTGAAAGTACCACCGGACAGTGTGACGAGTTGTGGAAACAGAAGGAACTTAGCCCGAGTTACTTTGGGCCTTTTGAGTTCATGTGAAGAATAGGCCAGGTTGCCTATATGTTAGCAATTGCCGTCCGATCTAGGAGGCAGTACGTCCGGTCTTTCGTACTTATGTTCGGGGGGCTGAGCGTATAAAGAGGCCAGAGCCTACCACGAAACGCACCGAACCGTGGCTCTCCGTATGGCATCCCGAGAAGGGCCGTAGGGCGTGCCTCGTGGATCATGGCGGCCGGTACCATTTGTTGGTCGCCGGAGCAAGGCTCGCGGCAAAGTGACAAAAGTGGTATCGATGACTAAAGTATATTTTTGACCCGGAAGAGGTATTTGTGGTGATGTTAGAGGTGTTTCCTAGACTTGGATGTAAGTATATTGCGCAGTGTTTACGTGGCGGTATGGCAGATTGTTTCGTAAGTATAGTAGTGAAGACTATCTTGGCGCATGTTTGTTTGAGACTTAGAAGGAACATTCGGACGAATGTTTCTAAGGAGGAGAATGTTATACCCGTAGTTCCGGGTATGTATGCGAGGGCGTGCGTGCGAGAATACGTGAAAAGTGGAAAGGAAGAAAGAGGTGATTTTTCCACGGAAAAGTTTCGGTTTTGTGAAGGAAAAAGGTTCGTTAACGGGGTGGATTCCCAGATTTGGTATTCGGACTTCCTGGAATATTAGAGAATTATGGAATTTTATTTTCGGAAATGGTCACGTGGGGCCCACGGGAGAAATTTACGGTTTTTGTGGGGCCCACTTTGTTTTTGAGATTTTGGCCATTGTGGATATTTTCGGAAGATGTTTTATTTTGGAATAGGAGGGTGACACGTGTCACCCCGCCTAGTGGCTCGGGCCGAATGGCATTTGTGCACAACACCGGTTAGAGTCGTTTTCGCAAACGTTTTACATAACTGCGAGGAAAATTCCGGCTATGTCTTTTCTTATTTTTGCGGATTTTTCTGAGAGACGAAACGTTTTGGACCAACGAGAGGGCAACACTTGGCACCCTCTCGTTGGTGGACTTGAAGGGGCGGATAGGGCCGATTGAGTGGGCAAGTGTTGGTAGATATTTGTGTAGATATTTGTGAGGGTTTTAAGGAGTAGGGTCTAGGGGGCACTTGGGCATATCTTGGCCCTCCACTTGCCCCCCACTTGGCTAGATCTTGGCCATTGGTTGGCCTTCACTTGACCTATAAATAACCTCTTGATGAACTTCTTCATCCACTCTTCACTTGTTCTAAGTCTTGGAAACCCCTCTCCTCCCTCTTGTTGACTCTCGTCCAAGAGCCCCTCTCCCCCTTGTGAAGGCCTTTGGCCGAAACCCCCTCCCTTTGTGAGCATTAGCCGAGAACACCCCCCCTCTCTTTGAGTGTTGTTCTCGTGTAACACACCCCCCACCCTTGGTTGAGAAATACTCTCCAAGTATTGTTATAATGCCCAAATTACCTTAGCCGTATACCTTGTAGTATTCCAAAGTTACCTCTATACGTAGAGTCCGGAAATACTACCGTATGTCCTTTTTGTCTCAAACCGAAACCCTAAGGAAAATCTCCATAGTTGGTTGGAGTATTAAGAAGAGGTCGCGTAGACTTCTAAGGGTTGTTTGGAGCGGGTTGGAGCACCCGGAGTGGGAGCTAAGCGTTGCTAAGGATCGACATTTATACTTGGATAATTATGGGCTTATCGAGGTAATTATCTTGTCCCCCTATTGTAATTGGATATTACATGTTGTAGGAATATATAGTTGAAGTATACTATATATATAACTGAACATAGCTTGTGTGATGTCCTTGGACTTAAGCTCAAGAATCTGAATGAATAATTACATGGGACGTATTCTGAAGAACTTGTGTAATTTGACGGGTAGGGAAGGGCTGCCCAATTTTCCCGTAGGATCTTGCATCTAGATTTATTCTACCGAGTAGTCTAGACGTTGATAGACTTGTGTAACCTGTATAGGTTGAATGTTCTGTGAGTAGCATGTGCTACTTGAGAAGGTGGACCAGGCTAGCCGGGTTATAGCCGTGGAGCGTTTTGCTAATAGTCGATAATCGTCGCGAGGTATGTGAACCTCTTCCTATCTCTTCTAGCATGATATGTGTATAACTATGTAATGCGGTGAGCGACGTGTATTAATTGAACATAGTTGTACGGCAATGTCTTTTGACTTAAGCCCGAATAATAATAATCTTGAAGTAGTTCAAGAGAATTAAGAACTGTTTTTAAAAGAAGAGTAATACTTGGTTTTAAAAGCTTAAGAGTTATACTAGCTTTATGGGAAGTTAGGTATAACGGCTTAAGAGAGATAAAACGAATGATTTATTTATTTTAGAAGTTAAGAGACTTGATCTTGTAAGATAAGAGACTTAACTTAAATGAATTATATGAATTTTGTGTGAAACCTCCTTCGTGAGTAATGAGTACTTGATTTCAAAAAGGGATAATGTTTTACTGATTTTCGGAAATCAGAAATGTGTATCGACAAACCACTGCAGCGTTAATAAAGGAAAATGTATTGAATAATTAAGTATTGTTAAAACCAGTAGAAACTTCCATCTGCATAGAAGCTAAGATGAGACAAAATGATATTTCCTAGATCATGGCTGTTGTAATAAGATTGTTATAAACAAGAATATCCTACTCACATATAAGGCTTATGTTTCTCCGATTGTTTAAAAGAGAATTATATTCTTAAATGAATAATACTATGACTACGAAACCTTTCTAAAATAAGGAACGTGAACATTTGAAATTAGGCAAACTTGGACGTTTGGAAAATAATGTTGTTACTTGATTTTACAAAGGTAAGAGTTTTGGTTTTCTTAAAAGGGATCACTCTATTTTATACTACGGGTATTGTGTGACTTATGTGAAAGAAACAGATCTTTTAAAGATTTAATGTGTGAAGTACTTTGGGGATAGATACCCGAACTTGTTAGTAGAAAGTACCATGTGTGAATAACTTGATTGTATTGGCCTTGTGATACTTTCTTGTTGATTTGATAAACCTGCTAGGATGCTACGTGTGTTAGTATCTTGTGATGTTAGTGTAAAGGGGTTTTCCCCTCGACTGCGCTTAAAGTTGTTTGACTATCAGCCGTTATGTTGGTATTGTACCACTCACCTTGACTTGTGTCCGGAGGTTAAGCTGCCCTCCGATGCGGGGTAGACTCAGGCGGTCTGGGACCATGATTCGAGAATACCTCATGCGGGTCGGGGATCCATGCGAACTACGGAGTTCGAGGTTAGTTTACGGCCCTTGTGGTCACGCGGTCTTTGTGGCTACGCGGATGCGAGTCGGGGCGATGCGGGAGTAGCTACCCTCGTGCGGGGTTATACCTCACGCGGTCTATGAGGTTGGCCTATGCGAGCTGCGGAGAGTTCAGTGGCTAGACGCGCACATTTGATATCGCGCGAATGACCGCTTTTATCATGTGGCGGTGCAGACAGATATCATGACACGCTTTATGACCTTGTTGCATGCGTGGTGTTAGTAGTCGGCTATGCCTGTGCCTACATCTTCGTTTTATTAGGACACGGTGGGACACGGTGTTCGTGTGTATTCCTTGGTGCTTGTATATCATAAAGCGCCGGCGGTGAGGAAGGTATTCCACGCACGATTGATGTTGTGGCGTGAGACCCATTGTTAAAATTGAGTGATGACTTGAGGCGTGAGTCACGACTTGACATGATCGCTTATTTATGGTGAATCAGAGTTTGGTTATCATATATGTCTCTGCTTTGTATGAACTACTATGATTTCATTTCTGATATTTATTTTCGATTTCACATACTGTACTGTTATCTTGACCTCGCCCGGAGGCTGCGTTCATGCCGCAGTAAAGGTACACGATCATTGATCCTCGCTCTTAGGGTCCGATTCGGCGTTTGGGAAAGCTCCGTTTCTCGGAGGCTTATCGATGGTATAGTCCACTGTTGTTGTAGGTGTTTACATTCGAGGTATGGCGGCCCCTGTCCGCCATTGTTGTCGTATCATTTCTTAAGTGCAGAAAATCTTGTTGTGGCGAGGTTTGTAAAAAGGATTAAACTGTTCATGTTGAAAAAGTTGTTGTTTATATTTATGCCAAAAGGCAAGTTTTTCTCAGATTATTGTTTCATATTTCATAATATGTCCGTATCGTTTATGTTCGTGATTACTCGATGTTGTATCACTAGGGTGCAGGGTAAGGCACGATCCACGGGCGAATCGGGTCGTGACAGAGTAATGTATAGTTGAGTATACTATATATAGAATGAATATTGATAATAATTGAATATTTACATTGACCGTATTCTGATGACTTGTAGTATTATTGTGGGGCGATGTTGTACACGTCAGGTTAGACGTGTAACCCTCGAGTTGTTGGCTTGGTAGGGCCTTGATAGAGGAGAGATTTATGTGGTTACGGGGAGGAGGTCTGCGAATTTTCCGTAGAATAATGACCTTGTGCTTTGAATTGTTCTGAAGAGATCTAGAGGTTGATAGGCGTTTGTGGCCTTTATAGGTTGAAGTACTACAGCAGCGTATTCTACTTGAAGGGTGGAAAAGGCTAGCGTGGTTATAATACTTTGGAGCATTTTGCTAATTGTCGATAATCGTCGCGAGGTATGTGAACCTCTTCCTATCTTTTCTAGCATGATTGTTGTGAACTATGTATTACGGTAGACGTACGTGTGCTAAACGAATTTGGTTGGTTTAAAACATAAAGTGTTATAACGGCTTTATGGGAAGTTTGTTATAACAACTTTATGTAGGTAAAGAAATGGTATGTGGTTTTTAAAATATAAGAGACTTGACTTATAAATGACTTGATGTGAAATATTAAGGACTTGGTTTGTGTTAAAAAGTTGTGAAACCGCATTTATGAGAAATGGGTAATTGGGTTTTAAAAAGGAATAAGTTATATTGATTTGAAATGAGAATAAGTATCGAACAAACCATGCAGCGTTAATAAAGGAAAATGTATTGACAAATAATTAATTATATTAAAACCAGAAACCTCCATCCGCATAGAAGCTAAGATAAGACAAAATTGTATTACATTTCCTAGATCATGGTTGCTTTAATAAGATCATTAATAACAAGTATTGATTTTTCTTAAATTCCAAAGTAAGGAACTTGTTTTCTAAAGAAAAGAGACTTGAGGAAATTAAAGTGTTTTGGTTTTAAAGAAATACATGGTTTTGTCTTAAAATGGTTTAAAAGGAAGTCATGGTTTTGTCTTAAGTTGGTTTATTCAAAAGAAGATATGGAAATTGTTTTGGTTTACTTAAAAGATAGTTACTCTATTTTGATACTACGGGTATCGTGTGACTTTTGTGAAAGAAATGGATCTTTTAAAGAGTTAAAATCGTAGTACCTTGGGGTTAAAATCGGATTTGTTGTAATAAAATGAAAGTCTATGAGTATGTTGAACTTGCCTATGCTTGTGGTGATAGCCTTTGTTGTGCAAGTGTTGTATTTCGTGCTCTGGCGTCTCGTTGGGAGGGCTATCCGGTTGATTGATGGACATACCGACACGATGGGTGGCCCACGGGTATGCTTCCACTATATCGATCTTTTTGGACATCGACACGATGGGTGGCGGGTATGCTTCCATTAGGAGTGTTATCTTGTTATTTGCTTTGGACATCGACCACGATGGGTGGCCACGAGTATGCTTCCATTATGATTGTTATCTTGTTATTTCCTTTTGGACATACCGACACGATGGGTGGCCGGGTATGCTTCCATTAGGAGTGTTATCTTGTTATTTCCTTTTGGACATACTGACACGATGGGTGGCCCACGGGTATGCTTCCATTAGGAGTGTTATCTTGTTATTTCCTTTTGGACATACTGACACGATGGGTGGCCCACGGGTATGCTTCCATTAGGAGTGTTATCTTGTTATTTCCTTTGGACATACTGACACGATGGGTGGCCTACGAGTATGCTTCCATTAGGATGGTTCCATGGCCATGTTTATACCGAGGTAAGATGCCGGGGCATGCGGCCGTTGTGCGGGTTAAATTCCCGGGTTATATTTGAGTGATGACTTTACGGGCGTGAGTCCCTGACTTGACATGACTGCTTACATATTGTGTATCGTAGTTTGGTTATCATATATGTCTCCTGTTTTATATAGACTATTATGATTTCATTTACTGTATTTTCAGTTTCACATATGTTATACCCCGTATTTCCAGAGTATGTACGTAAGGACGTACGTAGAAAATTTGAAACTTTTAATATTGGCTTGGCCGAAAATTATTTGTGCACAACACCCGTTTAGAGTCGTTTTTCGACGAAACGTTTTCATGACTTTCGTAGGGAATTTCCGGCTATGTCATTTTTATTTTTGCGGATTTTTCCGAGAGGCGAAACGTGTTGGGCCAACAAGAGGGCGCCACTTGGCACCTCCCATCAGCGGGCGTGAGGCTCGGTTGTGGCCGATTGGAATGGCTTTAGTGGGTAGGATATTTGTGTGTTAGTTGGTTAAGGGGCACTTGGCAAGATCTCGGCCCTACACTTGCTAGGCACTTGGCTAGATCTTGGCCAGTGGTTGGCCTTGGCTTGCTATAAATACCCTCTAAGGTTGAAGACTTCTTCATCCAAAATGCCTAAGTCTTGAGAGCCTTCCTCCCCATTCGTGAGGCCCCCTTGGCGAGAGTTTCCCAAGTGGGGTAGTAGGGTAGCCACCCCCTCCTTTGTGGTGTGGCGTAGGGTACCCCCAGCCTAGTTTGTTTTCATATAATACCCTCTTGGTAGAAATACTCTCAAAAGTATTGTTATAATGCCCAAATTACCTTAGCCATATACCTTGTTGTATTCTAAGGTTATACCTTTCTGAAAAGCCCGTAAATACTATTATACTTACCGTCGGTCACCAGAAACCCTAGGAAAATCTCCATAGTCCGTTGGAGTATTGTGTAGAAGTTGGTTAGAACTTCTAAGGGTGGTTTAGAGCGGTTGGGCCAGAGTTGGAGCTAAACGATTGCCGGGATCGACTTTAAGCTAGATAATTATGGGCTTATCGAGGTAAATATCTTGTCCCTCTATTGTAATTGGAAATTACATGTTGTTAGAATATATAGTTGAAGTATACTATATATAGAACTGAACGTAGTTATTGGCAATGTCTTTTGACTTAAGCCTGAATAATACTTACAGAATGTCTTGCGACTTAAGCCCTAATTTAAAGAAGATTTCAACCGTAATTACTTAGGGTGTACAGAGACTTGTGAAGTAGTACCTTGGAGTAGAATTGTACCCGTTAGGGTTAGATGTATAACACCCCCCGGTTGGCTTAGTAGCCGACCTCGATAGAGGAGGAGATTTACGCTGTTGCGGGGAGTGCTTTAATTTTCTGTAGAATGTTCTACGAAGGGATCTAAATGTTAATAAGCGCCTTGTGGCCTTATAGGTTGAAGTACTACGTATGGCGCGATCTACTGGCTAAGGAGTAGCCGACGGTTTGAAGTACTTGGAGCGTTTTGCTATTAGTCGATACTCCTCGCGAGGTATGTGAACCTCTTCCTATCTCTTCTAGCATGATATGTGTGAACTATGTAGTACGGTAGACGTACATGTGCTAAATGTATTTGATTGGTTTAAAACATAAAGTGTTATAACAGCTTTATGGGAAGTTGGTTATAACAGCTTTATGTTGGTAAGAAAATACTTGTGGTTTTTAAAAAAGGTAACTGATTTGAACTATAACTGGCGTGTTATGTGTTAATAAAGAATTTGAAGTATTTCAAAAGATTTTGAATCATTTGAAAGAAGTAATACTTGATTTGTTTTGAAAACTTAAGAGTTATGCTAGCTTTATGGAAAGTTAGGTATAACGTCTTAAGAATGTTTCTTGATTTTGGAAATCGTAATGTGTATCGACAAACCATCGGCGTTTATAAGAGGAAATGTTTTTAATAATTAAGTATTATTAAAACCAAAGAGAAACTTCCATCTGCATAGAAGCTAAGATGAGACAAAATGATATTTCTAGATCATGGTCATTGTAATAAGATTGTTATAAACAAGAACATCCTACGCATATAAGACTTATGTTTCTCAGATAGTTTAAAGGAGAATTATATTCTTAAATAAATAAGACTATGAACTACGAAACCTTTCTAAAATGAGAAACTTGAACATTGGAAATTAGGCAAACTTGATCATTGGAAAAGAATGTTGCTACTTGATTTTACAAAGAGAAGTAATTGATTTACTTTAAAAGGATAGTCACTCTATTTTATACTACGGGTATTGTGTGACATTGTGAAAGTAACGTATCTTTTAAAGAGTTAATGTATGAAGTACTTTGGGGATTAAAAAAAACCCAAACTTGTTGGCATATAGTAGAAAGTACCTTGTGTGTATAACTTGATTGTGTTGGTTTGTGATAGCCTGGTAATACTTTCTTGTTGATTGAGAAGTAAACATGCTAGGATGCTACGTGTGTTAGTATCTTGTGATGTCGTGTAAAGGGGTTACCTTTGTTGTGCTTATGTTGCTTAACGATAAGCTGTTGTGTTAGTATTTTACATCACTCATCTCTTGAGATGATTCCGGGGGTTAAGCTGCCCTCCGACGCGGGGTAGACTCAAAGCGGTCGATGGACCTATGATTCGAGAATACCTCACGCAGTCCCGGGCCTACGCGAGCTACGAGAGTTCCGTGTTAGTGTGCGTCCTTTACGCACGCGGTCCATGTGGCCACGCGGACTGCGAAGTCCGTGCGATGCGGGAGTAGCTACCGATGCGGGAATACCTCATGCGGGCGACGAGATTGGCCTACGCGGAGCTGCGGGAGTTCGTGGTTAGACGCGTGCATTGATCTGAGCAAGTGGCGCCTTTGATCATGTGACGGTCTAGACAGATCTTATGATACGATTCATGACCTTGTTGGTGCGTGGGTTTTTAGTAGTCGGCTATGCCTTCGCATTTACCCCGCATGCTTTATTATGACACGGTGGGACTCGGTGTTCAGTGTGTTCCTTGGTGCTTTTATATCATAGACTGGCGGTGAGGAAGGTATTCCACGCATGATTGATGTTGTGGGCCCGAGACCCATTGTTATACTGAGTGATGACTGAGGCGTGAGTCCCGACCGACATGACGCTTTGTTGTAATCGTAGTTTGGTTATCATACATGTCTCTGCTTTATATGATCGCTATGATTTCATTTACGATATGTATTTTCGATTTCACATACTGGACTGTTATCGACCTCCTTGAAGTGCGTTCATGCCGCAGTTGAGGTACACCGCCGTTGATCCTAGCTCTCGTGTCACGCGTTTGGGAAGCTCGTTTCTCGGAGGCTTATCGGTGGTATAGTCCCGTCGTCGTAAGTGTTTACATTCGGGGTTTGGCGGGGCCCCGTCCGCCATTGTTGTCGTATCATTCTTAGAGGTGCAGTAATCGTTGTGGGTGTGGTTTGCAAAAGGATTAAACTGCTCATGTTGAAAAAGGTTGCTATTTATATATATACCGAAGTAACCGCTTTTGGTTGCCTTCTTATTTCACCGTCTTATTACACCGTTTCATGTATTGTCTTTATGTTCTACTGATTACTGGATGTATGTCTACTTGGGTGCCGGGTAAGGCACTACCACGCCCGTTCGTCGTGACAAAAGTGGTATCGAGCGCTTAATCCTCTGAAAGTGTCTACGCACCGTATCGAGAGTCTTGATTATCGATGTGTTGTGCACCACACCAATAATCGTGAGGCTATAGGATATTTAGGATTGGTTTCTATTCTTCTCACTCGAGATCGTGCCTTAGAGTCATGTTGTAAGTTGGACCTCCGACGAAATTCTTTCCTTATCGCTATGCCTCGCGCAGGCAACCCGCCCGGGAGGCAAGGCGGCCGAGGAGTCGCGAGCAGAGTCTGAGAGGTTACGTGGCACAGCCCAATTTTCACCTTGGGTGGTGCTTCATTCGGGAGTTCTGCGACGCCACTAGCCCCAAAAGAGTTTAGCAGCGGCAGCGATTCCATCGCGACCATGATATTTGAACCTTCAGTTCCACGACCGGGAACGGTGAATATAGATTGCAAAGAGGCAACCCTGTTATTAGCTATAGATTTGGCTACCAGAGAGTATACCGATGTACCGCGAGTCTTGAGGACTATCTAAAAGAGGGTTGTGCAAGAGTAATTCTTCAGTTAGGCTTGAGCATGGCCTGTGTACGGGCTTATGCGCAGCAGGCCGAGACGTGTAGAGATCGGCGTTAACGGGCGAGAAGAGGCCGAGCAGCAAGGTCCTTTGGTAACTTTGGCGAGTCGCCTCCCAAAGAGTTAGATATGCACCTCCGCCGGCAGAGTGGTCTTCCACAGATTTCAGGACGTTCGGGGTGTGCAGGAGTTGGTCAGAACTCCAGGGCTTCCGGTTCACAGTGTGACAGACGTCATCCCGGGGAATGTCATCTTTTAGGTTGGTACTTGTTGTACCTATGACCGTCAGGGTCTGGTGTCGAAGAGTGTCCTTGTAGGAGGACTTAGCCTTCAGGATCGGTGGGTAGTTTGTCATCTCCTCGGTACGCCTGCGGGCAGTTTGATTAGAACGACTGGGAGTGAAGCGAAGAGACATAGATCTATCCTTAACCCTCTAGAGTTTTGTATAGGTGATAAGGTGAGTATACCTTAGGTGCTATGTTCTGATAGCAGTGTGTTAGTTGTGATTAGAAATCTTGGTTAGTTAACCGAGTAAGATTTTGGGGGGATAGATAAGGTGTGAGCCTTAGAATGTTTTACGTAAAGACCTTAGAGGTAAGGCCATCTCGAGTAAAGGTGTAGTGTTATGTTTGATCCTTATAGGAGTGCATAGTGCACGTGAGCTACGTTTGTGGGATAAGTCCCTGAGTAGTGTGAAATGAAAGAGGGTAGTTGAGCTATGAAGACCGCTAGGTTTTCGTAACGTGATTAGTGAGAGTTTTCCTTCGGGAAACTAGTGTTGTGCTCGCCGTGGTCGGATTGAGGCCATGATGCGGGTCAACCCGCGGCCGCTTGGTGGTCAGCTTGTGGTGGTCCGCCTTGTGGTAGGGTCACGAGGGTGTTAGGCCCAAGTTTAGTTAACCAGTTTGAGTTCGTGGATGCGTTCGACCGGTGGTCGGCCGATGGCAGCCTCATCGTGTCCTTGGCCAGGACCGTTTACTCCTTGTGTTGTTTTATCGTAAAGGTTGTAAGGCTGCACGGTGCCTACCTTCACCTTATGGCAGTGATGGAGCCCGTGTTACTACTGTTTTTGTTTCGGAAGTTTTGCCAAGCATGTGTTAAGAACTCAAAGTAGTCTCGAATCGCATTCGCCTCGGGCGGTGTTTGGATTTGAGGATAGTTGTGGGGATTGTTGTCTCGTGGAGGTAGTGTTTGATCTACCATTTCAGTGTTCGGATATCGCCTTATGAAGCCTTGTAAGGGCAGAAGTGTAAGTTGTCGGTCGATTGGTTCGATGTTAACAAGGTTCAGACAGTTGGTTCAGGCTTGTTCCGAAGCAGATGGATAGTGAAGCTTGTCTAGAAGAAGTTCGCGGCTCGGAGGAATCGTGCGGATAATGACGACGCCAGAGTTCAGGTTGACGGTCGGTCTTCTTGAAAGTACCACCCCGGGGTGGGTGTGACGAGTTTTGGAAGACAGAGGGAACTTAACCCGAGTTACTTTGGGCCTTTTGAGTTCATGTGAAGAATAGGCCAGGTTGCCTATATGATTAGCTTTTGCCGTCCGACTTAGGAGGTCACGTCGATCTTCGTATTGTTATGATCGGAAAAGTATCGAGATCCATCGAGTGTTCCCACTTAATGATGACCACGTTAGAGATAGTAACCCGAGTTTTGGAAAGCGGAAGATGTCGTAAATGTGGAAAGAGTTCGAGTATACGACATCCTCCGGGATCGCAAGCAGCCCGGTACCATTTGTTGGGTCGTCGGAGCAAGGCTCGCGACAAAGTGACAAAGTGGTATCTACGACGAGTAAAGAGAGAAGCGAGCATGTATGGCGAGCATAGATGTGATCATTTCTTTTGTAAAGAGAAGGTGCGAAGGAGGTATATTTTAAACCCCGGTGAGAAGTGTTTTATGGTGATGTTAGAGGTGTTTCCTCGTGGACTTGGATGTAAGCTTTTTGCGCAAGTTGTTTCTGTGGCCATGTGTGGCAAGGATTGTTCTCGTAAGTATAGTAGTGAAGACTATCTTGGCGCATGTTTGTTTGAGACTTAGAAGGAACATTCGGACGAATGTTTCTAAGGAGGAGAATGTTATACCGTATTTCCAGTATGCACGTAGGGCGCACGTAGAAAATTTGAAACTTTTAATATTGGCTTGGCGAAAATTATTTGTGCACAACACCGCTTAGAGTCGCTTTTCGGCGAAACGCTTTCACAACTTTCGTAGGGAATTTCCGGCTATGTCATTTTTATTTTTGCGGATTTTTCCGAGAGACGAAGCGTGTTGGGCCAACAAGAGGCGCCACTTGGCACCTCCCATTGGCGGACGTGAGGCTCGGTTGTGGCGATTGGAATGCCTTTAGTTGGTAGGATATTTGTGTGTTAGTTGGTTAAGGGGCACTTGGCAAGATCTTGGCCTACACTGCTGAGCACTTGGCTAGATCTTGGCCATTGGTTGGCCTTGGCTTGTGCTATAAATACCCCTCTAAGGTTGAAGACTTCTTCATCCAAAATGCCTAAGTCTTGAGAGCCTTCCCCCTCCCCAGTTCGTGAGGCCCCCTTGGCCGAGAGTTTCCCCCCCGAGTGGGGTAGGCCGAGGGGTCGCCCCCCCCCCGCCGGTGGGGTGTGGCCGTGGGGTACCCCCCCCCTAGCCTAGTTTGTTTTCATATAATACCCCCCCTCTTGGTAGAAATACTCTCAAAAGTATTGTTATAATGCCCAAATTACCTTAGCCATATACCTTGTTGTATTCTAAGGTTATACCTTTACGAAAAGCCCAGAAATACTATTATACTTACCGTCAGTCACCAAACCGAAACCCTAGGAAAATCTCCATAGTCCGTTGGAGTATTGTGTAGAAGTTGGTTAGAACTTCTAAGGGTGGTTTAGAGCGGGTTGGAGCGCTCAGAGTTGGAGCTAAACGATTGCCCAGGATCGACTTTAAGCTAGGATAATTATGGGCTTATCGAGGTAAATATCTTGTCCCTCTATTGTAATTGGAAATTACATGTTGTTAGAATATATAGTTGAAGTATACTATATATAGAACTGAACGTAGTTATTGGCAATGTCTTTTGACTTAAGCCTGAATAATACTTACGGCAATGTCTTGCGACTTAAGCCTGAATTTAAAGAAGATTTCTGAACTGTAATTACTTAGTTGGTCAGACATGAGACTTGTGAAGTAGTACCGTGGAGTAGAATTGTACGCTAGGGTTAGATGATAACCCCGGTTGGCTTGGTAGCGGCCTCGATAGAGGAGAGATTTACGCTGTTGCGGGGAGGTCCGAATTTTCGTAGAATGTTCTCGAAGGGATCTAAATGTTAATAAGCGCCTTGTGGCCTTATAGGTTGAAGTACTACGATGGCGCGATCTCGGCAAGGAGTAGCCGACGGTTTGAAGTACTTGGAGCGTTTTGCTATTAGTCGATACTCGTCGCGAGGTATGTGAACCTCTTCCTATCTCTTCTAGCATGATATGTGTGAACTATGTAGTACGGTAGACGCATGTGCTAAATGTATTTGATTGTTTAAAACATAAAGTGTTATAACAACTTTATGGGAAGTTGGTTATAACGACTTTATGTTGGTAAGAAAATACTTGTGGTTTTAAAAGGTAATCGATTTGAACTATAATCGGCGTGTTATGTGTTAATAAAGAACGAAGTATTTCAAAAGATTTTGAATCATTTGAAAGAAGAAGTAATACTTGATTTGTTTTGAAAACTTAAGAGTTATGCTAGCTTTATGGAAAGTTAGGTATAACGTCTTAAGAATGTTTTTGATTTTGGAAATCGAATGTGTATCGACAAACCATCTGCGGCGTTTATAAGAGGAAATGTTTTTAATAATTAAGTATTATTAAAACCAAGAGAAACTTCCATCCGCATGAAGCTAAGATGAGACAAAATGATATTTCTAGATCATGGTGTTGTAATAAGATTGTTATAAACAAGAACATCCTACGCACATATAAGACTTATGTTTCTCAGATAGTTTAAAGGAGAATTATATTCTTAAATAAATAAGACTATGAACTACGAAACCTTTCTAAAATGAGAAACTTGAACATTGGAAATTAGGCAAACTTGATCATTGGAAAGAATGTTGCTACTTGATTTTACAAAGAGAAGTAATTGATTTACTTTAAAAGGATAGTCACTCTATTTTATACTACGTATTGTGTGACATTGTGAAGTAACGTATCTTTTAAAGAGTTAATGTATGAAGTACTTTGGGGATAAAACCCGAACTTGTTGGCATATAGTAGAAAGTACCTTGTGTGTATAACTTGATTGTGTTGGTTTGTGATAGCACGTAATACTTTCTTGTTGATTGATAAGTAAACATGCTAGATGCTACGTGTGTTAGTATCTTGTGACGCCGTGTAAAGGGGTTACCTTTGTTGTGCTTATGTTGCTTAACGATAAGTCGTTGTGTTAGTATTTTACATCACTCATCTCTTGAGATGATTCCGGTTAAGCGCCCTCCACGCGGGTAGACTCAGCGGGTCGATGGACCTATGATTCGAGAATACCTCACGCAGTCCCGGGCCTACGCGGAGCTACGAGTTCCGTGTTAGCGCGTCCTTTACGCACGCGTCCATGGCCACGCGGACTGCGAAGTCGGGGCGATGCCGGAGTAGCTACCGATGCGGGAATACCTCACGCGGGCGATGAGATTGGCCTATGCGGAGTCGGGAGTTCCAGGTTAGACGCGTACATTGATCCGCGGGCAAGTGGCGGCTTTGATCACGTGACGGCCTAGACAGATCTTATGATACGATTCATGACCTTGTTGCATGCGTGGGTTTTAGTAGCTCGGCTATGCCTTCGCATTTACCCCGCATGCTTTTATTATGACACAGGTGGGACACGTGTTCGTGTGTTCTCGTGCTTTTATATCATGATCGCCAGCGGTGAGGAAGGTATTCCACGGGCATGATTGATGATGTGGGCCGAGACCCATTGTTATACTTGAGTGATGACTGAGGTGTGAGTCCCCGACTTGACATGATCGCTGTTGTAAGCGTAGTTTGGTTATCATACATGTCTCCCGCTTTATATGGCTGCTATGATTTCATTTGATATGTATTTTCGCTTCACATACTCGGACTGTTATCGACCTCGCCCGGCCGCGCTCATGCCGCAGTTGAGGTACACCGACCGTTGATCCTAGCTCGTGGTCACGCACATTTGGGAAGCTCCGCTTCTCGGAGGCTTATCAATGGTATAGTCCCGCCGTCGTAAGTGTTTACATTCGGGGTTCGTGGCCCCGTCCGCCATTGTTGTCGATCATTCTTAGAGGTCCGTAGAAATCGTTGTGGCGTGGTTTGTAAAAAGGATTAAACTGTTCATGTTGAAAAATGTTGCTATTTATATATATACTGAAGGTAACCTTTTATGGTTAGCCTGCCTTCTTATTTCACTGCCTTATTACACTGGTTTCATGTATTGTCTTTATGTTCACTGATTACTCGATGTATGTCTACTGGTGCCCGGTAAGGCACCAACACGGCCCGGTTCGGTCGTGACAACATACTGCACTGCCAGATCGACCTCGCCGTGCGCTCATGCCGAGTAGGTACACCGATTGTTGATCTCGCCATAGGATCACGATTGATGTTTAAGCTCCGTTTCTGAGGCTTATCTTTTGTATGATTCCGAGATTGTAGGTACTTGTACATTCGTGGTATGGCGGGCCCGTCGTCATAGTTGTTATAAAAATTCTTGAGTGCTGTAGAATGCTGTTGTGGCGGGTTTGTAAAGGATGAATCGCTTGTTCAAGTTTTTATTTATATATACGAAAGGTAACTGCTTTGGTTGCTTTGTTTTCTTATTTCACTGTTTATCTTTTATGAGTTTTTATTTCCATTGATTTTCTCGATGTTGTATCACTAGGGTGCCGGGTAAGGCACGTCATGCCCGAGCGAGGTCGGTCAAGAAATAACATTAAAGGAAAATATATTGACAAATAATTTTTAGTACTTGGTTTTGAATAATAATGTTATATTGATTTCGGAAATGAGCATAAATATCGAACAACCCACTGCAGCGTTAATAAAGGAAACTATATTGACAAATAATTAATATTATTAAAACAAGTAGAAACCTCCATCTGATAGAAGCTAAAATAAGACAAAATTGTATTACATTTCCTAGATCACGGTTGCTTTAATAAGGTCATTAATAACAAGTATTGATTTTCTTAAATTCCAAAGTAAGGAACTTGTCTTCTAAAAGAAAAGAGACTCGAGAACTTGAAGTGTTTTGGTTCAAAAGAAAGGCATGGTTTTGTCTTAAGTTGGTTTAAAAAGAAGGTATGGAAATTGTTTTGTTCACTTAAAAAGATAGTTACGCTATTTTGATACTATGGGTATCGTGTGACTTTTGTGAAAGAAATGACTCTTTTTAAAGAGTTAAAGTATGTAGTACCTTGGGGCTAAAACCCGGAAATGTTGACATGAAATGAAAGTACCTTGTGTGAGTAACGTGCCTATGTTTTGTGATGGCCTTGTAATACTTTCTTGTTGGCTTGATAAAGTGAACATGTTATGATGCTACGTGTGTTAATGTCTTGTGATGTTTGTGTAAGGAGGTTGTTCTTGTTATGCTTGTGTTGTTCGATAAGCGTTGTGTTCGATTCTTGTGATGTTTGTGTAAGGAGGTTATTCTTGTTGTGCTTACGTTGTTTAACGATAAGCCGTTGTGATAGTAGTATACCACTCACCTCTTGACATGATATCGGGGTTGTTGCCCCGTGCGAGAATACCTCTACGCGGGTCCAGGACCTATGCGAGCTGCTGGAGTTCGAGATTGTGCGAGGAATACCTCACGCGGTCTATGTGGCCACGCGGACGCGAGTCCGTGACGATGCCGAGGATTAGCTACCGCGATGCGAGAATACCTCACGCGGGCCTAGGTGGCCTACGCGGTGCGCGGAGTCCAGATTAGGCACGCATAATGATACTATGGGCGATTGGCCTTGCTTCGATCATTCGCGACCTAGAAAAGACCGATTACATTATATCTATTATTGCTCTTGTTTGTGATGTGGCACTATGCGGTTAACTTGGTTGTTTCGCACATATTTGTGAATTGGTTTTAAAATGTTACGGTTATATTTGAGTGATGACCTTGAGGCGTGAGTCCCCGACTTGACACGATTGTTGTGATTGTGAAATGGTATCTTTAGAGACAATGTTGATGTTCATTAATCTTGTTGATTTGTCAAGCCAGGAAACGCATTTTGATTGTCATATACGCCTCCGCTTTATATAGAATATTATGATTTCATTTACAGATATTTTGGCCACATACTTGGTACTGTTGATCGACCTCCTGGGCCGCGTCATGCCGCAGGTAGGTACATCGATCGTTGATCCTCGCCGTAGGATCACGCCACGTTGGGAAGCCCCTGCTTCTCGGAGGCTTATCTTTTGGTATGATTCCCGAGATTGTAGGTACTTGTACATTCAGGGTATGTTGGCCTGTCCCGTCATAGTTGTTATAGAAATTCTGTGAGGTGCAGAAATGCTGCAAGTGTGGTTGTAAAGGATGTAACTGCTCAAGTTTTGGTATATATATTCATGCCAAAAGCGACTTTTCTTTGGATGATCGTTCTTATTTTACAATGTTTCATGTTTGCAAGTTTATATTCCGGTTACTCGATGTATGTCTACTGGGTGCCGGGTAAGGCACGATCCACGCCCGGATCGGGTCGTGACATAGGTATCTTCTTGATGGTAACCTTATTCACCGTCAGTAATCAACACACACGTAGAGTCCCATCCTTCTTCCTACGAATAATATTGGCGCTCCCAGGTGAAGTACTAGGCCTAATAAAGCCCTTCTCCAAAGAAATCTTTCACCGGTCCTTCAAATCTCTCAACTCGGCAGGTGCCATCATATACCGCGGAATAGATATAGGCCGAGTGTCTGGCAACACATCAATGCAAACTCAATCTCCTCTCGTGAGGATACTGAGATCGTCTGGGAATACGTCTGAAACTCCCAACCACTAATCGATCAATAGATGGCAACACGCCTCGTGATCAAATACCGAATAAGATGGTAGATATACCCTTCGCACCATCTTCCTAGCCTTGAGGTAAGAAATAAACCTACACCTCGGCGACACTGTGTTCCCTTCCCACCCGATAACCGGCTCCTCAGAAACCGAACTGCATCAATCTCTCCATACCACATTGGCGTAGAAGAAGCTAACCAATCCATACCCATAATCACGTCAAAGTCTGTCATATCCAACTCTATCAAGTCGGCTAGGGTCTGACGACTGTATATAGTCACTGGGCAAGCCTTATATACCCGCTCAGCTAACCAATCCATACCCATAATCACGTCAAAGTCTGTCATATCCAACTCTATCAAGTCGGCTAGGGTCTGACGACTGTATATAGTCACTGGGCAAGCCTTATATACCCGCCGGCTACCATCAATCACTCATCGGCGTAGCTACCTCAAAAGGGTCTATGGACTCAGGCTCTATCCCTATCCTACCAGTAACATGAGGATATATATAGGATAAGGTAGAACCCGGATCTGTCAAGGCATATACGTCACAACATGAAACCAACAATGTACCTGTGACGACATCCGGTGACGCCTCCTGGTCCTGGCGGCTGGACATGGCATAAATGCGGTTTTGAGGACCGCTGGAACTAGGACCCTTGCCACGACCTCTGCCGCGACCTGCTGGCCCATGAGCACCCTGCCCTCCGGGGCGAGTAACCGTAGGAGATGAAGACCCGACGAAAGACCCTGTAGGCTAAACCCTACTATCGCCACGCCTGCCTGACAGATTCCTCGAAATATGACTCGATGGACACAACTGTAACAAGCTCCCGAAGTATTACCACCACGCCCGGAATGGGATCTACCACATCGGCCACACCGAGAGGAGGGTGGTCTCGATCGGTTAGTATCCCTGCTTCCCTGGAAGCCCGAAGCCCTGGGGCCCTGACCTGCCCCCGAATACTCTGGATGTGCTGCAGACGGTGAAGGAGTGCTCTGAGCTGGCTGAGGTGCAAATCTAGTTCGCCGAGACGCCCGCCCGAGAGCTACCAAAAGACCGCCGCCCGCCTTCTTCTGGCGATATCCACAATCCGCTGCCTCTACGCTTTCTCACACCTAAGTGTATGAGCTGCACGCGGCAATGTCCATGCCCGGCTGAAGAGCTACACCCGAGCAAGCCTCTGCTAAGTAATCATCGAGCCCTGTGATGTAGCGGTGCACTCTGTCCTCCATGTCTTCCACTAACGCGGGGACATACCGAGCCAACGAGTCAAACTCTACGTTGTACTCCTGAACCGCTCGCTCGCCTGTCTCAACATCGTAAATCTATCGCCGAGCTCTCATCTCGCGGAGGCAAGAAGTGGGTAAGAAACGCCTCTGAGAACTCGTCCCATACAGATGGAAGCGCATGCTCCCGACGCTTCTATGAATCAAACCGAGCCGATCGCAGATACGCAGCCGATGTGAACTCAATACTACCGACTGCCTCCGAGGCCTCGATCACTCCTACGATCCGCAGAATCAGGATGAACTCCCGAGGATCATCCTCGCCTCGACCCATAGAACTCAAAGGGTCGTAACTCAAAAGTCCCAAGTCTCAAGCTATCGATTCAGGGTGAACTACGGGTACAACCGAACCGTCTCCCGCCTATCCTCATGCCTTGCCACGATCCCGGTAATAATCGCCATCTCTCAGAACCCATATCCTCGCTTCCCGCCGCGGGGTAGAGGCTCAGTACCGTGGTCTCGGAGCCCATCGCTGCGGCTCACACGAACCGACCTGCCCGTGATCGTGCCTTACCCCGGCACCCTAGTGATACAACATCGAGAAAACCGGTGAAATAAAAACTCATGAAAGAAAACAGTGAAATAAGAAAGCAGGCTAACCCAAACGGTTACCTTTTTGTACATAAATTAAAACTTGAATATTTACATCCCTTACAAACCCTGCCCACAACAAAGGCATGCACCTCTAAGAATTTTAAAACCATAACGACGGACGTGGCCCCGCCATGCCTGAATATACAAAAGTCTACCACTTGGAACTGCACCACGGACAAGCTTCCGAGATATGGAGCTTTCCGAGAACCGAACAAGATCCTAAGAGTGCGGATCGCAAGTTATGTACCTCAACTCGCAGATGAACGCAGCCCGAGGAGGTCAGTACAACAGGTACCAAGTATGTGAAACTGAAAAATACTGTAAATGAAATCATAATAGTCTATATAAAGCAGGAGACATGTATGATAACCAAACTACAGCACAATATAAAAGTAGTCATGCCAAGTCAGGGACTCATGCCCGTAAAATCATCACTCAAATACAACCCGGGAATTTAACCCGCACAATGGCCGCATGCCCAAGATCTCACCTCGGTAAGCATGGCTCGAACCGCCCTACTGGCCCATACCCGTGGACCATCCAACGTGTCGGTATGCCCAAAGGAGATAACAAAATAACAATCCTCGCGAAGATACCCGCGGCCACCCAACGTGTCGGTATGTCCAAACAACTAACAAACAATACTCATCAGTGGAAGCATACCCGGCTACCCAACGGTCAAGATGTCCAATCAAATAACAAGATAATACTCATCAGGAAGCATACCCGTGGCTACCCAACGTGTCAAGATGTCCAAAAGAAATAACCGATAATACTCAAAGTGACGATACTCGTGGACCATCCAACGTGTCAAGATGTCCCACAATCGATCACATAGCCTACTCCTCCACCGAGACACACAGAGCACAAAATCAAACACTTGCACAACAAAGGCTATCTCAACAAGCATAGGCAAGTTACACCCAACTCGTAGTACTTTCATTTTACTACAACAAAACCGGTTTTAACCCCAAAGTACTACATACATTAATCCTTTCAAAAAGATCTCTTTACGTAAAAGCCACCCGATACTAATGCTCGTAGTACCGAACACATTCAGGTTTAAATCAAGTACTTTAAACACTTTTTAGCCCAACGTCAAGCACACCATTTAAAAACCCAAGTAACTAACCCCTTTAAGAACAAGGTACTCCTACCTTTTAAAACCAAGCTACCTTATACTTTTAAACTCAAGTTACCATTTTAAATCCAATAATAAAATCATTCTTTTGTTTCCATAAAGTCGTTATAACTAACTTCCCATAAAGCTATTATAACACTTTATGTTTTAAACCGATTTAAGACAAAACCTTGCCTTCCTTTTAAACCAAAACGCTTCAAATTCTTGAGTCTCTTTTCTTTTAGAAATCAAGTTCCTTACTTTGGAATTTTAAGAAAATCAAACTTGATTAGGATAATTCTTATTAGAGCAGCCATGATCTAGGAAATGTAATACAATTTTGTCTTATCTTAGCTTCTATGCAGATGGAGGTTTCTACTGGTTTTAATATAATTAATTATCATTACTGTTTTTCCTTTATTAACGCTGCATTGGTTTGCTCGATTCTTATTCCCATTTCCGAAATTTATGTAACATTATTCTTTTAAAAACCAAGTACCCATTTCTCACGAATGAGGGTTCACACTTTTCAACACCATTCAGGTAAATTATAATCCAAGTCTCTTATTTTTTGAAATCAACAAACCATTCTTTTACCTACATAAAGTGATCATAACAAACTTCCCATAAAGCCGTTATAACACTTTATGTTTTAACCCAACCAATTACTAATGAATAAGATTTTCCTACTATTTCACACAATGAAGCCCTTTACACTTCATAACAAGTCAAGGCACAAAAGGGAAATCAAATTCCTTTAACACACGTGCATCTACTGCACTATATATTTCACAAATAATCATGCTGAAGAGGATAGGAAGAATCACATACCTCGCGACGATTGTCGACAATTAGCAAAATGCTCCACAGTACTATACCCTTCAGGTAGGATACGCTACTCGTAGCACTTCAATCCTAATATGGTAATAAAACGTCTATCAAACTCTAGATTCGAACGTAGAATAAACTAAGTGCAAAGTCCCTAAAGTCTATGGAAAATTGGACAGAACTTCCTTTGTTTCTACTAACTTTGCCACCTTTTTCAAGGCCGAATTCAATAACCAACGCCACATTTAAGGCTCAATTAATCCAAAGAAAAAAGGGATTACACGCCTAACAATACGTGTAAAAGTCCGCCCCACAACAATACAAAAATAACCCAATACTTTCCATGCCATTCTTGGCCAACAATATAACCAATCCTAAATCTTTTCCAATTATCTTCTCAATCCAAGTTATTAGGTCTAACATGATTTCTAGCCCTAGACAACTTCAACAACTACAATTTCCCCTTTACAACATGTGGCGACCAAATTAGAAATCCAATCAAGTTACAATCTTAAGGCTAACATGCCCGTTCGGTTTTTAACAAGACAACAAGATCCAAATCTATTCAAACTTAAATATAACACCTCGTGCTCATTTCTAAACTACTATAACAAGTATTAACTCATATCGAAGGGAAACTTTTACCTTTGGAGAAGCCCACAAAAGCCCCTTTCTTCCACTTCTTTTCCACAAACTCGCCACCGCTCCCACAAGTTTACCCACACTTTTCCTTCTTGCCGCCCAACAATTTCTCCTAAGGCAAGGTTTCTTCAAAGATCTAGAGAAAGGAGAGGATTTCTTAGGAGGTTAGGTGAAATGGCTAAGTCTTCCAAGACTTGGCCTAAAATAGGACCCTTTACTTGGTCAAAAAGATGGGAGGGACACTTGTCACCCTTCCATAGGCTCTTTTCGAAAATATCCCCTGATTTTCGCCCTTTACCGCAGAAAAATCCCGCCTCGGCGCTTCCTCTTCCGAAAAGTTCCAGTATTCTGGGCCATGCGCTGCAACCCCGGACTCCCAAGTACAACCGCGCGCTGACCTCAGATTCCGGCCACAGCGCCCTGCACCTGAATCGAAACCACCGCTTTGCTTCGATCAAGCACCAAACTTGAAACTTTCATAACTTTTGACTCCGATGTCCTATCGACGAACGGTTTGTTGCGTTGGGATCTAGATTTAACGGACTACACACTAGGCTTTTTAAACACCTTACAATCCTTAACAACTGGGGTACAACACTCCAAGGTAGACTCAAAATCCGTCCAACACATGTTTGTCAACTTATCTTCCCACTTTCAAATCTTATATTCCGGGGTAGGTTCTTATCTTAACTTCTTGAATTTACGGGGTGTAACATTCTCCCCCCCTTAGAAACATTCGTCCCGAATGTTCCTTCTAAGTCTCCAAAACGCAGACGCCGGTATAGTCTTCACCACTGCACTTACAAAGGAATCAGTTATGCCACTCATGGCCATAACATACAAATTACACAAAACTCTAAATTCCACCAATGAGGGATCATCCCTAACACCACAAAAGCTCCCACCACTCATGGACTTATCACCCGAATATACTCCCCGTATACTATGTACTCTGACAAAGATAACTGTAAAATCTTTTACTCTAGCCGGCCCTACCTCTAAGGTCTCTATTGTTATAAATTCTAAAGTTCAAAGTTTATCATCCCCAGACTTACCCTTTTCACTAAAGCTTAAATCACATTTTTAACACAAAGTCATCCCAACATAACACTTAACACATCACCATAATATCAATGCCTACCAGTCTCTAGAGGGTTAAGAATATACCTGTAACCATTTCTTCACTTTCCCCTTTTTGTCGTTCTACTCATGATCCTTCCCTGCACGGCACACAAAAGGAGGAGATGAAGCGTCACGATCCCGAAGTTGAGTCTCTACATCCGCGCTACCTTTGGTTGGACAATTTCTTGCAAATGGCCTGTTGGCGCATGTAAAACAAACTCCCATACTAGCACGACCTCCCCATCACGGAGCCTACCACAATGGTCACAACGAGATAGGGGTGGTCCCATCCGACTAACATCCTCGCTTCCCAAAAATCTGAAACCTTCGAGCCCCGACCGCTCACCGAATCTCCCGAACGCCCCGGTGTGGTGGAGCACTCCGTCTTGGCGGAGGTGCATAACTAGTCTGGCCGAGGCTGCTGCGCCTCTAAGGTCACCAAGGACCTCGCTGCTCGCCCTCTTCTCGATCTTGGTTATTCTGCCGACCTCACGCCTCGCCCGAGCGATAGCTGGACGCGGGCAATGTCCATGCCCGGCCAAGAGCTACCGTGCACCCTCCGCTAAATAATCATCGAGCCGGTGACATAACGGTGCACTCTATCCTCCATGTTTGCCACTAAAGCGAGGACATACCGCCAACGAGTCAAACTCTAAGTTGTATTCCCTAATCAAGGCCCTCTCTGTCTCAAGATCAAAATCACCAGTGCGTTTCTCAAATGCGTGGCGGCAAGAAATGGCCAAGAAGCCTCGAGAACTCGTCCCATCTGCTGGTGGCGCATGCTCCCGGGACAGCTCCCGAATCAAACGATCGGCCGCGGTATCACGCACCGTCGACCCAAGACCACGTACTTCGGTCTCGGCCTTGATCACTCTGATCGTCAGAATCGGATGAACTCCTGCGGTTCATCCTCAGGCCTCGTCCCGTAGAACTGGTGGAACGCAACTCGGAAAATCCGTAGTCTCAAACTATCGACCTCGGGTGAACTATGGGTACCTTTGGGCCCAGGCGCTGCGTCCACCTATCTCGTGCAGCCACATCACGGCTAATCGGGCCATTTCCTTGTAACCCATCTCCTCTGTTCGGTGTGGGACCGAGGCTCAGTGCCGTGGTCTCGTGAGAGGCCATTCTTTGCTCTACTCGCAGACTCTCTGCCTTGCTTCGGGCTCTGGTTGCCTTGCGTAGGCATCACCGTATAAAAGAGTGCGTCGGAGAGTCCAACTTATAACGGCTCTAAAGCACGATCTCGAGTGAGAAGAATGGAAACCAATCCTAAATATCCTATAGCCTCACGATTATAGATGTGGTGCACAACACACCGATAATCAAGACTCTACTAGATACGGTCTGTAGACACTTTCTGAGGATTAACTGCTCTGATACCACTTTTGTCACGACCCGACCCCGGGCCCGTGACTGGTGCCTTACCCCGGGCACCCTAGTGATACAACATCAGAGAAAAACCAGCGGAAATAAAAACTCAAGAAAGAAAACAATGAAATAAGAAAGCAGGCTAACCCAAACGGTTACCTTTTTGTACATAAATGAAAACTTGAGCGATTACATCCCCTTACAAACCCGCCCACACTTGTGATCTTTCTGAGACCTAAGAATTTTAAAACCATAACGACGACGGGGCCCGCCGTGCCTGAATATACAAAAGTCTACCACTTGTGGAAGTACCACGTGACAAGCTTAGGAGATATGGAGCTCAGAATCGAACAGCGATCCTAAGAGTGCGGATCAGCAAGCTATGTACCTCGACTGCGGCATGAACGCGGCCCGAAGAGTCGATAACAGTGCAGTATGTGGCGAAAAATCGTAAATGAAATCATAATAGTACATATAAAGCGGAGACATGTATGATAACCAAACTACTGACCTGATATAAAAGTAGTCATGCCAAGTCGGGGACTCGTGCTCGTAAAATCATCACTCAAATACAACCCGAATTTAACCCGCATGATGGCGCGTGCCTGGTATCTCACCTCGGTAGCATGGCCACGAACCGTCTAGTGGGCCCATACGTGGACCATCCAACGTGTCGGTATGCCCAAAGGAGATAACAAAATAACAATCCCTGTGGAAGCATACCCGTGGGCCACCCAACGTGTCGGTATGTCCAAACAACTAACAAAACAATACTCACTGTGGAAGCATACCCGTGGGCTACCCAACGTGTCAGTATGTCCAATCTAATAACAAGATAATACTCATTTGTGGAAGCATACCCGTGGGCTACCCAACGTGTCAGTATGTCCAAAAGAAATAACCAGATAATACTCAAAGTGGACGCATACTCGTGGACCATCCAACGTGTCAGTATGTCCCACAATCGATCACATAGCCGGCCCTCCACCGAGAGACACGGTAGCACAAAATCAAACACTTGCACAACAAAGGCTATCTCAACAAGCATAGGCAAGTTACACCCAACTCAGAGTACTTTCATTTTACTACAACAAAACCGGGTTTTTAACCCCAAAGTACTACATACATTAATCCTTTCAAAAAGATCTCTTTTTACGTAAAAGCCACCCGATACTAATGCTCGTAGTACCGAACACATTCAGGTTTAAATCAAGTACTTTAAACACTTTTTAGCCCAACGTCAAGCACACCATTTAAAAACCCAAGTAACTAACCCCTTTAAGAACAAGGTACTCCTACCTTTTAAAACCAAGCTACCTTATACTTTTAAACTCAAGTTACCATTTTAAATCCAATAATAAAATCATTCTTTTGTTTCCATAAAGTCGTTATAACTAACTTCCCATAAAGCTATTATAACACTTTATGTTTTAAACCGATTTAAGACAAAACCTTGCCTTCCTTTTAAACCAAAACGCTTCAAATTCTTGAGTCTCTTTTCTTTTAGAAATCAAGTTCCTTACTTTGGAATTTTAAGAAAATCAAACTTGATTAGGATAATTCTTATTAGAGCGACCATGATCTAGGAAATGTAATACAATTTTGTCTTATCTTAGCTTACATGCGGATGGAGGTTTCTCTTGGTTTTAATATAATTAATTGTCATTCTTGTTTTCCTTTATTAACGCATTGGCTTGCTCGATTCTTATTCCCATTTCGAAATTTATGTAACATTATTCTTTTAAAAACCAAGTACTCATTTCTCACGAATGAGGTTCACACTTTTCAACACCATTCAGGTAAATTATAATCCAAGTCTCTTATTTTTGAAATCAACAAACCATTCTTTTACCTACATAAAGTGATCATAACAAACTTCCCATAAAGCTGTTATAACACTTTATGTTTTAACCAAACCAATTACTAATGAATAAGATTTTCCTACTCTTTCACACAATGAAGCCCTTTACACTTCATAACAAGTCAAGGCACAAAGGAAATCAAATTCCTTTAACACACGTGCATCTCTATTGCTATATATTTCACAAATAATCATCTTGAAGAGGATAGGAATAATCACATACCTCGCGACGATTGTCGACAATTAGCAAAATGCTCCACGACTATACCCTTGGTGGGATACGCTACTCGTAGAACTTCAATCCTAATATGGTCATAAAACGTCTATCAAACTCTAGCTTCGAACGTAGAATAAACTAAGTGCAAAGTCCCTAAAGTCTATGGAAAATTGGACAGAACTTCCTTTGTTTCTACTAACTTTGCCACCTTTTTCAAGGCCGAATTCAATAACCAACGCCACATTTAAGGCTCAATTAATCCAGCAAAAACAAGGGATTACACGCCTAACAATACATGTAAAATTCCGCCACAACAATACAAAAATAACCCATACTTTCCATGCCATTCTTGGCCAACAATATAACCAATCCTAAATCTTTTCCAATTATCTTCTCAATCCAAGTTATTAGGTCTAACATGATATCTAGCCCTAGACAACTTCAACAACTACAATTTCCCCCTTTACAACATGTGACGACCAAATTAGAAATCCAATTGAAGTTACAATCTTAAGGCTAACATGCCCATTTCGGTTTTTAACAAGACAACAAGATCCAAATCTATTCAAACTTAAATATAACAGCCTCAGGCTCATTTCTAAACTACTATAACAAGTATTAACTCGTATCGAGAAGGAAACTTTTACCTTTGGAGAAGCCCACAAAGCCCACTTTCTTCCACTTCTTTTCCACAAACTCGCCATGGCGCTTCCCAAGTTTACCCACACTTTTCCTTCTGCGCTCAACAATTTCTCCTAAGGCAAGGTTTCTTCAAAGATCTAGAGAGAAAGGAGAGGATTTCTTAGGAGGTTAGGTGAAATGGCGAGTCTTCCAAGACTTGGCCCTAAATTAGGACCCTTTACTTGGTCAAAAAGATGGGAGGGACACTTGTCACCCTCCCATAGTCTCTTTTCGAAAATATCCCGATTTCGCCTTACTGCAGAAAAATCCGCCTCGGCGCGCGGCCTGCGCATTCGGCGCCACGCAACCCCGGACTCCATACAACCGGCGCGCCACCATTCCGTGGCCGGCCTGTACCTGACGAAACCACTGTTTTGCCTGACTGCGCACCAAACTTGAAACTTTCATAACTTTTGACTCCGATGTCCTATCGACTAACGGTTTGTTGCGTTGGGATCTAGATTTAACGGACTACACACTAGGATTTTTAAACACCTTACAATCCTTAACAACTGGGGTACAACACTCCAAGGTAGACTCAAAATCCGTCCAACACATGTTTGTCAACTTATCTTCCCACTTTCAAATCTTATATTCCGGGGTAGGTTCTTATCTTAACTTCTTGAATTTACGGGGTGTAACAGGCTCTAACCTCTGCTGGGGCCGACGGCGTCGTGGAACTCGCCGTCTGTAGCATCACCTCAGGTAAAGACTGGGCATGTGCCCTCGTAACCCTCTGCGTCCTACTAGCAGCTCCCTCAGATGCCTTGCCCTTATGGGCCCGGGTTGCCTTGCGTGGAAGCATAACTGGTACATAAGAATATGTCAGAGGGAGTTCAACCTATAACACAACTCTATTGCCACGATCTCGAGTGAGAAGAATGAAAACCAATCCTAAATATCTCAGAGCCTCCCGATTATAGGTGTGGTGCACAACATGCCTATAATCAAGACTTACTAGATACGATGCTCAGACACTTTCCGAGGATTAACTGCTCTGATACCACTTTTGTCACGACCCAATCCCGGGCCCGTGACTGGTGCCTTACCCGGGCACCCTAGTAGATATACATCAGAGTAACCAGCGGAAATAAACTTACAACATTGAACAATGTAAAATAAGAAATAGTCTAACCCAAAAAGAAATTGCCTTTCAGCATGTATATATATATCAAAGCGTCGATTTATATCCTTTACAAACCCCATTTACAATAGGACTACTGAACTTAAGATTTTATAACAACTATGACGGGACAGGGCCCCGCCAAACCCCTGAATGTACATAAACCTACAATGACAGAGAATTATACCAAAAGATAAGCGTCCAGAGAAACGGAGCTTTCCAAAAGCAGAACGGTGATCCTATGAGCGAGGATCAACAATAGGAGTACTCTACTGCGGCATGAACGGCCGAAGGAGGTCGAGACAACAGTACCAAGTATGTGAAATCAGAAATCTTGTAATGAAATCATAACATTTTCAAAACAAATCCACAGATAGGCATAAAAACCAATTAGCCGCACATAGTGCCACATCATAAACAAGAGCAAATAGATGTAACGCAACCGGTCTTTTCTAGGCTGCTAATGATCAAAGCAGGGCCATTCTCCCTCAGTATCATTGTGCGAGCCTAATCCTGGAACTACCGCAGTCCGCATAGGCCATCTGGGCCCGTATGAGGTACTCCTCGCATCGGGGGTAGCTAACCCGCGGCATTTCCTGGACTCCCGCAATCCGCATGGCCACTTGGACCGGATGAGGTATTCCTCGCATCGGCGTAACACACCCGGAGTGATTCCTGGACTACCATAGCCCGCATAGGTCTTGTTACACCCCGTAAGTCCAGGACATGTATAAGAGAATAGACGCGAGAACACAAGACTTGAGAAATTGGTACGAACGGAAGAATTGTTTTTCCGACGGAAAATCTTCCGAACGTCGGAAAGGAAAAATGTTCGCTGAGGAGAATTAGATTCTCAAAATGCATTATTTGAAGAGTTTGGAACTTATTAACATTATGGAAATTTATTTTTACGGATTTGGTCATGTGGGGCCCACCCGAGGAATTTTACATTTTTGTGGGGCCCACGAGGGTTACGGAATTTTATGGACTAATGAGAGGGCGACACGTGGCACCCCCACATATGGTCTTGGACGTTTTTGGTAAGGGTAAAATGGTCATTGACCATCAAGGAAGATAAGTCTTCAAAGCTTGAGATTGTTGACTTGTCAACTTGGTTATTATCCATGTGTTCTTCATCCTAGCCACTCAAGTGTTGCAATCTAAGCCCTCCATTGTGTTATATATACACACTAGTAGCAAGACAAGGTCTTCCAACACTTAGAAAAAATCACAACATTTTCTTGTTCTTAGACTTGCTCTCGGGTTCAAGGTCATATCCACACAAAAAATTTGTAGTTTTGATCCATTATTCACAAGACTTAAACCCAATGTCCCTAAGGGTATTGTAAGGATATCTCAATAGAAAGATTTCGGAAAAACGACGTTTTCACGTTAGTCGCAAGGCGAAAACCTAAGTAGTTTTCCTAGTTTTGGATTGGAAATGGAAGAGAAGTTGGTTGTGAACTTCTAGAGGCTTCAAATAGCGGATTGGAGCGGAAAAGAAAGGAGCTAATAATTGCTAAGGAGCGACTTTGAATCTTGGAAATTTTAAGGGCTTGTAAAGGTATAATTCTTGTCGTTTTAGTAATTAAGTTTACTTATAATTGTAGTTATGGATATTAGCAAGCATGAGATGTTTAGTATGAAGTTTGATAAGTGTATTGGCTATTGGAATCCTAATCCGAAAACTAGCATGTTTAGCCTTAAGATTACAATTCAAGTTGATTATTAGTTTAAGTCGTCGCATGTTGTATAAAGAAGGAAATTGTAGTTGTTGAAGTTGTTTATGACTATATAACATGTTAGACCTTAGAACTTGTAATTGAAAAATAATTGGAAAGGACTTGTGTTGAGTTATTGTTGGCCGAGAATGGCTTGTGAGTATTAAACTACTTGGTATGAATTGTAGGGCAGAATTTTACACGTATTGTAAGGCGTGTAATCCCCTTTGGTTGGTTGTTGTATTGAGCCTTAAATGTGGCGTGTTGGTTATTGAATTCGGCCTTGAAAAAGGTGGCAAAGTATGTAGAAACAAAGGAAGTGCTGCCCGATTTTCCGTAGAATAAGAGACCGTATACTTAGTATTATTCTACGTTAGAAACTAGAAATTGATAGTCATGTTGTGACCATTATAGGTTGACAATTCTACGTACGGCGTATTCGGCTTAGCTTGTGGATTTTAGCCGAAAAGGTATGTGAACTATCTCCTCTTCTAGCATGATTCCTTAAGATAAAGAAAGTATGTCCTACTCCTTAAATGATCCATTCCTTGGTTGTACTTGGATTGCCTAATATAGAATTTGTTCTATATACTTCCTTGATTGTACTTTGATGTTTTAATTGTAAGTTGTTATAATCCATTTCCTTAGTGAAGTTTGGATTCTCAAAAGTGAAAGTATTTTACTTAAAGTACATAGAGTCTTGAAAAGGAAGTGGTTTCCAAACCTTTTGGCTAGTGCCTTAGTTCCAAAACCTAAGGGTCGTTTTAATGACTTTAGGGGAGTCAAAGGAGTGATTTACTTAATTGTTTTAAAAGAAGAGAAATGACATGATTTAAGAGAAGTAACTTGTTTTAAGGTGTGAGTTACTTGAGGTTTAAAAGTAAAAGAAACTTGTTTTCTAAATATTAAGAGACTTGAAGTATTTTAAAAGTTAAGAACTTGTTTTGTAAGTATGTGATACTTGGTTTTAAAAGTATAAGTCTCTTGGTTATAAAAGGAATGGATATGTCAAAAACCATAAAGGGTTATAACGGCTTTATGGGAAGTTGGTTATAACGGCTTTATGGAAGGTTAAGAAAGTTGTCTATTTTGATTAATGGGCATAAGTTGCCTAGATTGTGAAAATTTGAAGTTACTTGATTTCAAGCTTTGAAATGAGTTTTCTAAAAGTGTAGTAACTTACTTTGAAAAAAATAGACACACCTTGATACTACGGGTGTTAGTATCTTGGGGTTTTACATGAAAAAGAGTCTTTTGAAAAGAATGTACGTACGTAGTACTTTGGCTTGTTTAATTGAGAATTATTCTATGTGTGCCTTGATAAGTACTTTGGCTTGTTTAATTGAGAATTATTCTATAAGTGCCTTGAGTTTATAAAAATGAAAGTCTAAAGATTTTATGAACTTGCCTATGTGTGCTGGTGATAGCCTTTGGGTGCAAGTATTATGTTTTATTACGTTGCCGCGACTCTCGGTTGGAGAAGTTGTCTTGTCGTAAGTTTACTTGGACGTACCGACAGTGATGTGGGATTCCACGTGTATGCTTCCATTATTTGTGTTACTCCTTGGACATGCTTATACGATGTGGAATTCCGGGGCATGTGACCAGGAGGCGGGTTAGATTCCCGGATTTTTTTGTATTACCCCATGGTCATGCTTATACGATGTAGGATTCCGGGGCATGCGACCACGAGGGATATTGTTATTCCATGGATTCGCCCTCCATGAGATTGAGTGACGCATTTGGATCGTAGTTAGCTTCGTACTTGCCGTCGATTGATGACCGATTTGAATCCGTAGTTAGTTTTACTTGCCCCGTCAGTTCTATCACCTGATTTAGTACGGTAGGCTCGGTAGATAGCTTCGACTTGCCGGTCATATTCGTGATGCAGTGGATCCGTAGTTAGCTTCGTACTTACCGTCGGTTGTTGTAGTGAATCGTAGTTAGCTTCGTACTTGCCGTCGGTTTATGATGCAGTGGATCTCGGTGGTTCGTTTTCCTACTTAGCGTCTGATTTTAGGACACAGTGGGACTTGGTGTTCATGTATGCCTATTGGTGTTATATTATATCATGGATTGGCGGTGAGGAAGATTCCACGGGCATGATTGATATTATGGGCGTGAGACCCATGGTTATATTTAGTAATGACTTTGGCGTCGTCCACGACTTGATATATTGCTTATGTGTTGTGTAATGTAGGTTGGCTATCATACATGTCTCTGTTTGTTTAGTTATGATTTCATTCTGATGCTTCATTTCACATACTTGGTACATTCTTCGTGACCTCGCCCGGAAGTGCGTTCATCCGCAGTTTAGGTGCAGATTTGGTGATCTGCAGTGTAGGACCACCTTTCGAGTTTTGGATAGCTCCTCTCATTGGGAGTTTATCTTTTGGTATAGTTACTTGATGCAGGCTTTTATGCGGTTATAGTGCAGCGGGGCCTTGTCGTCATATTTGATAAAACTCTTAGAAGTCTGTATTCATATGTGGGATTGGACTCGTATGCGGTGTAGTGTCTTTTGATTATGTATATTATATGGCGGCGCGTCGGCTTTTCCCTTGCCGCGTCGTTGGTTTAAAAAAAAGAGTGTTATTTAATTTGCAGTTTACTTGTGTTGTTAAGGTAGAAGGTGCCCGGTAGGGCACGATCCACGCCCGAGGTTGGCGTGTGAGTGGTATCAAGCGATCGATCCTCGGAATGTCTACAGACCGTGTCTAGTAGAGTCTTGATTATCGGTGTGTTGCGCGCCACACCCATAAACAGGAGGCTACAGGACATTTAGGAGTTGGTTTCTACTTTTCTCACTCTAAGATCGTGCCATAGAGATGTGTTAGTAAGATAATTCCTCTCTGACGTAATTTTGTGTTCTGATTATGCCTCGAGGAGCAACGGCCCTTGAAGGGCAAAAGAGTAGCGAGAGCTACTAGTCGGACTCAGAGAGTTGATAGGGCTTATGCCCGAGTCGCCGGATGTTGTCTGCGATCGGCGATTTCTTCTGCGCCAGGTTTTGAGACCCCAACACCAGAGCCTCCAGTTTCTCAGTTAGGAGAAGACTATAGGGTCATGAGGGAAGCGATTATGTTATTGACCAAGATAAGCGGTGCTCAGTTTCATCAGCGGGAGGTTATCGACCGATGCAGACAGTGTACGAGGGTAGAGCCAACGCGGGAATCGGCGTAAGAGGCTGAGCGGTTGGTTATCGGTGAGTTCTTGGGCGAGCGACCTCGCTGAAGTGAGATATTCGTCCTAGCCTACCCAGTACATACCCCCGCAGCTCACAGGTGGGAGATTGGACCCCACAAGGTATTTAGGAGTCGGTCCAAGCTCCAGTGGTCGAGGTTCTCAAAGGAGCAGGGGATTTTCTCAGTCGAGGCCACTTTTTCCTCAGTGTTTCCGATGTAGTGGCGTCATTTGGGAAATTCCGTTATGGCACGAATGTTTGTTATTATTGTGACCGTCAAGACCCTGGCGATGGGAATGTCTGTTAGAAAGAACCTTGTAAGGTGGCTCGACTATGAGGCGATGGTTGGTTCCCTTTCCTCCGGATGTCGTCCCAGGCGAGGTGTTGGATGTCGGCCCGATCGTGGTAGAGTCGAGTGGAGTTTATAGTTCGCGGTCCTTCGAACCGCATAGATGAAGTGACTCTCGGGCGGGATCGGAGGCGACATCGCGTGGGGTTCTGGTATATCTCGATTCTTTGAATCATACGTGCATTGATAGATTGATTTCGCCTAGCATATATGTTTTCCCTTTGTTGCTAGCGTTGTAAGTGATAGTACCCCAGTAGGGATGCTTTGATTAGTAAAGTGAAAAGTTAAGAATGTTGACAAGAATGATAAGTGAGTGAGACTATAGTTGTGTAGAGTTCACAAGTTGTAATTACCATGTGATGTAAGACCAATAGGGAAGATTATGCAGTAGAAATACTTTGGCTTATGTGACGAACCTCTAGTGAATAGGGGGATAGGGTGAGAAGTACCTTGAGATAAGAGAGATATTTATTTCAGACTAAGAATGAAGTTAAGTGTGGCGATGAGTCGGGTTATGGACTCATTTCGGGTCATCCGGTAGTATGGAATGGGGTGATTCCAGTTTGAAATGGTCCCGTTATGTGATAGGGTCCCGAGGATGCAAGGCCCAAGTTTAGTTAATCGTTGTACAAGTTCGTGGATGCGTTCCGCCGGAACTAGGTCGTAAGGACCGAGAAGAGCCTTAACGGGAATGTAAGTAACAAAATGGCCAAGTTTGGATAGTAACTCCAAGGATTGGAGAACAGAATCAATAATTGAAATTTTGTACGTATGCTAAATAAGTTTAGAAGTACGAGAAAGTATGGCAAGTAAGAAAATAAAGGAACCTCTAAGGATCCCGTGTTTGAGAAGACTGTAACCTTCGAGTTTTGTGAGAAGGGGTCGCGGACGGAAGGTCCATTGTTATGTCTACGTTTGTTATGTGGTGGCCATGTGTGGCATCGTTGGTCTTGTGGAATATTGATTGATAGGCATAGTATAGAGTTTATGCCGGAGTTTGTATAGCTTGGCAACCGACTAAGAACATTCGGGGACGAATGTTTCTAAGGGGGGAAGAATGTTACACCCCGTAAGTCCAGGACATGTATAAGAGAATAGACGCGAGAACACAAGACCTGAGAAATTGGTACGAAAGGAAGAATTGTTTTTCCGACGGAAAATCTTCCGAACGTCGGAAAGGAAAAATGTTCGTTGAGGAGAATTAGATTCTCAAAATGCATTATTTGAAGAGTTTGGAACTTATTAACATTATGGAAATTTATTTTCTGGATTTGGTCATGTGGGGCCCACCCGAGGAATTTTACATTTTTGTGGGGCCCACGAGGGTTACGGAATTTTATGGACGAATGAGAGGGCGACACGTGGCACCCCCATATATGGTCTTGGACGTTTTTGGTAAGGGTAAAATGGTCATTGACCATCAAGGAAGATAAGTCTTCAAAGCTTGAGATTGTTGACTTGTCGAAACATCCATAGCTATTATCCGTATGTTCTTCATCCTAGCCACTCAAGTGTTGCAATATAAGCCCTCCATTGTGTTATATATACATACTAGTAGCAATACAAGGTCTTCCAACACTTAGAAAAAATCACAACATTTTCTTGTTCTTAGACTTGCTCTCGGGTTCAAGGTCATATCCACACAAAAAATTTGTAGTTTTGATCCATTATTCACAAGACTTAAACCCAATGTCCCTAAGGGTATTGTAAGGATATCTCGATAGAAAGATTTGGAAAACGACGTTTTCACGTTAGTCGCAAGGCGAAAACCTAAGTAGTTTTCCTAGTTTTGGATTGGAAATGGAAGAGAAGTTGGTTGTGAACTTCTAGAGGCTTCAAATAGCGGATTGGAGCGGAAAAGAAAGGAGCTAAGAATTGCTAAGGAGCGACTTTGAATCTTGGAAATTTTAAGGGCTTGTAAAGGTATAATTCTTGTCGTTTTAGTAATTAAGTTTACTTATAATTGTAGTTATGGATATTAGCAAGCATGAGATGTTTAGTATGAAGTTTGATAAGTGTATTGGCTATTGGAACCCTAATCCGAAAACTAGCATGTTTAGCCTTAAGATTACAATTCAAGTTGATTATTAGTTTAAGTCGTCGCATGTTGTATAAAGAAGGAAATTGTAGTTGTTGAAGTTGTTTATGACTATATAACATGTTAGACCTTAGAACTTGGAATTGAAAAAGAATTGGAAAGGACTTGTGTTGAGTTATTGTTGGCCGAGAATGGCTTGTGAGTATTAAACTACTTGGTATGAATTGTGGGGCAGAATTTTACACGTATTGTAAGGCGTGTAATCCCCTTTGCTTGGTTGTTGTATTGAGCCTTAAATGTGGCGTGTTGGTTATTGAATTCGGCCTTGAAAAAGGTGGCAAAGTATGTAGAAACAAAGGAAGTCTTTGCCCGATTTTCCGTAGAATAAGGGCCGTATACTTAGTATTATTCTCGTTAAAAACTAGAAATTGATAGTCATGTTGTGACCATTATAGGTTGACAATTCTACGTGCAGCGTATTCGGCAGCTTGTGGATTTTAGTAGAAAGGTATGTGAACTATCTCCTCTTCTAGCATGATTCCTTAAGATAAAGAAAGTATGTCCTACTCCTTAAATGATCCATTCCTTGGTTGTACTTGGATTGCCTAATATAGAATTTGTTCTATATACTTCCTTGATTGTACTTTGATGTTTTAATTGTAAGTTGTTATAATCCATTTCCTTAGTGAAGTTTGGATTCTCAAAGTGAAAGTATTTTACTTAAAGTACATAGAGTCTTGAAAAGAAGTGGTTTCCAAACCTTTTGGCTAGTGCCTTAGTTCCAAAACCTAAGGTCGTTTTAATGACTTTAGAGTCAAAGGAGTGATTTACTTAATTGTTTTAAAAGAAGAGAAATGACATGATTTAAGAGAAGTAACTTGTTTTAAGGTGTGAGTTACTTGAGGTTTAAAAGTAGAAGAAACTTGTTTTCTAAATATTAAGAGACTTGAAGTATTTTGAAAGTTAAGAACTTGTTTTGTAAGTATGTGATACTTGGTTTTAAAAGTATAAGTCTCTTGGTTATAAAAGGAATGGATATGTCAAAAACCATAAAGAGTTATAACGGCTTTATGGGAAGTTGGTTATAACGGCTTTATGGAAGGTTAAGAAAGTTGTCTATTTTTATTAATGGGCATAAGTTGCCTAGATTGTGAAAATTTGAAGTTACTTGATTTCAAGCTTTGAAATGAGTTTTCTAAAAGTGTAGTAACTTACTTTGAAAAAAATAGACACACCTTGATACTACGGGTGTTAGTATCTTGGGGTTTTACATGAAAAGGAGTCTTTTGAAAAGAATGTACGTACATAGTACTTTGGCTTGTTTAATTGAGAATTATTCTATGTGTGCCTTGATAAGTACTTTGGCTTGTTTAATTGAGAATTATTCTATAAGTGCCTTGAGTTTATAAAAATGAAAGTCTAAAGATTTTATTAACTTGCCTATGTGTGCTGGTGATAGCCTTTGGGTGCAAGTATTATGTTTTATTACGTTGTCGCGACTCTCGGTTGGAGGGCCGGCTGTCTTGTCGTAAGTTTACTTGGACGTACCGACAGTGATGTGGGATTCCACGGGTATGCTTCCATTATTTGTGTTACTCCTTGGACATGCTTATACGATGTGGGATTCCGGGGCATGTGACCAGGAGGCGAGTTAGATTCCCGGATTTGTTTGTATTACCCCATGGTCATGCTTATACGATGTGGGATTCCGGGGCATGCGACCACGAGGGATATTGTTATTCCATGGATTCGCCCTCCATGAGATTGAGTAGCAGTGGATCCGTAGTTAGCTTCGTACTTGCCGTCGATTGATAGCGGTGGATCAGTAGTTAGCTTTCGTACTTGCCGTCGATTCTATCACCTGATTTAGTCAGTGAGGCTCCGGTAGATAGCTTCGACTTTCCCGGTCATATTCGTGATCTGGTGAATCCGTAGTTAGCTTCGTACTTGCCCCGTCGATTGTTGTATGGTGGATCTGTAGTTAGCTTTCGTACTTGCCCCGTCGGTTTATGATGCGAGTTGGATCTGGTGGTTCGTTTTCCTACTTGGCGTCTGATTTTAGGACACAGTGGGACTTGGTGTTCATGTATGCCTATTGGTGTTATATTATATCATGATGCCGTGCGGTGAGGAAGGATTCCACGGGCATGATTGATATTATGGGCGTGAGACCCATGGTTATATTTTAGTAATGACTTTGAGGCGTGCGTCCACGACTTGATATGGCTTATGTGTTGTATCTTGTAGGTTGGCTATCATACATGTCTCTGGTTTGTTTAGATTATGATTTCATTACAGTGCTGCATTTCACATACTTGGTACATTCTTACGTCTTGACCTCCTTGAAGTGCGTTCATGCCATGAGTTTAGGTCAGCGATTTGGTGATCTGCAGTGTAGGACCACCTCGAGTTTTGGATAGCTCCTCTGTTCGAGTTTATCTTTTGGTATAGTTCCTTGATCTGAGCTTTTATGCGGTTATGGGTGCAATGGGGCCTTGTCCGTCATATTTGATAAAACTCTTAGAGTGCGTATTCATGTGGGATTGGACTCATACTCTGATGTAGTGTCTTTTGATTATGTATATTATATGGCGACCTCGGCTTTGCCCTTGCGTCACGTTGGTTTAAAAAAAAAAGAGGTGTTATTTAAGTTCCGCGATTTACTTGTGTTGTTAAGGTAGAAGGGTGCGGGTAGGGCACCGATCCGAGCTTGGGGTTCGGGGCATGGCAGTCTCGTGGACCGCGTGAGGTATTCCTCGCGTCGGGTAGCTAACCCGGCTCGTAACAAGTCGGGGTAAGTGATATAATACCCGACAAGCGGGCTTATCGTTAAACCACATAAGCACAATAAGAAAACCCTTACCACAAAGTCACAAGACACTAACACGTAGCATCATAACATGTTTACTTATCAAACCAACTTACCACACCTTGTAAATCATTACAAGGCTTTAATAAACAAGTAAGTAAACCGTTATTTTTATCTTTCTTAAGTCGTTATAACTAACTTCCCATAAAGCTAGTACAACACTTAAACCTTTTTAATAAATCAAAACAATCACATTTGTTTGGAAAACCAAGAGAACTTATTCTTTTAAAACCAAGTATTAATTTCCTTCCGAATAATGGTGCATAACTCTTTTTGAAATATTTCAAGATTCTTAATACTTAGAACTCAAGTCAAGAGACATCAAAGTGAAACCAAATTCAGTTAACACACGTACGTCTACCGTACTATATATATATATTTCACAAATATCATGCTCAAGAGGATAGGAAGAATCACATACCTCCTCGGCTAAATCCACTTGCCAAGTCGAATATGTCGCGTGCAGAGTATCAACCTATAATAGTCAAATACGTCTATCAACGTCTAGACTACTTCGTAGAATATTCTAAGCATAAAGTTCCTTATTCTACGGAAAATTGGGCAGCACCTCCATCCCCGTAATACTCTACAAGTCTCAGTAAATACTGATTCAATTCTTTTAATCATCCTTCCTATATCTTATACTCAATTATAAACTACTGATATGTAATCTCTATTACAATAAAAGGACAAAGATTATTACCTCGATAAGCCCAAAATTATCCAAGATTTATAAGTCGATCCTGAGCAACGTTTAGCTCCTATTCCGTACGCTCCAATCCGCTCAAAGAACACTTAGAAGTTTCTAAACAACTACTCCTAACCCTTCATCCAACTATGAAGATTTTTCCTATGGTTTCGTTTTGCGGGTAAAGGAATAATGTAGTATTTAAGACTCTTAGTATTGAGATAACTTTGGAATACTACTAGGGATACTAGGCTAAGGTATTTGGGATAATAACAACACTTGAAGAAATCTTTCACAAGAGGGGTTGGGCGAGAACCTACAAAGGGGGAGTATATTTGTGACTTAGAAATATTTAAGTAAGTGATGAAGAAGTCTTGCAACTTAAGGGGGTATTTATAGGACATTCAATGGCCAAGATTCAAGCATGTGTATGGTGTAGATTGGGGACATGTGTGTGTGGATTCTACCAACCATATGTCCTCCACAAACTTGAGACAACAAAAACGTCCAAGGGACACATGGCATGCCTAAATCGGCCACATGGCCACATGGGGGTGCCATGTGTCGCCCTCCTACTCGTCCAAAATATTTCATCTCCCGAAAATATCCATAATGTTAAAATCCCGAAAATAATGTGGGCCCCGTAAAACCATAAATTCCTCCCGTGGGCCCCACGTGACCAATTCCGGAAAATAAAATCCATAATTCTTATAAATTCTTAAAGTCTTAAATACCGAAGTTGAGAATCCAATTCTCAATAATAAACCTTTTTCCTTCACGAAGCTCGGAATATTTTCCGTTGGAAATCCCAAATTTTCATCCTTAACCTAATTAGGGCTATACATTCGTACATACGTCCTTACATACGTATTCTGGAACTACGGGGTGTAACAGGCAGGGCCATTTTTCGAAGAAGTGACCGACCAGAGGTAGCGCGGATGTTACGACTCAAACTTCGGGATCAGTGGCTGGTTCATCACCTTACATGGCTAGGCGCCTGCAGGCGGGATTATGATTAGCGGCGGAGGAAAGTGAAGCAATAGTTTCAGGTATATCTTTAACCCTTTAGAGATTAGTATGTGTGATAAGATGATTATATATTAAGTGTTATGTTCGGATAGCATTGTGTTAATTGTGATTTAGAAAACATGATTAGATGAAAAGGTAAGTTTGGGGCAATTAAATTGTGAACCTTAGAAATTATAACAGTTGAGACCTTAGATGTAAGGCCGTCTTGAGTAAAAGATTTTACGGTTAATCTTTGTCGAAGTACTTGGTATGCGTGAAATGTATTGTGGGATAATTCCATGGGTTGTGTAGGATGAAAGTGGTAGCTTTCATGACGAGAATAGTAAGATTGTCCCGGACGGGAACAAGAGTTTGGTACGAAGTGGGTCGGGTTGAGGCCATATCGCGGGTCAACCCGCAGCCCGGAATGAGGTGGGGTCAGTTTGAGGTGGTCCCGCAAGGTGGTAGGGTCACCAGGGTGCTAGGCGCAAGTTTAGGTAATCATCATATGAGTTCGTGGATGCGTTCGACCAGAATCAGATCGTGAAGGCCGGGAATGGCCTTAAAGGAAATTGAAGCTAGCGTAATGACCAAGTTTGGAGGTGGTAACTCCAAGGTGTTGGCGAAGCAATGGCGGAAATGTGGTACATGTACTATAAGGAGTTTGGGTATCACGAGAAGTGCGTCGAGTAAGAAAAGAAGCGAACATGTGTTAAGAGAATGGAAGTGAGCATTTTTGTGAAGTGAAGGTGCGAAGAGAGTATCCTTTAGACCATGGGTGAGAGCTTATTGTGGTGTTATACACGTTAGAGGTGATTTCTCGTTGGCTTGGATTTGAGTTTTTGCGCGTATGTTATATTATGGCCATGTGTGGCATAATTGGTTTCGTAATTATGGTAGCGAAGACTATACCGGCGCATGTGTGTTTGGAGACTTTGAAGGAACTGTCACGACCCGACCCCGGGCCCGCGACTGGTGCCCTACCTGGGCACCCTTACAGGTATACATCAGAGATAATCAGCGGAACATACATAAACTTAACAATGAAATAAATAATAGGTTAGCCGATAAGGCTGCCTTCCTGGATATAAACAAAACCAAAAGCAGTTACCTCAAAATTCTTTTTTTTTTAATAAAGTGACCCACAAGATATGACTACAGACCTCTAAGAGTTTGCATAACAACTGTGACGGGACAGGGCCCCACCATACCCCTGAATGTACAAAAGTCAACACCTTCAGGGAACCATACCAAAGACAAAGCTTAGGAGAAATGGAGCTTTCAAGAAGCGAGCAGTGATCACGAGTGCGGATCGACAAGCTATGTACCTCAACTGCGGCATGAGCGCGGCCCGAAGAGGTCGATTACAAAATATGTACCAAGTATGCAAAGCGAAAATCTTGTAATTTAAATCATAATAGTCAAAAATACAGCTGCAGACATATATGATAACCCAATTAACAGTACACTGTGCCTTACTGAAGTGGAAGAAATGAAAGTTAATTTTTACCTTGTACAACTTTGTTTCAACATATGAGCGATAGTCACGGGGCTATGAACACGACCCTCAAATATCAAAGCGCAGTGGGATTCCCGTCAGCCGACCGCTAGGTGTAAAATTGTTATACCCCAGTATTTCGGAGTATGTATGTGAGGGCGTGCGTACATTTGTACAAACCCTAATTAGGTTAAGGATGAAATTGTGAACTTTCAACGGAAAAGATTCCGAACCTTGTGAAGGAAATTCTACGTTTTTAATATTTTAACCGATTACGGGTTTTTCCGAGAGACGAAATATTTTAGACCAATAGGAGGGCGACATGTGTCACCCTTAGTTGGCATGGGTTGGACGAAAATGTTGGGCTAGTGAACAAGTCAAATGGTCAAGTCTTGGAAGATATTTCTTTGGGTGAGTGGGAGTAGGTAGTGGACGTTTTTTTGGTGCTAGTGGAAGGCCACATGGCTCATTGTTGTGGGGACATATGTCCCCGAGGTTGTGGTGGACATATGTCCCAACATTGTGGTGGACACTTGGTTGGAAGACCTCATTCTTCACATGGATCCAAATCTTCACCCTCCATTTGTTTTAATCTTGGCCCTTGGTGGTTCTATAAATACCCCCCTCTTGTGCAAGACTTCTTCATCCACAAAACAATTTCCAAGTCTTAAAATCCTCCCCCCCTTTAGTTGAAGTTCTCGTCAAACTTCCCCTCTTAGTAGCTTTCGTCATGACACCTCTTGGTAGAAAAATATTCTCCAAGTATTGTTACTATTCCAAAATACCTTAGCCAAATACCTTGTAGTATTCCAAAGTTACCTCTATACTAAAAGCCCAGAAATACTACTTTATATCCATTAGTCACAAAACGAAACCCTAGGAAAATCTTCATTGTTGGTTGAAGTATTAAGTAGAAGTTGTGTAGAAACTTCTAAGGGTTTCTTGAAGCGGATTGGAGCGTACAGAATAGGAGCTAAACGTTGCTCAGGATCGACATTAATCTTGGATAATTTTGGGCTTATCGAGGTAAATACTCTTGTCCTTCTATTGCAATTGGAGATTACATATAAGAGTAGTTAGAATTGAGTTTAAGATGTAGAAGGATATAAAAAAAAAAGAATTGAACTGTATTTACAGTAGACTTGTAGTATTATTGTGAGACAAATTGTACACGTCCGGTTAGACGTATAATCCCCTGGGAGTTGTTGGCGCGAGCCTTGATAGGGGAGGTGCTGCCGAATTTTCTGTAGAATATGGAACCGTGTATTTAGAAAAATTCTACGAAGGGATCTAGAAGTTAATAGGCGTTTTATGGCGTTATAGGTTGAAGTTCTACAGTGGCGTGTTCTACTTGAAGGGTGAACAAGCGGCGGGGTTATAGTGCGGTGGAGCGTTTTGCTAATTATCGATAATCGTCGCGAGGTATGTGAACCTCTTCCTATCCTTTCTAGCATGATGTTTTGTAAACTATGTAGTAAATGCGATGAGCGTCATGTGCTAAATGAATTTGGTTGGTTTAAAACATAAGGTGTCATAATAGCTTTATGAAGTTAGTTATAACGACTTTATGTAGGTAAAAAGAATGGTTTATTGATTTTAGAAGTTAAGAGACTTGATCTTGAAAGATAAGAGACTTGACTTAATCGACTTGATATGAATTTTGTTAAAAAGATGTAAAACCTCATTCGCGAGTAATGAGTACTTGGTTTTTAAAGAATAATGTTTTTCTTATTTCGGGAATGAGAATAAGTATCGAACAAACCATGAGCGTTAATAAAGGAAAATGTATTGACAAATAATTAATTATTATTAAAACCGGTAGAAACCTAAATGCATAGAAGCTAAGATAAGACAAAATTGTATTACATTTTCTAGATCATGGCTGCTTTAATAAGATCATTATAAGCAAGAATAAGCGCTCACATAAGACATATGTTACTCGATTGTTTTAAAAAAAGATTACGTTATATAATGATTAAGACTATGAGTTATGAAACCTTTGAAAATAAGAGACTTGAGTATTTGAAATTAGGCAACTTGAACTTTTGGAAAAGAATGTTGTTACTTGACTTTAAAAAGGGAAAGTGTTTGGGTTTAAGAGGAGGCATGACATTGCCTTAATTTTTGGTTTTAAAAGGAAGACATGGTATTATCTTAATCTGTCTTAAAAGAGGTTTAAATGTTATGGGCGATTCTTCACCGAGTCCCATTGGGATGGTAGGACATGTATTCCATACGATTCTACAGAGTCCCATGGATGGCGGGACATGTATTCCATTCGATTCCACGAGTCCCATGGGATGGCGACATGTATTCCACACGCCACTTTCGACGAGTCCGTAGGATGGCGGGACATGTATACCACGATTCCACCTCGATTCCCGTAGGATGGGCGAGACATGTTATACGTATAATACGGTTTATATCGGTATCGCGGTGAGGAAGGAGTTCCACGGGCATGAGGGATGACTTGAGGGCGTGAGTCCCTGACTTGACATGACTGCTTTTATGTTGTGAACTGTAGTTTGTTATCATACATGTCTCATGTTTTATTTTATACTGTATGATTTCGTTCTGTATTTCGATTCACATACTTGGTACTGTTATCTTGACCTCCTTGGGCTGCGTTCAATCTGCGCAGTAGAAATCGGTTGTTGATCCTCGCTCTTAGGATCACGATTGACATATTAGGAAGCTCGTTTTCTCGAGGCTTATCTTTTGGTATGTTTCCCCGAGTTTGTAAGTTCTTGTACATTCAGGGGTATGGCGGGGCCCTGTCCCGTCATAGTTGTTGTAAAAATCTTAGAGGTATGTAGCACTGTTGTGGGCAGGGTTGTAAAGGATGTAACTGTTCAAATCTCTGTAAATATGCAAAAAGGCAATCATTTTGGTTAGCCTGTTTTCTTTATCTTGTTTCATATCTGTATGTTTTTATTTCATTGGTTTTTCTCGATGTTGTATCACTAGGGTGCAGGGTAAGGCACGATCACGGGCGAGATCGGTCGTGACAAAAGTGGTATCGAGCGATTAATCCTCGGAAAGTGTCTACGACGATATCTTGTAAGTCTTGATTATCGGTGTGTTGTACCACACCAATGTCGAGGCTATAGGATATTTAGGATTAGTTTCCATTTTCTCATTACGAGATCGTGCCTTAGTTTTGTATTATAAGTTGGACCCCTCGGCGTATTTCGTTTTACGATTATGCCTCCGCGTGGCAACGGGCCCAGAAGGGCAAGCCGAGGAGCTGCTAGTAGGATCTGAGAGAATGCGAGCGCGAGCGGTCATTACGAGATAGTGCTTGAGACGGCAAGTTTTGCGGCCGCCCGGCCAGCGAGTTTAGAGCGCGGCGATGGCTGCTGAGACCTGATACACGAGCCTCGATTCGCACTGGAGCGAGAGGAGATGGGTTACAAAGAGATGGCGATTCTTGGCGGGATCGTGGCCAAACATGAGGATAAATTTGGATCACGGCGATTCGATTCGATAGTACCGTGGTTCACGAGATCGGATAGTTTGAGGCTACGGGACTTTACGAGTTATAGCCCGATGTTCATGGATCTAGAGTGAGGATGACCTCGGGGAGTTTATCAAGCGATTCTGGATCATGAGAGTGATCAAGGCCTCAGAGGCAGAGTCGGTGGTATTAGGTTCGCATCAGCTACGTGATACTGCAGTCGACTGGTTTGATTCATGGGAACTGTCCCGAGGACAGCATGCGCTTCCAGCTGGTTGGGACGAGTTCTCAGGGGCATTTCTTGCACATTTCTTGCCTCCACATATGAGGAGGGCTCGGGCCGACAGATTTTTGACGTTAAGGCAGACCGGGCGTACGGTTAGAGAGTACAACGTGGAGTTTGACTCGTTCGCTCGGTATGTCCCCGCTTTAGTGGCAGACATGGAGGATAGAGTGCACCGATATGTCACAGGACTTGACGATTATCTAGTAGAGAGTTGCTCGGGAGTAGCTCTTCAGCCGGGCATGGACATTGCCCACATGCAGGCTTATGCACTTGGATGTGAGGCACAGAGAGGTCGACGGAATGACCGGGATCAGCAGAAGAGGCGAGCAATGCAGGTCTTTTGGCGACTTTCAAGGCGGACCGCCGCAGCGAGCTAGTTATGCACCTCACTTGATCTGAGTGGTCCTCCGCGCCTTGGGGCGTTCGGGGTATTCGGGTGAGTCGGGCTCGGGCTTCGTTCCAGATATACATGGGTTCTAGCGGCCGGATTCATGTTTCCTCGGTGTACGATGGCGGCGTCGTCGGGAGTGTCGTCTTTTCGGTGCTTGTTTTGCTGCGGCCGTCGAGCCATGTGACGAAACCGTCCTAGTAGGAAGGATGCGAGCAGAATGACTTCGGCCTCGGTCGATGTGAGTTCATCGCCTTCTATAGCTATGCGAGGCGTGATTATGATTAGGCGGCGAAGAAGTGAAGCGATACATGTATATCCTTAACCTACAGATATTAGTATGCATTTGTGATAAGATGAGTATATTTTAAGTATTATGTTCTGATAGCATTGTGTTAATCGCGATTAGAAAACATGTTAGTTGAAAAATGGTAAGATTGGGGATAGGGAAAGTGTGAGCCTTAGAGTTTTATACGTGGAGACCTTAGAGGCAAGGCCATCTTGAGTAAAAGATTTATTTTTATGTTTGACCCTTATCGGAGTGCATAGTATACGTGAGATATGTTTGTGTGATAAGTCCCTGAGTAGTGTGAAATGAAAGAGGGTAGTTGAGCTAAGAAGACCACTAGGTTTCGTGACTCGATGGTGAGATTGTTCGGATCGGAAACAAGAGCTTGCACGATAAATGGGTCGGGTTGAGGCGGTGCGGGTTAACGCGGCCGGTTGAAGTAAGGAAAAATTGTGGTGGTCCCACTTTGTGATAAGTCACGAGGGTGTTAGGCCAAGTTTAGTTAACCATTATGCGAGTTCGTGGATGCGTTCGACCGATGATCGGGCGATGAGGTCAGCCCGTCTTGTCTTTCGATTAGAAGCATTTACTCGCGGAGGTTATGCGAGATGTTATATATCAGGAAGGTTGTAAGACTGCATGGGGTTCCTACTTTTACTTTATGACAGGCAGTGGAGCCCAGTTTACGGCTATTTATTTTTATAGAGGTTTTACCAGGCAAGGTTAGGAACTCAGGTGAGTCTCAGTATTGCATTCACCCTCGGGCCGGTGTTTTTGATTTCAGAGGTAGCTGTAAGGATTATTCGCCTCTTATTGAGTGAGTATTATAATAGCTACCATTTCAGTATTCGGATGTCGCCTTATGAAGCTGGGTATGGGCGTAAGGTAGGTTGCCAGTCGATTGGTTCGATGTTGGCAAGGTTCAGATAGTTGGTTCATACTTGATTCAGCAGGATGTGGATAGGGTGAAGCTTATCCAGAGAGGTTATTGGCGGCTCGAGTCGACAAAGTCGTGCGGATAATGGCGTCGACACTTGGAGTTCAGTTGGCGGTGGGTTTTCTTGAAGTACCACCGGAAGGGCGTGAGATTTGGAAAGCGGGGCAAACTTAGCACGAGGTACTTTGGCGTTTGGATCATTTGGAGAATAGGCGGGTTGCTATAAGTTAGCTTTGCCGTCCGAGCGTAGGAAGCGATGCCAGGTCTTTCATGTTGCTATGTTCGGAAAAGTATCGGAGATCCATCCAGTGTTCCCGATTAATGATGACCAAGTTGGAGATAGTAACCGGGATTTTGGAAGCGAAGCAATATGAAGGTGGTAAGTTTATTTAGGAAGTGTTCGAGTGTGCAGGAGGAGATGCAGTAAGAGAATAGAAGTGATCATTACTTTTGTGAAGTAAATGTGCGAAGGAATATCTTTTAGACCTTGGGTGGGAGCTTTTGTGATGCTAGAGGTGATTCCTTGTGGACTTGGATTTAAGTATTTGCGTGTTGTATTGTGGCCATGTGTGGCATTTGCAAAGCTGTTTAAGTTATGAGGAACTTTATCGTTATCTGTCTTGAGAAGGACATTGGACGAATGTTTCTAAGGAGGAGAATGTTATACCGTATTTCAGTATGTATGTGAGACGTCGTACATTTGTACAAACCCTAATTAGGTTAAGGATGAAATTGTGAACTTTCAGCGGAAAAGATTAGAACCTTGTGAAGAAAATTTTACGTTTTTAATATTTTAACCAATTCACGGATTTTTAGAGCGAAATATTTTGGACCAATAGGAGGGCGACATGTGTCACCCTTAGTTGGCATGGGTTGGACGAAAATGTTGGGCTAGTGGACAAGAAGAGGTTCACATACCTCGCGACGATTATCGACAATTAGCAAAACGCTCCACCGCACTATAACCTGCTAGCCTTGTTCACCTTCAAGTAGAACACGCTACTCGTAGAACTTCAACCTATAACGGCCATAAGCGTCTATTAACTTCAGATCCCGTAGAATTTTTCTAAATACGGTTCCATATTCTACGAAAATTCGGCCTCCTATCAAGGCGCATCGAGCCAACAACTCCCGAGGATTATCGTCTAACCGGACGTGTACAATTTGTCTCACAATAATACTACAAGTCTACTGTAAATACAATTCAATTCTTTTTTTTTATATCCTTCTACATCTTAAACTCAATTCTAACTACTCTTATATGTAATCTCGATTACAATAGAAGGACAAGAGTATTTACCTCGATAAGCCCAAAATTATCCAAGATTAATGTCGATCTGAGCAACGTTTAGCTCCTATTCATGCGCTCAATCCGCTTCAAGAAACCCTTAGAAGTTTCTACACAACTTCTTAATACTTCAACCAACAATGAAGATTTTCCTAGGGTTTCGTTTTGTGACTAATGGATATAAAGTAGTATTTACGGGCTTTTAGTATAGAGGTAACTTTGGAATACTACAAGGTATTTGGCTAAGGTATTTTGGAATAGTAACAATACTTGGAGAATATTTTTCTACCAAGGGGGTGTGTTGCGGACGAAAGCTACTAAGAGGGGGGGGGGGAAAGTTTGGACGAGAACTTCAACTAAAGGGGGGGGAGGATTTTAAGACTTGGAAATTGTTTTGTGGATGATGAAGTCTTGCACAAGAGGGGGGTATTTATAGAACCACCAAGGGCCAAGATTAAAACAAATGGAGGGTGAAGATTTGGATCCATGTGAAGAATGAGGTCTTCCAACCAAGTGTCCACCTGATGTTGGGACATATGTCCACCACAACCTTGGGACATATGTCCCCCACAACAATGAGCCATGTGGCCTTCCACTAGCACCAAAAAAACGTCATGGAGGAAGCTTTGGCATCACCTTACTCACTTGGGCATTGGCATCACTAAGCCTTGGATGATTATGGGAGATTTCAACACTTATTGCTACCCTCATGATAAGACGGGGGGTCCTCCACTGACGCCTTATGCACTTAAGGACCTTGGAGATTTCAGGAATGCTCATGGACTAGAAGACACTCCTTCTTCCGGTTCATTCTACACTTGGACCAATGGTTCTATTTGGTATAAGCTTGATAGAGTAATGATGAATCAAAATTGGAGTGATTTGTCCTTAGAATGCACGGCCAATTTCTTGCCTATGGAACCTGTCTCAGACCATTGTCCTGTGATGGCTACGGTTATTGCGTCCTATAATGTTGGTAAGCGGCCTTTCAAATTCATGAATATGTGGCTTTCTCACCCTGCATTCGAGAACATTATGACTTCATGCTGGAGACAAGACATGTTGGGAACGGCTCAATTCGTCCTAGCCTCAAAATTGAAAGCCTTAAAACAACCATTGAGGGCATTGAATATAAGTGAATTTGGTAGTATTGATCAAAGCGCAAAGGAGGCTAACATAGAGTTTAAGGAGGCTATCAGTGCGCACATGGAAGATCCCTTTGATGAGGAACTTAAAGCCAAGGTTAAGTCCTCAAGAGTTAAAGCTAACACCTTAATGGAAGCCGAGAGACACTTCATAAGGCAAAAGTCGAGGCAGAAACACTTGATTGGAAGTGATAAATGCTCTAAATACTTCCATAGCTTGATCAAGAGAAGTAATGTCAAGAACTCCATAAACTTTCTTGTCAAAACCAATGGTGCTATCACTACATCACCCGGGGAAGTAAGGGAACTACTTGCGGAGTTTTACAAAGATCTTTTAGGCACATCAGGCCACATTGAACTTGATCTGAAGTATGCAACTTTGGCCCAAAGCTAAGTGAAGAGGATAGTATCATCTTTTGCATTTCATATCCCCAAGGAGATTTGGGAAGCTCTTTCGATATAGGAAATGACAAGGCTCTGGACCGGATGGTTATTAGTGCCTTCTTCAGAATAGATGGAAAGATGTGGGACGGGGCGTAGTAAGAAGTGTTCAAGAGTTCTTCTCTGGGGTTCTTTTGAAGCAAGTGAATCACACCATCATTTCCTACTACCCAAGACTGATCGGGATCCTAAGGTAGCGATTTTAGGCCTATTGGATTAACTAATGTGATCTATAAGATCATTACAAAGATTCTAGCTAACAGAATGACAAGGGTTCTTCCTTCTCTCATTGACAAATCACAAGGGCTTTTGTGAAAGCGAAACATGATGGACAATGTCTATGTAGCACAAGAGCTTGTGAGAGGTTTTAATAGATCCAGAGTCTCACCAAGGTGTATGCTTATGGTGGATCTTCGGAAAGCTTTTGACACGGTCTCTTGGAGTTTCCTTGATTCGGTATTAAGAGGCCTCAACTTTCCGAACAGATTTGTTAGATGGATCATGGAATGTGTTTGCACAACCTCCTTCTCTCTTTCTATAAACGGTGAGCTACATGGTTACTTCAGGGTAGCGGGGCCTAAGACAAGGTGATCCTATGTCCCCTTCGCTCTTTATATTGTGTATGGAATACCTATCAAGGATGCTTAAATTGAAGGCTAAGGCAAGAACTTTCATTTATTATCCAAAGTGTAAAAGGTTGGGTATCACTCATCTTGCCTTTGCGGATGACCTCATGCTCTTTGCCAAAGGTGATGTATCTTCAGTTGGGATTCTTATGAATTGTCTGGAGGAATTGGAGGCTGTCTCAGGGTTAACTCTTAACCCATCCAAATCCACCGTCTACTTAGCGGAGTGCATGATCTTTGTTCGCGACTTGATCTTGTCAGTGGGATTCGACATTGGTAGCTTTCGATGCGGTACCAGGGATTCCTTTGTCCCCAATTTCAGTTTCGGTGGATCAATTTGCTCCTTTCACTAGTGCAATTTCGAATTACATTTAGAAATGGGGGCACCACACGCTTTCTTATGCGGGCAAGTTAGAACTTATCATGTCGGTCATCCAAGGGGTTGAGAGCTTTTGGTTCCGGGCACTTCCTATTCCGGCCACAGTCCTCAACAAGGTAAGGTCTGTTTGTATTCAGTTCTTATGGGGAGGAAAACCAGCAAGAGTCGCTTGGGATGTCATTTGCCTGCCTCAATCCGAAGGAGGCCTGGGCCTTTTGAACATCAAGGAATGGAACCATGCCCTGCTATCCCGGACTATTTGGCAAACCCACACTGAGGCAGATTCACTTTGGGTCCAATGGATCAACAGCTTTTATTTGAGAGGCGGTTCTTTTTGGGACTATGATATACGTCCTAGAGACTCCCCCCCTATTCAAAAAGATTTGCGGGATACGCGACAAACTTGTTTCCATCTATGGTAGCCAAGGAGTTGCAATTGCAGGATTGGAAAAGTGTTGTACCAACAGTAAATTTGATTCAAGCCTCGTATATGAAATCTTACGCAATACGCAAGATAAAAAGCCTTGGATGTCACAAATTTGGAAAGGATTCATTCCCCCTAAGTTCTCGTTCACCATGTGGCTAAATTGTAGAAAGCGGTTAGCTACAAAGGACACTCTGTCCTACCTTAACTTGGAGGATAAATTTCTGGGTTCTGCAAGCAAGCTAATGAGACAAGGGAGCACCTCTTCTTTACATGCCCCTACACAAGCTTGATTTGGAAGAGCATAAGAGAATGGTTGGGTATTAGGAGAGAAATGACTACTATTGAAAGTTCTCTCAAGTGGATTAAAAAGGACCAACGTGGGACAAGCATCCGAGCAAAAGCTACCTTGATTGCCCTTTGCATAGTGGTCTATGAGATTTGGAGGACAAGAAACACATTGATCTTTGAAGGCACAAGCTTACCGGCAAGAGAGGTCATTAATAAGATTAAAACAACATCTTATAGAGTTCTCTATGATTTTATCCCCTCTTGTAATGGCACCTTTGAGTGACAACCCCTTACTCTCGCGCTTCTTCTTTGCATTACGTTGAGGATTGAGAACCCTCAATGATTGATTGTAGCCACTTTTCTTTCCGTTACTAGTAATAATATTTGCATTTACCAAAAAAAAATAAAAAATAAATGGTCAAGTCTTGGAAGATATTTCTATGGGTGAGTGGGAGTAGGTAGTGGACGTTTTTTTGGTGCTAGTGGAAGGCCACATGGCTCATTGTTGTGGGGGACATATATCCCAAGGTTGTGGTGGACATATGTCCCAATATTGTGGTGGACACTTGGTTGGAAGACCTCATTCTTCACATGGATCCAAATCTTCACCCTCCATTTGTTTTAATCTTGGCCCTTGGTGGTTCTATAAATACCCCCCTCTTGTGCAAGACTTCTTCATCCACAAAACAATTTCCAAGTCTTAAAATCCTCCCCCCCTTTAGTTGAAGTTCTCGTCCAAACTTCCCCTCTTAGTAGCTTTAATCCATAACACCCCTCTTGGTAGAAAAATATTCTCCAAGTATTGTTACTATTCCAAAATACCTTAGCCAAATACCTTGTAGTATTCCAAAGTTACCTCTATACTAAAAGCCCAGAAATACTACTTTATATCCATTAGTCACAAAACGAAACCCTAGGAAAATCTTCATTGTTGGTTGAAGTATTAAGTAGAAGTTGTGTAGAAACTTCTAAGGGTTTCTTGAAGCGGATTGGGCGTCTGAGAATAGGAGCTAAACGTTGCTCAGGATCGACATTAATCTTGGATAATTTTGGGCTTATCGAGGTAAATACTCTTGTCCTTCTATTGCAATTGGAGATTACATATAAGAGTAGTTAGAATTGAGTTTAAGATGTAGAAGGATATAAAAAAAAAAGAATTGAACTGTATTTACAGTAGACTTGTAGTATTATTGTGAGACAAATTGTACACGTCCGGTTAGACGTATAATCCCCTGGGAGTTGTTGGCTCGGTAGCGGGCCTTGATAGGGGAGGTGCTGCCGAATTTTCTGTAGAATATGGAACCGTGTATTTAGAAAAATTCTACGAAGGGATCTAGAAGTTAATAGACGTTTTATGGCCGTTATAGGTTGAAGTTCTACGAGTAGCGTGTTCTACTTGAAGGGTGAACAAGGCTAGCAGGGTTATAGTACGGTGGAGCGTTTTGCTAATTGTCGATAATCGTCGCTGTCACGACCCGACCGGATCGTGGCCGGTGCCTTGACCGGGCACCTTGTGACACAACATCAGAGAAAACCAGCGGAATATAAACTCACAATGAACAACTATAATGATATAAAATAGTCTAGCCCAAAATGGCTACCCCAAAAGTACATAAAACCGAACAGTTACATCTTTAAACAAACCAAGTTATGAAAAGACTACAGGCCTCTAAGAATGAGTAACACTATGACGGGACAGGGCCCCGTCATGCCCCTGAATGTACAAAATATCAACAACACCAGGGAGAACCATACCAAAAGTCGAGCCTCCGAAGAAATGGAGCTCCTGACACCTGAGTAAAAGATCCTAGGAATGAGGATCTACCACCTGCTTTCCCTTACCTGCGGCATGAGCGCAGCCCCCGAGGAAGGGGGTCAGTACACAACGTACCAAGTATGTAAAACTGGAAAATATTGTACTAATATCATAAGTCAAAAATAAGCTGGAGCCATAGATAAAAATCAATTTCCTTGCACTGTGCCTTACTAACAATGAGAGTAAAAAGTATAAAACTTATAGCATAAAAATAGGAGGCTCACGATCAAAACAGGGTACCTCGCCCGTAGTATCATTAAGCAATCCTACTCCTGGGACTATTTCACCCGCATGGGTCCTATGGACCCGCATGAGGTCATCCACCTCGTCATGGGACTATTTCACCCGCATGGGACTATTTCACCCGCATGGATCCTGTGGACCCGCATGAGTACCATCGCCGTACTCGCATGGGACTATTTCACCCGCATGGATCACGTGGTGGGATCCGCATGAGTGCAAGCGCACTCGCGTCATGGGTAGCAAATCCAAGGCATAAATAATAACCGGGGTTTACCAGTAATAATATAAATATATAAAATAGCTCATCCGGCTATCATACATAACATAAGCACTCCCGACCTCTCATATCATACATAAGCACTACCACCTATCATATCATAACATAAGCACTACCGGCTTATCATAACATAAGCAAGTTAAGAAATCCCCTAACTTCTTATTAACATTATTAATATATCCTCTCATTTTAGTATCCTAAGGCACTAACATGTCCTTTTAATAAAAATCAGAATTCACCCAAGTACCATGTACTTCTAACTTTTAAGAAATAACTCTTTTTATACAAAAATTCCAAGATACTAATCACCATAGTATCAAGTTACGATTTCTTCAAGACAAGTCACATTTCCTTTTAGAAATATAATAGGCTTCTAAATCAAGTGACTTCATTTCCTTTAAAACCTTAGGCAACCAATGCCTAAAAATCAATTCACCTTTCTTAGTTTCAAATCTTTTACCCGTACTTGTTTTAACTAGAGTAAACCTTTCTTTGTGAACCTTTCAAGAAAACTAATATAACCAACTTCCCATAAAGTCATTATATTAGTGTTATCCCTTTGTCAAATACATTTTCCCTAAAACCAAGGGACTTATACTTTTGAAATGAAACAAGTAGCATATACTTTTAAAACAAGTGAAAGATATCAAATCTTGTACGTCTACCGTACTACATAGGTACAACTACTCATGCTCAAGAGATAGGAAAGTTCCACATACCTCTTTGGTCAATCCACTTGCTAAGCTCAACTACCGCAAGTAATATTTCAACCTATAATAATCATGATACGTTTGTTAACCTCTAATCTCAAAGTAGAACAATCCAAGTTCAAAGTCACTAAATTCTATGGAAAATTGGGCAGCATTTCCTTTGTTTCTACTCACTTTGCCACCTTTCTCAAGTCCAAACACCACATTTAAGGCTCAACAATCCAACATTTTAAAGGGGATTACACCTCCAAACTTGGGTGTGTAAAATTCTGCCCCATTAGGTACAACAATTCACTTAACCATTCTAAGGTAGTTTTTAGGCTACAACATGCTCATAATCTCTTCTTAACCAATCCTTCATATCCAAACCACATTTCTTACATGCAAGGATTCTAAGTGCATTATTTACTACCACAAGTTCTTTCTTCTTAACATGCAACACTAGAAACTAATTCAAAAGGAAGAAATGTTACCTTAAAGTTTTAGCCAAACTTATTCCAAATATTTTGCTAGCTTCCTTGTCAAGAACACCACCACAGCAACATCAACAAGCTAGCCATAAGCTTCCTTCTTGTTCTTAACTTTTCAGATTTTTCCTAAGGCTAGAATTTCTCTTGGAAATGTAGAGAGAAGGAGGAGCTAATTTAGAGAGAGGGAGAGGTTTGAAAGATGACCAAGTCTTCAAGACTTGGTCAATATAAGGCATGCAAGAAAAATCAGATGGGGGGGGGACACTTGTCACCCTCCCATGGCCTTTTAAAAGAAATCAGACTTTCCTAAGTTTTCGCCCAAAAATCCGCCTCGGCGCTGAAACCTCATGACCTCTTTGAACTTAGGCGCGCGGCTGCATCTGGCGCCACGGCGCTGCAACTTCAGCGACCTCTCAGTACTTCCGGCGCCGCGGCCCTGCATCCGGCGCCGCGGCCCTGTTGCCTTTGCCTGAAACGCATTTCTGTCCGTCTGCGCACTGAACTTGTAACTCCCATAACTTTCTACTCCGACGTCCTATCGACGAACGGTTGGTTGCGTTGGAATCTAGACTCAACGAACTACGCCCTGGGCCTTTGAAACACTTAGGAACTCTCAATGTACTGGGTCATAACCCGCTTCCAAGTTGACTAAGAACCCGTCCGGAACCATCCGTCAACCTATCTTTTAAAAAATTTAAGTCTTACATGATTTCGTACGCTCTCATACGTAGGGTCAGAACTACGGGGTATAACATTCTCCCCCCCTTAGAAACATTCGTCCCGAATGTTCCTTCTAGGCTTACTCAAATCACAATATCGACATAGACCCTATTAACTATTCTTTTGCAAACAAAGAAGCTCCACGAGCCACAACATACTTAAGCGTAAATGTTAAATCAAAACCAACAAGCAGGAAAGTGGGTTATCTGGAGGTATAGGAAATAGGTGAGGGTACTTCTTCATCATGTCATCCTCTGCTTCCCACGTCATTTCCTCCCTGTTCTCGTTCCGCCATAAGACCTTGACGGAAGCCACGTCTTTCGTCCGAAGTCGTCTAACCTGACGGTCGAGTATCGCTATGGGACTCTCCTCATACGATAACCCCTCTGTCACTTGGACATCATGAACCGGGTGCACTCTAGATGGATCTCCAATACATTTCCGCAACATGGACACATGGAAAGCTGGATGTACCGCCTCAAATCGGACGGCGGATCTAACTCATAGGCAACCCCGCCACCCTACGGACAATCGATACGGCCCAATGTACCTTGGGCTAAGCTTCCTTCTTTCCAAATCTCATCACGCCGCACGGGCGATACCTTAGAAAAACCCAATCATCTACCTCAAATTCCAAGTGTCGGCGGATGATCTGCATCGACCTGGGCTACGAGTACGCCAACAACCGCTCTAGATAAGCTTCACCTTATCCAGCTGCTGAACTAAGTCCGCCCGACTAATCGAACTTCTCCACCTCGAACCAACTATCGGTGACTGCACTTCCTCGTATAAGGCCTCATAAGGCGTCGTCGAATCAGTAATGGTAGCTGTTGTTGTAAGCAAACTCCAAGAGGCAAATGATCCTCCCAGCTACCCCTGAAATCAATAACACAAGCCCGCAGCATATCCTCAAGTGTCTGGATAGTGCGCTCGGCCTGTCCGTCGGTCTGAGGATGAAACGCCGTACTGAGACTCACCTGTGTCCCTAATCCCTTCTGAAAAGACCTCCAGAAGTTAGCCGAGAACTGGGCTCCTCTATCGGATATAATCAACAGGGACTCGTGCGGTCTCACAATCTCTAATATATAATCGGCATAGTCCTCGGTTGAACGCGTCGTTACGGCGGAAGCAAATGGGCTGATTTCGTCAGCCTGTCGACAATCACCCAAATGGAATCATGCTTCCTCTGAGTGGTAGGTAGCCCTGTAATAAAATCCATATTTATCACCTCCCACTTCCAAGTCGAAATTCCAATAGCCTGCAATAGCCAGGGCTTTTGGTGCTCAATCTTGACACCGACAATTAGGACATTGTGCAAAAAAACCTGCCACGTCCCTCTTTAGTCCATCCCACCAATACACACACCTGAGGTCATGGTACATCTTAGTCGACCCCGGATGAATAAAATAACGAGCCGTGTGCCTCCCCAAAATCTGGCGAAGTCTGTCACATCGGGAACACTGGCCGGCCTCGAATCTTAGCACCCGTGCGCTACCTCAAATAGACCTTCTCCTACGGAGAGCTGCGTCGATGCCGTACCAAAATCGGATCCTCATATCGCCGTCTCTTCACCTCTTCGACGATGGAAGACTCGGCAACCTCTCGAATCGAATTCCGTCACTATCGTAATCAACCAAAGCGGACCCCAAGGCTGCTGGCGATGTAACTCTCGGACTATATCCCTTTTCTCTGGCTGAACATCAGACAGACTACCCATCGCTCTGCGACTAAGGGCATCTGCAACTACATTGGCCTTCCCTGGGTGGTATAGAATATTAACATCGTAATCCTTAAGTAGCTCCAACCACCGTCTCTGCGCAGTTCGACTCCTACGTGAAGATGTCTGAGGCTCTTATGTACGTGTAAATATCCACATGAACCCATACAAATAATGTCTCCAGATCTTTAAGGCATGAATCACTGCTGCCAACTCCAAATCATGTGTGGGATAGTTCTTCTTATGCTTCCTAAGGCCGAGAGACGCATAAGCTATAACTCTGCCGTCTTTGCGTCGGACGCAGCTCGACACACGACGTCGCAATAAACCACATATCCATCTAAGCCTGCGGAAGAGTAAGGAGGCGGTCGTCAATTTCTCATTTAATGCTGAAACTCTCCTCACAAGCATCCGTCCATTTGAAATGTAGGCGCTCACGAGTCACTAGTCAAAGCGGCGACATGGAAGCAAACTTCTCACAAACCTCCGATAATAACTCGCCGGGCCCAAAGCTGCGCACTCGTCGGTGTAGTGGAGTGCAGGCCAAGTCTTGATGCCTCAATCTTAGTCAGACAACGAATACCATCGGCCCGATAACATGCCCTAAGAAAGCCACTGAAGCCCAAAACTCGCATTCGAGAACTTGGCATCAATTGCCGGTCCTCGAGGACTCTAATACCGCCTCAAATGATCTGTATGCTCCTGCTCTGTGCGCGAATACACCAAGATATCATCAATGAACACTATAACGAATATATCCAAGAATGGCCTGAACACCCTATTCATCAAATCCATGAATACTGCATTTGAGCGTTGGTCAATCGAAAGACATCACCACGAACTCATAGTGCCCATACGGGTCTGAATGCGATCTTGGGATATCTGCCTCTCTAACTCGCTTTTGATGATAACGAGCAGTCTATCTTGGAAAAACATCTCGCACTCGCAATTGGTCAAACAAATCATCAATCACGGGAGGATATACATTCTTGATAGTTACCTTGTTCACATGTAATCAATACACATATCGTCCACATCCTTCTTCTTTACAAATAACAGCGCTCCCAGGGAAGAAACACTTGGCTGATAAAGCCTTTCTCCAACAAATCTTTGGTGGTCCTTGATTCCTTCAACTCGGCGGTGCCATCACGTATGGCGGAATAGATATCGGTCAGTGTCCGCGCCAAATCAATGCAAAACTCAATCTCCTCTCGGGAGGATACGGAGCTTCGTCGGGAATACGTCTGGAAACTCTCTAACAACCGAATCGATGAAGGTCAGGTATCTCACCTCGATGTCGAATACCGAACCAAATGGTAAATATACCGCCAGTACCATCTTCCTAGCCTTGAGGTAAGAAATAAACCTACCGCCGGCGTCACGATATTCCCTTCCACTCGATAACGGCTCACCAGAAGCGGGAACCGAACTAACCTCTCTCTACGGTCCACATTGGCATAGCAAGACGCTAGCCAATCCATACCCATAATCACATGAAGTCTGTCATATCCAACTCTATCAAGTCGGCTAAGTCGGCGACCATCTATAGTCACCGGTCAAGCCTTATATAGCTCGGCTACCATCGGAAGCACTGCGGCGTAGCCACCTCAAAAGATTCTATGGACTCGGGACTCATCCCTATTCTACCAAATATGAGGAGATATATAGGACAAGGTAGAACTGGATCTATCAAAGCATATCATCACAAAGAAGAAACCAATAATGTACTGTGGCGACATCGGGTGGCGCCTCGCAGTCACGGATCGACATAGCATAGATGCGGTTCGAGGACCGCTGGAACTAGAACCCTGCCACGACCCTGCGCGGCTGCTGGCCGTGAACACCACGCCTCGGGCGCGACTATCGAAGATGGCGACCCGGCAATCGAACTAGTCGGTGAGCCATAGCATTTCCGCGCCTGCGGTCGGACAATCTCTCTTCAAATGGCCTGCGTCCACAAGAGTAACAAGCTCACGGAGGAACACGATACCCCATAATGGCAATCACCACATCGACCACACCGAGGCATAGGTGGCCTCGTCGGCCCGGAACTCGTCCTCTGAAACGAAGCCACGGAACCTGTCTTGCTCCTGAATACTCATGCGTCCGAAGATGGTGGAGGAGCGCTCCGGGCCGGTGTGGTGCAAATCTGGTGCTTCTTTGGGGTTGTCTACCCTAAAACTACGGATGACCTGCTGTCACGGCCTCTTCTGGCGATACTGCCGATCCGTCGGCCCTGCGTTCCTCACACCCAGTGCATATGCTGCGTGCGGGCAATGTCCATGCGGTGAAGAGCCACTCCGTGCAACTCTCGGCCAAGTGATCATCGAGTCTCGTGACATGAGGTGCACCTGTCCTCCATGTGCGCTACAAGCGGGCACATACCGCCAATGAGTCAAACTCACATTGTACTCCCGAACCGTCCGCCCTCTGTCTCGGTGTCAAAAATCTATCGGCCGAGCCCTCGCTCATGCGGAGGCAAGAAATGGCCAAGTAACGCCTCTGAGAACTCGTCCCAAACAGCTGGAAGCGCATGCTCCCCCCGGGACAGTTCCTATGAATCATACCAATCAACTGCAGTGTCCCGCAGCCGATGCGAACCTAGTACCACCGACTCGGTCTCCGAAGCCCCGATCACCTCGCGATCCGTATCGTCGGATAAACTCACGAGGATCATCCTCGAGCCTCGACCCATAAAACTACGGTGGCTGCAACTCAAAAGGTCCCTCAGTCTCAAGCTAGCAGCTCAGTCTTTGAACTACGAATGCAATGCCGGGCTGCATCTCCGGCCTATCGCTTATGTCAGCCCACGATCACGGCGATGGCGCCATCTCCTTGTAGCCTATATCCTGCGCCGCCGCTTTGGGTGAAGGCTCAGTACGCGTCTCGATAGCCTGCTGCGCCTCGGACTCTCTTGGGGTTGGCGGCGTTGTAGAACTCGCCGTCAAAACACTCATCGTAAGGGCGGGCACGTGCCACAGTAACCCTCGGTGCCCTACTAGTAGTTCCCTCTACTGCATTGTCCTTCTGGGCCGCGGTTTCCTTGCGTGGAGGCATAACTGATACAGGAAAAATACGTCAGAGGAAATTCAACCTATAACCGGCTACATTGCACGATCTTAGAGTGAAAGAATGGAAACCAATCCTAAATATCCTGCGACCTCACGATTATAGATGTGGTGCACAACACCGATAATCAAGACTCTACTAGATACGGCCTGTAGACCCTTTCCGAGGATTAACTGCTCTGATACCACTTTTGTCACGACCCGACCCCGGATCCGTGACCGGTGCCTTGACCCGGGCACCCTTGTGACACAACATCAGAGAAAACCAGCGGAATATAAACTCACAATGAACAACTATAATGATATAAAATAGTCTAGCCCAAAATGGCTACCCCAAAAGTACATAAAACCGAACAGTTACATCCTTAAACAAACCAAGTTATGACAAGACTACAGGCCTCTAAGAATGAGTAACACTATGACGGGACAGGGCCCCGTCATGCCCCTGAATGTACAAAATATCAACAACACCAGGGAGAACCATACCAAAAGTAGAGCCTCCGAAGAAATGGAGCTCCTGACACCTGAGTAAAAGATCCTAGGAATGAGGATATACCACCTGCTTTCCCTTACCTGCGGCATGAACGGCCAGGAAGGGTCGATTACCTGACGTACCAAGTATGTAAAACTGGAAAATACTGTAGTAATATCATAAGTCAAAAATAAGCTGGAGTCATAGATAAAAATCAATTTCCTTGCACTGTGCCTTACTAACAATGAGAGTAACAAGTATAAAACTTATAGCATAAAAATAGGAGGCTCACGATCAAAACAGGGTACCTCGCCCGTAGTATCATTAAGCAATCCTACTCGGGACTATTTCACCGCGTGGGTCTATGGACCCGCGTGAGGTCATCCGCCTCGTCATGGGACTATTTCACCCGCATGAGACTATTTCACCGCATGGATCTGTGGACCGCATGAGTACCATCGCCGTACTCGCGTGGGACTATTTCACCCGTGGATCACGTGGTGGGATCCGCGTGAGTGCAAGCGCGCGCTTTCGCATCATGGGTAGCAAATCCATGGCATAAATAATAACCGGGGTTTACCAGTAATAATATAAATATATAACATAGATCATCCGCTATCATACATAACATAAGCACTAGCCTATCATATCATACATAAGCACTACGGTCTATCATATCATAACATAAGCCTACCGCTTATCATAACATAAGCAAGTTAAGAAATCCCTAACTTCTTATTAACATTATTAATATATCCTCTCATTTTAGTATCCTAAGGCACTAACATGTCCTTTTAATAGAAATTCTGGGAATTCAACCCAAGTACCATGTACTTCTAACTTTTTAAGAAATAACTCTTTTTATACAAAAATTCCAAGATACTAATCACCATAGTATCAAGTTACGATTTCTTCAAGACAAGTCACATTTCCTTTTAGAAATATAATAGGCTTCTAAATCAAGTGACTTCATTTCCTTTAAAACCTTAGGCAACCAATGCCTAAAAATCAATTCACCTTTCTTAGTTTCAAATCCTTTACCCGTACTTGTTTTAATTAGAGTAAACCTTTCTTTGTGAACCTTTCAAGAAAACTAATATAACCAACTTCCCATAAAGTCATTATATTAGTGTTATCCCTTTGTCAAATACATTTTCCCTAAAACCAAGGGACTTATACTTTTGAAATGAAACAAGTAGCATATACTTTTAAAACAAGTGAAAGATATCAAATCTTGTACGTCTACCGTACTACATAGGTACAACTACTCATGCTCAAGAGATAGGAAAGTTCCACATACCTCTTTGGTCAATACACTTGCTAAGCTCAACTACCGCAAGTAATATTTCAACCTATAATAATCATGATACGTTTGTTAACCTCTAATCTCAAAGTAGAACAATCCAAGTTCAAAGTCACTAAATTCTATGGAAAATTGGGCAGCATTTCCTTTGTTTCTACTCACTTTGCCACCTTTCTCAAGGCCGAATTTATCATCCAAACACCACATTTAAGGCTAACAATCCAACATTTTAAAGGGGATTACACCTCCAAACTTGGGTGTGTAAAATTCTGCCCCATTAGGTACAACAATTCACTTAACCATTCTAAGGTAGTTTTTAGGCTACAACATGCTCATAATCTCTTCTTAACCAATCCTTCATATCCAAACCACATTTCTTACATGCAAGGATTCTAAGTGCATTATTTACTACCACAAGTTCTTTCTTTTTAACATGCAACACTAGAAACTAATTCAAAAGGAAGAAATGTTACCTTAAAGTTTTAGCCAAACTTATTCCAAATATTTTGCTAGCTTCCTTGCCAAGAACACCACCACAACAACATCAACAAGCTAGCCACAAGCTTCCTTCTTGTTCTTAACTTTTCAGATTTTTCCTAAGGCTAGAATTTCTCTTGGAAATGTAGAGAGAAGGAGGAGCTAATTTAGAGAGAGGGAGAGGTTTGAAAGATGACCAAGTCTTCAAGACTTGGTCAATATAAGGCATGCAAGAAAAATCAGATGGGGGGGGGGACACTTGTCACCCTCCCATGGCCTTTTTAAAAGAGAAATCAGACTTTCCTAAGTTTTTCCGCCCAAAATCCGCCTGGCTGAAACCTCATGACTCTCTGAACTTCGGCGCCCGTTGTCTGGCGCGCTGCAACTTCAGCGACCCTCGATTTCGGCGCGCTTCGCATCCGGCGCCGCGGCCCTGCTGCCTTTGCCTGAAACGCATTTCTGTCCGTCTGCGCACTGAACTTGTAACTCCCATAACTTTCTACTCCGACGTCCTATCGACGAACGGTTGGTTGCGTTGGAATCTAGACTCAACGAACTACGCCCTGGGACTTTGAAACACTTAGGAACTCTCAATGTACCGGGTCATAACCCGCTTCCACGTTGACTAAGAACCCGTCCGGAACCATCTGTCAACCTATCCTTTAAAAATTTTAAGTATTACATGCTTTCGTACGCTCTCATACGTAGGGTCAGAACTACGGGGTATAACAGTCGCGAGGTATGTGAACCTCTGTCACGACCCGAACCCGGGCCCGTGACTGGTGCCTTACCCCGGGCACCCTAGGGATACAACATCAGAGAGATCAGCGGAACATAACACAACAACATGAAATAACAAGAAGCGTACAACAATTATCTTTAGAAAACTTGCCCTTCGGCATAAATAATAATAACAACTCTTTCAAAATGAACAGTTTAATCCTTTCTTTACAAACCACACTTGATTACTACGGACCTCTAAGAAAAGATCAGAAAGAACGACGGACGGGGCCGCCATACCCTCGAATGTAGCACCTACAACAAGGACTATACCACGATAAGCCTCGGAGAAACGGAGCTTTCCCAGCATGACTGTGACCCTAAGAGCGAGGATCAACGGCGGTGTACCTTTACTGCGGCATGAACGCGGCCCGAAGGAGTCGATCTGCAGTGCAGTATGTGAAACTAAAAATAAATCAGTAAATGAAACCATAGCGATCATATAAAGCGGGAGACATGTATGATAATCAAACTACGATTTACAACAAAGCGATCATGCAAGTCGGGGACTCACGCCTCAAGTCATCACTCAAGTATAACAATGGGTCTCGGGCCCACAACATCAATCATGCGTGGAATACCTTCCCGCCGGCTGGCGATCATGATATAAAAGCACGAGAACACACATGAACACGGGTCCCACGTGTCATAATAAAGCGTGCGGGGTAAGTACGAAGGCATAGCCGACTACTAAAACCCACAGTACCAACAAGGTCATGCGTATCAGATTAAGATCTGTCTAGCCGTCACATGATCAAAAGCCGCCACTTGCCGCGATGTCGATGTCTGGCGTCTAACCCCGGAACTCCGTGACTCGCATAGGCCAATCTCATCGCCCGCATGAGGTATTCCCGCATCGAGGGTAGCTACTCCGGCGTCGCCACGAACGCGATCCGCGTAGCGCCACATGGACGCATGCCCATAAAGGACGACACTAACTCGGAACTCGTAGCTCGCATAGGCCCTCGGGACTGCGCATTAGGTATTCTCGAATCATAGGTCCATCGACCGCTGAGTCTACCCGCGACGGAGGCGGCAACCGGAATCATCTCAAGAGATGAGTGATGTAAAATACTAACACAACAGCTTATCGTTAAGCAACATAAGCACAACAAAGGAAAACCCCTTTACACAACATCACAAGATACTAACACACGTAGCATCCTAGCATGTTTACTTATCAATCAACAAGAAAGTATTACAAGGCTATCACAAACCAACACAATCAAGTTATACACACAAGTACTTTAAGCTAACAAGTTCGAATTATCTACCCCTAAAGTACTTCATACATTAAATCTTTTAAAAGATCCGTTTCTTTCTCATAAGTCACACAAGACTGTAGTATAAAATAGAGTGACTGTCTTTTTAAATAAACCAAAACACTTACCTTTGTAAAATCAAGTAACAACATTATTTTCCAAACGTCCAAGTTTGCCTAATTTCAAATGTTCACGTTTCTTATTTTAGAAAGGTTTCGTAGTTCATAGTCTTATTCATTTAAGAATATAATTCTCTTTTAAATAATCTGAGAAACATAAGTCTTATAGGTGAGTAGGATATTCTTTTTATAACAATCTTATTACTGTAATTGTGATCTAGGAAATATCATTTTGTCTCATCTTAGTTTCTATGCGGATGGAAGTTTCTCTGGTTTTAATAATACTTAATTAGTCAAAACATTTCCTTTTATTAACTGCAGTGGTTTTGTCGATACACATTCTGATTTCCGAAATCAGTAAAACATTCTTAAGCCGTTATACCTAACTTCCCATAAAGCTAGTATAACTCTTAAGTTTTTCAAGTATTACTTCTTCTTTCAAAATGATTCAAAAATCTTTTGAAATACTTCAAGTTCTGTATTAACACATAACAAGCCGCTTATAGTTCAAATCAGTTACCTTTTAAAGACCACAAGTATTTTCTTACCAACATAAAGCTGTTATAACCAACTTCCCATAAAGCCGTTATAACACTTTATGTTTTAAACCAATCAAATACGTTTAGCACGTATGCGTCTACCGCATCGCATAGTTCACACATATCATGCTAGAAGAGATAGGAAGAGGTTCACATACCTCGCGACAGTATCGACTAATAGCAAAACGCTCAGTACTTCCAACCGTCGGCTACTCCTTAAGCCAAGTAGATCGCGCCACACGTAGTACTTCAACCTATAAGGCCACGGCGCTTATTAACATTTAGATCCTCGTAGAACATTCTACGAGAAAATTGCGACACCTCCCCATGGCGTAACAGAATCTCCTCCTCTATCGAGGCTACCAAGCCAACCGAGGGGTTATACGCCTAACCCTAACGGGTACAATTCTACTTCACGGTACTACAACACAAGTCTAATGTAATACAGCCCTATGTAATTCTGATTCAAGACTTTCTTTAAATTCAGCTTAAGTCGCAAGACATTGCTGTAAGTATTATTCAGGCTTAAGTCAAAAGACATTGCGATAACTACGTTCAGTTCTATATATAGTATACTTCAACTATATATTCTAACAATACGTAATTTCCAATTACAATAGAGGACAAGATAATTACCTCGATAAGCCCATAATTATCCTAGTTAAAGTCGATCTGGGAAATCGTTTAGCTCCACTCCGAGCGCTCAACCCGCTCTAAACCACCCTTAGAAGTTCTAACCAACTTCTACACAATACTCAACGGACTATGGAGATTTTCCTAGGGTTTCGGTTTTGTGGACTAAGTATAATAGTATTTCTGGGCATTTTCGTATAGGTATAACCTTAGAATACAACAAGGTATACAGCTAAGGTAATTTGGGCATTATAACAATACTTTTGAGAGTATTTCTACACCACAAAGGGGGGTATTATACGAAAGCAACTAGGCTAGGGGGGGTACCCCACGGCCACACTACTAGGAGGGGGGGTGAATTCTCGGCCACAAGGCCACACAAGGGGGAGGGGCTCTCGGCCAAGGGGGGAAGGGACGAGAACCACAACAAGAGAGGGGGGGATTTTTAACACTTAGAGATTTGTGGAAAGGATGAAGAATTCATCAAAGGGAGAGGGGTATTTATAGGTCAAGGGATGGCCAACCAAAGGCCAAGATTAAACCAAGTGTTAGGCAAGTGTAGGGCTAGGATTTATTACACACAAATATCCTACCAACCCTTGACTTTAGCCAAGGCACAAAAAACGTGCCTTACTAGCCCATTTCGTCCAATCTACCGCCACCAATGAGAGAGTGCCAAGTGGCGCCCTCTTGTTGGTCCAAAATGTTTCGTCTCTCGGAAAAATCCGCAAAAATTAAAAATGACATAGCCGGAAATTCCCCTACGAAAGCTGTGAAAACGTTTCGCCGAAAAACGACTCCAACCGGGTGTTGTGAACAAATAAATTTCGGCCAAGCCTAATTCTCAAGTTCAAATTTTCTACGTACGTCCTTACGTACATACTCTGGAAATACGGGGTATAACATTCTCCCCTCCTTAGAAACATTCGTCCCGAATGTTCCTTCTAAGTCTCAAAACAACGTGCGCCAGTATAGTCTTCACTACCATACTTACGAAACAAACCTGCCACAATGGCCACAGAAACAACTGCGCGAAAAACTTACATCCAAGTCCACGAGGAATCACCTCTAACATCACCACAAACACCTCTCTCCGGGGTCTAAAATATACTTCTTCCACACTTTTCCAAACAAAAGAAATGGTCACATCAATGCTCGCCATACATGCTCGCTTCTTCCCGGTACCACTTTTGTCACTTTGCCGCGAGGTTCTAGTGTCACTCCGGCGACCCAACAAATGGTAGGACTACGCGATCCTCGAGGCTATCGTGACACTCGAACTCTTACCACATTTAAATCTCGCTTGATTTCCAAAACTCGGGGTTACTATCTCTAACGTGGTCATCATTAGCGGGAACACTGGATGGATCTCGATACTTTCCGATCATAACAATACGAAAGGCGGACATCGCCTCCTAAGTCGGACGCAAAAGCTAACATATAGGCAACTGGCCTATTCTTCACATGGACTCAAAGGCCCAAAGTAACTCGGGCTAAGTTCCTCTGTCTTCCAAAACTCGTCACACACCCCGGTGGTACTTTCAAGAAGACCCGTCGGCTTTGAACTCTAAGCGTCGTACGATTATCCGCGATTTCTCGCTGCGGAACCTCTTCTAGACAAGCTTTACTCTATCCACGATCTGCTGGAACAAGCTGAACCATTATCGAATCCGCCAACATCGAACCAATCGGCCGACTCACACATCCGCCCACAAGGCTTCAAAGGCGACATCCGAACACCGAAATGGTAGCTTAAACACTCCTTCAACAGAGACAACAATTCTCGCAACTATCACGAAATCCAAACACGGCCCGGCGAATGTGGTCTGGGACTTACTCGAGTTCCTAACCTTGCACGGTAAAACCTCCGGAAGAAAGCAATGACACAGGCTCCACTGTCGACATAAGGTGAAGGTAGGCACCTCGTGCGAGCTTACAACTTTTACGATATATCATCTCGCATAACCCTGCCGAGTAAACGGTCTTTGCTGAAGACAACACGGTGACCTCGCCGGCCCAACTCTTTGGTCGAACGTTCATGAAATCGTCGTTGGTTAACTAAACTCGCCTAACACCTCGTGACCTATCACAAGGCGGGACCACCACAACCGACCCACCATCAAACATGCCGGGTTGACGCAGCGTGGCCTCAACCCGTCAGCCAACGGCGCTAGCTCTCCGAAGGAAAACTCTCACTAATCATGTTACGAAAACCTAACGGTCTTCTTAGCTCAACTACCCTCTTTCATGCCACACTACTCAGGGACTAATCCCACAAACATAACTTACGTGCACTATGCACTCCTATAAGGGTCAAACATAAACATTACACCTTTTCTCGAGATGGCATCACCTCTAAGGTCTCTATGTATAAAACTCTAAGGCTCACACCTTCTCTATCCCCCAAATCTTACTTGGTTAACTAACCAAGATTTCTAATCACGATAATAACACATTGCTATCAAAACATAGCACTTATAACATACCCATCTTATCACACATACAGATCTCTAGAGGGTTAAGGATATATCTATATCTACTGCTTCACTCCCCTTAGTCGTTCTAATCAAACCTGCCCCGTAGGGCGCATAGCTAAGGAAGATGACAAACTACCCACCGATCCCGAAGGCTAAGTCCTCCCGCAAGGACACTCTTTCGACATCAGACCACGGCGGTAGGTACAACAAGTACCAACTAAAAGACGACATTCCGAGATGGCGCCCGCCTGTGAACGAGAAAAAGCGAATCGGACGTTGGAACGCCCGTGTGGCGTGAACGGAAGCTCGAGCTCACGACCAACTCCTGCATACCTCGAACGTCCTGAACCCTGTGGAGGACCTTTCTGCACTGGTGGGTGTGCATAATCTAATCTGCTGGTGAGGTGACTTGACTCGAAAGTTACTAAAGGACCTTGCTACTCTGGCCCTCTTCTGCTGTCCTTGGTTAACCCGTCGATCTCTACGTTTCTCGGCCTGCTGTGCATAAGCCCGTACACAGGCCATGCTCAAGCCTAACTGAAGAACTTACTCTTGCACAACCTTCTCGTTGATATTCATCAAGACTCGCGATACGTGGTATACTCTCGGTAGCCAAATCCATAGTTAATGCGAGGTTGTCTCTTTGCAATCCATATTCTCTCTGTTCGGTCGTGGGCGAAGGTTCAAATATCATGGCGCGATGGAACCGCCGCCGTGCTAAACTTTACTGGGGCTAGTGATGTCGCAGAAATCCCCGAATGAAGCACCTAACTCAGGTGATGATTGGGCCTGTGCCCTCGTAACCCTCTGAACTCTACTCGCAGCTCCCTCGGCTGCCTTGCCCTCCTGGGCCGGGTTGCCCTACGCGGAGGTATAACGGTAAGGGAAAGAAATACGTTAGAGGGTCCAACTTACAACACAGCTCTAAGGCACGATCTCAGAGTGAGAAGAATAGAAACCAATCCTAAATATCCTATAGCCTCCTGATTATTGATGTGGTGCACAACACACCGATAATCAAGACTCTACTGGATACGGTCTGTAGACACTTTCCGAGGATTAACTGCTCTGATACCACTTTTGTCACGACCCGAACCCGGGCCCGTGACTGGTGCCTTACCCCGGGCACCCTAGGGATACAACATCAGAGAGATCAGCGGAACATAACACAACAACATGAAATAACAAGAAGCGTACAACAATTATCTTTAGAAAACTTGCCCTTCGGCATAAATAATAATAACAACTCTTTCAAAATGAACAGTTTAATCCTTTCTTTACAAACCCTGCCCACAACAGTACTACAGACCTCTAAGAAAAGATCGGCGGCAACAGCGGACGGGGCCGTCATACCACGAATGTAGCACCTACAACAACGGGGACTATACGCGATAAGCCTCGGAGAAACGGAGCTTTCCCAATCTTGAGCGTGACCCTAAGGCGAGGATCAACGGCGGTGTACCTTTACTGCGCGCATGAACGGCCCGAAGGAGGTCGATCTAACAGTGCAGAGTATGTGAAACTAAAATAAATCGTAAATGAAACCATAGCGATCATATAAAGCGTGAGACATGTATGATAATCAAACTACGCTTTACAACAAGCGATCATGTCAAGTCGTGGACTCACGCCTCAGTCATCACTCAAGTATAACAATGGGTCTCGGGCCCACAACATCAATCATGCGTGGAATACCTTCGCCAGCTGGCGATCTATGATATAAAAGCACCAAGGAACACACATGAACACCGTGTCCGCTGTGTCATAATAAACTATGCGGGGTAAGTGCGAAGGCATAGCCGACTACTAAAAACCCACGCAGTACCAACAAGGTCATGAATCGTATCATAAGATCTGTCTAGGCGTCACATGATCAAAGCCGCCACTTGCCCGCAGATATCGATATGCGCGTCTAACCACGAACTCCGCTGACTCCGCGTAGGCCAATCTCATCGGCCCGCATGAGGTATTCCGCGTCGAGGTAGCTACTCCCGGCATCGTCACGACTTCGCGATCCGCGTAGCCACATGGACCGCATGCCCATAAAGGACGCACTAACTCGGAACTCTCGTAGCTCGCATAGGCCCCAGGACTGCGTGAGGTATTCTCGAATCATAGGTCCATCGACCGCTCGAGTCTACCAGCGTGGAGGCGACAACCGGAATCATCTCAAGAGATGAGTGATGTAAAATACTAACACAATGACTTATCGTTAAGCAACATAAGCACAACAAAGGAAAACCCTTTACACAACATCACAAGATACTAACACACGTAGCATCCTAGCATGTTTACTTATCAATCAACAAGAAAGTATTACAAGGCTATCACAAACCAACACAATCAAGTTATACACACAAGGTACTTTAAGCTAACAAGTTCGAGTATCTACCCCTAAAGTACTTCATACATTAAATCTTTTAAAAGATCCGTTGCTTTCTCATAAGTCACACAAGCACTGTAGTATAAAATAGAGTATTTGTCTTTTAAATAAACCAAAACACTTACCTTTGTAAAATCAAGTAACAACATTATTTTCCAAACGTCCAAGTTTGCCTAATTTCAAATGTTCACGTTTCTTATTTTAGAAAGGTTTCGTAGTTCATAGTCTTATTCATTTAAGAATATAATTCTCTTTTAAACAATCTGAGAAACATAAGTCTTATAGGTGAGTAGGATATTCTTGTTTATAACAATCTTATTACAGCAGCCGTGATCTAGGAAATATCATTTTGTCTCATCTTAGTTTCTATGCAGATGGAAGTTTCTACTGGTTTTAATAATACTTAATTAGTCAAAACATTTCCTTTTATTAACGTTGCAGTGGTTTGTCGATACACATTCTGATTTCCGAAATCAGTAAAACATTCTTAAGCCGTTATACCTAACTTCCCATAAAGCTAGTATAACTCTTAAGTTTTTCAAGTATTACTACTTCTTTCAAAATGATTCAAAAATCTTTTGAAATACTTCAAGTTCTGTATTAACACATAACAAGCCAGTTATAGTTCAAATCAGTTACCTTTTAAAGACCACAAGTATTTTCTTACCAACATAAAGCTGTTATAACCAACTTCCCATAAAGCCGTTATAACACTTTATGTTTTAAACCAATCAAATACGTTTAGCACATGTACGTCTACCGTACTACATAGTTCACACATATCATGCTAGAAGAGATAGGAAGAGGTTCACATACCTCGCGACGAGTATCGACTAATAGCAAAACGCTCCAAGTACTTCCAACCGTCGGCTACTCCTTAAGCCAAGTAGATCGCGCCACACGTAGTACTTCAACCTATAAGGCCACAAGGCGCTTATTAACATTTAGATCCCCTCGTAGAACATTCTACGAAAATTGGCAAGACCTCCCATGACGGCGTAAATCTCCTCTTCTATCGTAGGCCGCTACAAGCCAACCGAGGGGTTATCGCCTAACCCTAACTGGTACAATTCTACTCCACGGTACTACTACACAAGTCTCCGTAATACAGCCCATGTAATTACTGATTGATTCTTCTTTAAATTCAGGCTTAAGTCGCAAGACATTGCCGTAAGTATTATTCAGGCTTAAGTCAAAAGACATTGCCGATAACTACGTTCAGTTCTATATATAGTATACTTCAACTATATATTCTAACAATACGTAATTTCCAATTACAATAGAGGGACAAGATAATTACCTCGATAAGCCCATAATTATCCTAGTTAAAGTCGATCCTGGGAAATCGTTTAGCTCGACTCAGCGCTCCAACCCGCTCTAAACCACCCTTAGAAGTTCTAACCAACTTCTACACAATACTCCAACGGACTATGGAGATTTTCCTAGGGTTTCGGTTTTGTGACGGAGTATAATAGTATTTCGGCATTTTCAGATAGGTATAACCTTAGAATACAACAAGGTATACTGACTAAGGTAATTTGGGCATTATAACAATACTTTTGAGAGTATTTCTACACCACAAAGGGGTATTATCTGAAAGCAACTAGGCTGGGGGTACCCACGGCCACACTACTAGGAGGGGGGTGAAGTCTCGGCCACAAGGCCACACGAGGAGGGCTCTGCCAGGGAAGGGGACGAGAACCACAACAAGAGAGGGGATTTTTAACACTTAGAGATTTGTGGAAAGGATGAAGAATTCATCAAAGGAGAGGGTATTTATAGGTCGAGGATGGCCAACCAAAGGCCAAGATTAAACTAAGTGTTAGGCAAGTGTAGGGCTAGGATTTATTACACACAAATATCCTACCAACCTCGACTTTAGCCAAGGCACAAAAACGTGCCTTACTAGCCCATTTCGTCCAATCTATCACCACGATGAGAGAGTGCCAAGTGGCGCTCTTGTTGGTCCAAAATTTTTCGTCTCTCGGAAAAATGCAAAAATTAAAAATGACATAGCGGAAATTCCTCACGAAAGTCAGGAAAACGTTTCGCCGAAAAACGACTCCAACCGGGTGTTGTGAACAAATAAATTTCGGCCAAGCCTAATTCTCAAGTTCAAATTTTCTACGTACGTCCTTACGTACATACTCTGGAAATACGGGGTATAACAACCTCTTCCTATCCTTTCTAGCATGATGTTTTGTAAACTATGTAGTACGGTAGACGTACATGTGCTAAATGAATTTGGTTGGTTTAAAACATAAGGTGTCATAATAGCTTTATGAAGTTAGTTATAACGACTTTATGTAGGTAAAAGAATGGTTTATTGATTTTGGAAGTTAAGAGACTTGATCTTGAAAGATAAGAGACTTGACTTAATCGACTTGATATGAATTTTGTTAAAAAGATGTAAAACCTCATTCGCGAGTAATGAGTACTTGGTTTTTAAAGAATAATGTTTTCGATTTGAATGAGAATAAGTATCAAATAAACCACCGCAGCGTTAATAAAGGAAAATGTATTGACAAATAATTAATTATTATTAAAACCAGTAGAAACCTCCATCTGCATAGAAGCTAAGATAAGACAAAATTGTATTACATTTTCTAGATCATGACTGCTTTAATAAGATCATTATAAGCAAGAATAAACTGCTCACACATAAGACATATGTTACTCAATTGTTTTAAAAAAAAAGAAAAAGATTACGTTATATAATGATTAAGACTATGAGTTATGAAACCTTTCGGAAATAAGAGACTTGAGTATTTGAAATTAGGCAACTTGAACTTTTGGAAAAGAATGTTGTTACTTGACTTTAAAAAGAGAAAGTGTTTGGGTTTAAGAGGAGGTATGACATTGCCTAAATTTTTTGTTTTAAAAGGAAGACATGGTATTATCTTAATCTGTCTTAAAAGAGGGTTTAAATGTTATGGACGATTCTTCACCGAGTCCTACTGACGGGTCGACATATATTACATACGATTCTACACCGAGTCCCGGGATGGGACGGGTCGACATGTATTCCATTCGATTCCACACCGAGTCCCGTGGGATGGGCACGACGTGTATTCCACACGCTTTCACACCGAGTCCCATGGGATGGGCCGGGACATGTATACCACACGATTCCACCTCGATTCCCATGGGATGGGCCGAGACATGTTATACGTATAATACGGTTTATATCCAGACTGTCGGCAGTGAGGAAGGAGTTCCACGGGCATGAGGGATGACTTGAGGGCGTGAGTCCACGACGACATGACTACTTTTTATGGAATCGTAGTTTGTTATCATACATGTCTCATGTTTTATTTTAGCATGTATGATTTCGTTTCTGATTTCAGCCACATACTTGTACTGTTATGCGACCTCCTTCGGGGAAGCCATGCAGTGGTAGAGGTACATCGTTGTTGATCCTCACTCTTAGGATCACGATCAAGATATTAGGAAGCTCGTTTTCTCGGAGGCTTATCTTTGGTATGTTTCCCGACTTTGTAAGTTCTTGTACATTCAGGGTATGGCGGCCCTGTCCGTCATAGTTGTTGTAAAAATCTTAGAGGTCTTATTGTGGCGGGGTTGTAAAGGATGTAACTGCTCAAATCTCTGATATATGCAAAAGGCAACCGTTTTGGTTGCTTGCTTTTCTTTATCTTGTTTCATATCTGTATGTTTTTATTTCTCGCTAGTTTTTCTCGATGTTGTATCACTAGGGTGCACAGGGTAAGGTGTTATACCGTATTTCCAGTAGTATGCGTAAGGGCATACGCACAAAGTGTAACGACTGCTCTGGCCTCACATCGTGCCTTACCCTGCACCCTAGTGATACAACATCGAGAAAACCAAATGAAAATAAAACACGAGTCATGATACAAAGAGATATGAACATAAACAAAGCCAACCCAACTACCTTCAAGATATACATAAAACACGAGCAGTTTAATCCTTTACAACCCCGCCACAATAGTACTCTGCACCTTTAAGATTTACAACGACTATGACTGACAGGGCCCGCCATACCCCGAATGTACAAGAACCTACAACTCAGGAACACATACAAAAGATAAGCCTCCAAGAAACGGAGCTTCCTAATACGCTGTTGTGATCCTAAGAGGGGATCCACGGCCGATGTACCTCACTGCAGATGAACGCAGCCCCGGCGAGGTCGATACAACAGTACCAAGTATGTGAATCAGAAAAATCAGAATGAAATCATACTAGTCTATATAAAGCGTGACATGTATGATAACCAAACTACGATTCACAACATAAAAGCGATCATGTCGAGCCGTGACTCACGCTCAAGTCATCACTCAAATATAACTATGGGTCTCACGCCCACAACATCAATCATGTTCGCATCACGGCGCATGCCGGAATTCTGCATCGGTGTAGACATGTCCATGATGCAACAATAATACCAATGCCCACGGCCACATGCCCCTGAATTCTACCTCGGTGTGAACGCCCATGTGACATCAACAATAATATCTTGGGTGATCAACCTCGCCGCACGCCACATGCCCCGAATTCTACCTCGGTGTAGACATGTCCATGTAACCACAATAACAATATATCGGGTAATCAACCCGACCGCGTGGCCGCGTGCCGGAATCTGCATCGGTGTAGACATGTCCATGTGACATCAACAACAAGACAGTAATCAAAATGGAAACATACCCGTGGAATTCTCCATCACTGCCAGCACGTCCAAGTAAGTTCTCAACAAGTCGACCGACCCTCTATCGAGAGCGGTAATACGTAAATACCACACTTGCACAACAAAGGCTATCATCACAAGCATAGGCAAGTTTCACAACAACAAGCATAGGCAAGTTTCACAACAACAAGCATAGGCAAGTTTCACACAACTCAAAGTACTTTCATTTTATGCCAAAGTCGGGTTTTTAACCCCAAAGTACTACATACATTAAGTTCTTTTAAAAGAGATCCATTACTTTTATAAAAGTCACCCTATACCCGTAGTATTAGAATGACCAACCCACATTCCTTTTCAAAATCAAGTAACAACATTCTTTTCCTAAGTTCCGCTTGCCTAGTTTCAATTACTCAAGCTTCATTTTCAAATGGTTTCATAGTTCCCAAACTTAATCACTTGATTCCTTTTAGAACAATTGAGTAACATATGTCATATATGTGAGTAGTTTATTCTTGTTTATAACGATCTTATTACGTGACCATGATCTAGAAAATGTAATATCATTTTGTCTCATCTTAGCTTCTATGCGGATGGAGGTTTCACCGGTTTTAATACAACACATCATTATTCAATACATTTTCCTTTATTAACGCCGCGGTGTCCTGCCGATACACATTCGATTCCCAAATCAGTAAAACATTATCCCTTTAAAAACCAAGTACTCATTACTCACGAATGAGGTTTCACACAAACATCCACATTAAAACAAATAAGTTAAGTCTCTTATCTTATAAGATCAAGTCTCTTAACTTCTAACATCAGTAAACCATTTTCACTTACATAAGGTCGTTATAACTAACTTCCCATAAAGCTATTATAACACCCTATGTTTTAAACCAACCAAATCACTTAGCACATGACGTCTACCGTACTACATAGTTCACAACAATCATGCTAGAAAAGATAGGAAGAGGTTCACATACCTCGCGACGATTTATCGACAATAAGCAAAATGCTCCAAGTACTACAACCTTGCTAGCCCTTTCCACTCCTCGAGTAGAATACGCTACTCTTAGTACTTTCACCTATAAAGGTCACAAACGTCTATTAACCCCAAAACACAAGTTTCTATCTTTCTATAGAAAATTCGAAGACCTCCCCAACAACAGAAATCTCCTCTCTATCGAGGCCTACCAAGCCAACCAGTGGGTTTACACGCCTAACTGGCGTGTACAATTCTACACAAGTCTCATCGAATACATTCCTATGTAAATACAGTTGATTCGCTTCTTCATTCTTCAGCTTAAGTCAAAAGACATTGCGAATACTAAGTATAGTTCCATATATAGTATACTTCAACTATATATTCTAACAAACATGTAATTTCCAATTACAATAGAGGAAGATAATTACCTCGATAAGCCCAAAATTATCCAAGTTATAATGTCGATCTGAGCAAGGTTTAGCTCACTCGTGCGCCCAAACCACTCCAAACAACCCTTAGAAGTTCTAACTAACTTCTACTCAAATACTTCAACCAACTATGAAGATTTCCTTAGGGTTTGGTTTGAGACTAAAGAGGACAAAAGGTAGTATTTCGGACTCTACGAAAGAGGTATCTTTGGAATACTACAAGGTACAAGGCTAAGGTATTTTGGGCATTATAACAATACTAGGGAGTATTTCTATACCACAAAAGGGTATTATACGAAAACAACTAGGCTAGGGGTACCCACGCCAAGGCACCACAAAGGGGAGGGAGGAGGCCTCGGCAAGACTCTCAAAAGAGGGGATGAGTTGACGAACTCAACACTAGAGGAGGAGGGATTTTAGGCTTGGAAGGTTTCATTTGTGGATGAAGAGTTCATCAACATAAGGGGTATTTATAGCAAAACCAAAGGCCAACCAATGGCCAAGATCAAGCCATGTGCAAGGCAAGTGTAAGGCCAAGATCAAGCCAAGTGCACCCTAAACCCTACTCCACAAAACATGCCACAAAAAAATGCACCAAACAAGGCCAAAACAAGGCACAAAACAAGGGAGGAAGACGTCCCCTCACATCCAAACCGCCACTGAGGTGACAAGTGTCACCATCGTTGGCCCAAAGATGTTCGCCGCCGGAAAAATCCAAAAATACAAACGACATAGTCGGAATTTTCCCTCGCAAGTTATGCAAACGTTTAGTAAAAACGACTCTCGGGTGTTGTGCACAAAGGGAAATTCGGCCATGGGTGCCACATGGGGTGACACGTGTCGCCCGATTCGCCTGAATATTTCGTCTTAGAAAATATCCAAAATACCGAAATCTCAAAAACAAAGCGGGCCCAAAACAGTAAATTTCTCAGTGGGCCCCACGTGACCATTTCCGAAAATAAAATCTCAAAATTCTAATATAATTTAAGAAGCCCATATACCAAATCTGGGAATCCAATTCCCATTAACGAACCTTTTTCTTCACAAATAACCGGAAACTTTTCCGTCGAAAACTCACATCTTTCTTTCTTTTCAAAATTTCTGCCGTACTCTCGTACGTACGTCCTCACATACATACCCTGCAACTACGGGTATAACATTCTCCCTCCTTAGAAACATTCGTCCGAATGTTCCTTCTCAAGTCGAATAACGATAAAGTTCCTCTAACAAGTTGCCATGCCACACGGCACGAAATAACATACGCCCTCTTCTTTCCTTACTCGTCGTGCCGCTTCCGAACGCTTGAACTCTCCCAAAGACGCACCATACTTGATCATTACTTCCGCTTCGAAAATCTCCGGAGTCACTACCTCCAAACTTGGTCATCTTACTAACCTCAAACTTCCTTAAGGCCATTCCCGCCTTTACGAACCGCTTCGTCGAACGCGTCCGAACTCATACGATGATCATACAAACTTGGGCCTAGCATCCTCGTGACCCTACCACCGGGACCACCCGAACCCCCACCCCAAACCGGGTTACGGGTTGACCCGCAAATGGTCCTCAACCCGACCCCAACGCGCCAAACTCTTGTTCCCGATCCGAACAATCTTACTAATTCACATCATGAAAGCTACCACTTCCATCTCACACTACCCACGGACTTATCACACAAATAAATCCCACGTATACTACTACTCTGATAAGGGTCAAAAATAAATCTTTAACTCAAGACGACCTTACCCCAAGGTCTCGCCGTGACATAGTCTAAGGTTCACACTTACCATGCCCCCATACGTATCCTCCCAACTAAGCATGTTTTCTAACTCACAATTAACACAACGCTATTCGCACATAGCACATAATAATGAGACCATTATAACAAGCATACCAAAACTCTAGAGGTTAAGGATATACCGGCTACCGCTCCACTCTAATCATAGGCACACTGCGCAGCATGCGATAAAGCGATGAACCAGCCATCGATCCAGAGGTGAGTCGTAACATCCGTGCTACCCTTGGTCGGACAGTTCCTCGCAAAATGGCCGCGGCCGCAAAATAACAAGCTCCTGGCACCACGACACTCCCGAAATGCGGTCTACCACATCGACCACACCGGTAGGGGTGACCGTCCGCCAACACCCTTACTTCCCGGAAACTCAACCCGAGCCACGACCGCTCCTCAAGACGGAGGACCACTGCATGCGGCGGGTACAAAACTAGTATCTTCTTGAGGCGGTCCGCCTCGAAAGTCACCAAAGGACCTGTTGTCCGACCTCTTCGCTGATCCGGTCATTCCGCCGACCTCTCCGTACCTCACATCCTAGTGCATGAGCTCGCATGCGGGCAATGTCCATGCGGTGAAGAGCTACACCAACAAGCCTCGTTAAGTAATCATCTAATCCGGTGACGTGGCGGTGCACTCTATCCTCCATGGTTGCCACTAAAGCGGGGACATACCGAGCCAACGAGTCAAACTCCACGTTGTACTCTCGAACAGACGCCTCTGTCTCAAAGATCATAAATCTGCCGGCCCGTGCCCTCTCATGCGGAGGCAAGAAGTGAGTGAGGAATGCCTCGAGAACTCGTCCCATCTGCTGGAAGCGCATGCTCTCCCGACAACTCCCACGAATCAAACGCCGATCGCGGTATCGCGCACCGATGCGCACCTAAGACCACCGACTCGGTCTCGGCCTCGATCACTCTACGATCCGTCTGCCGGATGAGCTCCCGCGATCATCCTCGTGCCTCGACCCATAAAACTCGGCGGGCTACAACTCGGAAGTCCGTAGCCTCAAACTATTCGCCGGGGTGAACATCGGTGCTATCGGAATCGGCCGCTGATCCAGCCTATCCTCATATCGGCCATGACTCGGCCAGAATCGGGCCATCTCCTTGTAACCCATCTCCTCGCGGTGCATGGGACTGGAGGCTCAGTATCTGCGGTCTCGGCAGCCATTGCCGCGCTCTAACTCTTTGCTGGCGGCGTCCACAAACCCGCCGTCAAGCACAACTCGTCTATGCGGGCTCGCCCTCGTACTCCTCAGTATCTCACTAGCGGTTCCTCGGGTGTCTTGCCCTTCGTGGCTCTGCTTGCCTTGGCGGAGACATAACTGTAAAACGACACGCCGAGAGGGTCCAACTTACAACACGGCCTAAGGCACGATCTCAGAATGAGAAGAATTGAAACCAATCCTAAATGTCCTGCAGCCTCCTGATTATAGATGTGGTGCACAACACACCGATAATCAAGACTCTACTAGACACGGTCTGTAGACACTTTCCGAGGATTAACTGCTCTGATACCACTTTTGTAACGACCCGTTCCGGCCTTCATCGTGCCTTACCGGCGCACCTAGTGATACAACATCAGAGAAAACCAGCGGAAAATAAAACATGAGTCATGATACAAGAGATATGAACATAAAACAGGCCAACCCAACGGTTACCTTCAGTATATACATAAAACCTGAACAGTTTAATCCTTTACAACCCTGCCCACAATAGTACTACAGACCTTTAAGATTTACAACGACTATGACGGGACAGGGCCCCGCCATACCCCTGAATGTACAAGAACCTACAACTCAGGGAACACATACCAAAAGATAAGCCTCCGAAGAAACGGAGCTTCCTAATACGCTGAACTGTGATCCTAAGAGCGGGGATCCACGACCGATGTACCTCTACCTGCGGCATGAACGGCCCAAGGAGAGTCGAGACAACAGTACCAAGTATGTGGCTGTAAAAATATCAGAATGAAATCATACTAGTCTATATAAAGCAAAGATACGTATGATAACCAAACTACGATTCACAACATAAAAGCAACATGTCGGTCATGGGGACTCACGCCTCAAGTCATCACTCAAATATAACTACGGGTCTCACGCCCACAACATCAATCATGTTCGCATCACGGCGCATGCCCTAATTCTGCGACGGTGTAGACATGTCCATGATGCAACAATAATACCAATGCCCCATGGCCACATGCCCGGAATTCTACCTCGGTGTAGACACGCCCATGTGACATCAACAATAATATCTCGGGTGATCAACCCGCCGCATGACCACATGCCCGGAATTCTACCTCGGTGTATACATGTCCATGTAACCACAATAACAATATATCGTAATCAACCCGACCGCACGGTCGTGCCGGAATCTGCGACGGTGTAGACATGTCCATGTGACATCAACAACAAGACAGTAATCAAAATGGAAACATACCCGTGGAATTCTCCATCACTGCCAGCACGTCCAAGTAAGTTCTCAACAAGTCAAACGTCCCTCTATCGAGAGAGCGGTAACGTAAATACCACACTTGCACAAAGGCTATCATCACAAGCATAGGCAAGTTTCACAACAACAAGCATAGGCAAGTTTCACAACAACAAGCATAGGCAAGTTTCACACAACTCAAAGTACTTTCATTTTATGACAAAGTACTGGTTTTTAACCCCAAAGTTCTACATACGTTAAGTTCTTTTAAAAGAGATCCATTACTTTTATAAAAGCCACCCTATACCCGTAGTATTAGAATGACCATCCCACATTACTTTTCAAAATCAAGTAACAACATTCTTTTCCTAAGTTCCAGTTTGCCTAGTTTCATTACTCAAGCTTCTCATTTTCAAATGGTTTCATAGTTCCCAAACTTAATCACTGATTCCTTTTTAGAACAATTGAGTAACATATGTCATATATGTGAGTAGTTTATTCTTGTTTATAACGATCTTATTACAAAGACCATGATCTAGAAAATGTAATATCATTTTGTCTCATCTTAGCTTCATGCAGATGGAGGTTTCTACTGGTTTTAATACAACACATCATTATTCAATACATTTTCCTTTATTAACGCCGTGGTCCTGTCGATACACATTCCGATTCGAAATCAAGAAACATTATCCCTTTAAAACCAAGTACTCATTACTCACGAATGAGGTTTCACACAAACATCCACATTAAAACAAATAAGTTAAGTCCTTTATCTTATAAGATCAAGTCTCTTAACTTCTAACATCAAGAAACCATTTTCATTACATAAGGTCGTTATAACTAACTTCCCATAAAGCTATTATAACACCCTATGTTTTAAACCAACCAAATCACTTAGCACATGACGTCTCACCGCACTACATAGTTCACAACAATCATGCTAGAAAAGATAGGAAGAGGTTCACATACCTCGCGACGATTTATCGACAATAAGCAAAATGCTCCAAGTACTACAACCTTGCTAGCCCTTTCCACTCCTCGAGTAGAATACGCTACTCTTAGTACTTTCACCTATAAAGGTCACAAACGTCTATTAACCCCAAAACACAAGTTTCTATCTTTCTATAGAAAATTCTAAGACACTCCCCGCAACCAGGTAAATCTCCTCCTCTATCGAGGCCGCTACCAAGCCAACCAGGGGTTTACACGCCTAACCTGACGTACAATTCTACACAAGTCTCATCGCAATACACCCTATGTAAATACAGATTCGATTCCATTCTTCATACTTGGGCTTAAGTCAAAAGACATTGCGAATACTAAGTATAGTTCCATATATAGTATACTTCAACTATATATTCTAACAAACATGTAATTTCCAATTACAATAGAGGACAAGATAATTACCTCGATAAGCCCAAAATTATCCAAGTTATAATGTCGATCTCGAGCAAGGTTTAGCTCCACTCAGTGCGCTCCAAACCACTCCAAACAACCCTTAGAAGTTCTAACCAACTTACTCAAATACTTCACCAACTATGAAGATTTCCTTAGGGTTTGGTTTGAGACTAAAGAGGACAAAGGTAGTATTTCCGACTCTACGAAAGAGGTATCTTTGGAATACTACAAGGTACAAGGCTAAGGTATTTTGGGCATTATAACAATACTAGGGAGTATTTCTATACCACAACAAGGGTATTATACGAAAACAACTAGGCTAGTGGTACCCACGGCGAGGCACCACAAAGTGGGAGGGAGGAGGCCCTCGGCCAAGACTCTCAAGAGGGGATGAGTTGGACGAACTCAACACTAGAGGAGGGAGGATTTTAGGCTTGGAAGGTTTCATTTGTGGATGAAGAGTTCATCAACATAAGTGGGTATTTATAGCAAAACCAAAGGCCAACCAATGGCGAAGATCAAGCCATGTGCAAGGCAAGTGTAAGGCCAAGATCAAGCCAAGTGCACCCTAAACCCTACTCCACAAAACATGCCACAAAACAATGCACCAAACAAGGCCAAAACAAGGCAAAACAAGGAGGAAGACGCCCTCGCACTTTAAATCGCCACTGAGGGTGACAAGTGTCACCCTCGTTGGCCCAAAGATGTTCCGCTCGGAAAAATCCGCAAAAATACAAACGACATAGTCGGAATTTTCCTCGCAAGTTATGCAAAACGCTTCGCCGAAAACGACTCTAATCGGGTGTTGTGCACAAAGGTAAATTCGGCCAAGGGTGCCACATGGGGGTGACACGTGTCGCCCCGATTCGCCTGAATATTTCGTCTTAGAAAATATCCAAAATACCGAAATCTCAAAACAAAGCGGGCCCTACAAACCGTAAATTTCTCCGTGGGCCCACGTGACCATTTCCGAAAATAAAATCTCAAAATTCTAATATAATTTAAGAAGCCCATATACCAAATCTGGGAATCCAATTCCCATTAACGAACCTTTTTCTTCACAAATAACCGGAAACTTTTCCGTCGAAAACTCACATCTTTCTTTCTTTTCAAAATTTCTGCCGTACTCTCGTACGTACGTCCTCACATACATACCCTGCAACTACGGGGTATAACAAAAAGTTTAGCCTTAAAGATTAGGCATAGGACGTTTTTTTGGGCACAACTCACAAAACGAATGGTTTTCCGACGAAACGTTTTACAAAACTTGCGACGGGAAAATTCCGGCTATGTCATTTATAATTTTTGCCGATTTTTCTGAGAGATGGAACATTTTTGGGCCAACGAGAGGGTGACACTTGTCACCCTCATTGGACGATAAAGGGGGGCTAAGGCCTTGGACGATTGGCCTTGTTTTGGGGCTTAAGACATGGGTCATTGTTTGTGGAGTGATTTAAGGAGTAGGGATAGGGGGCACTTGGGCATATCTTGGCCCTCCACTTGCCCCCCATTTGGCTTGATCATGGCCATTGGTTTCCCTATAAATACCCCCCCCCCCCCCTTTGAAGACTTCTTCATCACAAATCTCCAAGTCTAAAAATCCTCCTTCCCCCCTTGTGAGCTTCTCGTCCTAGCCTCACTCCTCTAGTGAGCCTAGCCGAAACACCCTCTCCCCTCTAGCCTAGTGGCTTTGGCCGAGACCCCTTGGTAGAAAGTTGTCTTCCAAGTATAGCCACTATTCCAAAATACCCTAGCCCCAAATCCCTTTTAGTATTTAAGAAGTTGTTGGAAACTTCTAAGGGTTCTGGAGCTATCTGAGCGCAACCAGAGCTAAACCTCGCCAGACCGACTTTTATCTTGGATAATATTGGGCTTATCGAGGTAAATAATCTTATCCTTCTATTGTAAAATACATACTGTAGAAGTATAGAAACAAGTATAAAACACTTAGAAGGGTATTAAAGAATAGAAGTGAACTGTAATCACAGTAGGGGTAAAATGTAAGAATTGAATCAGATTTACATAGATTGTATTTACTGAGACTTGTATAGCTACCGGGTAGGGAAGTGCTGCCCGATTTTCCGTAGAGAATTAAGAACCTCTCGCTTAGAATAGTCTACAGAGTAGTCTAGACATTGATAGACGTATCTGACTATTATAGGTTGATTCTCTGCGCGCGACATATTCAACTTGGCAGGTGGATTTCGCCAAGAAGGTATGTGATTCTTCCTATACTCTTGAGCATGATATTTTAAAGTATATATATAGTACGGTAGACGTACGTGTGTTAACTGAACGTAGTTGTACGGCAATGTCTTTTGACTTAAGCCTGAATAATAAAGATCTTGAAGTCTTTTAAAAGAATTATAAATCAGTTTTGAAAGAAGAGGAATATTTGTTTTTAAAACATGAAGCTTAAGAGTTATACTAGCTTTATGGGAAGTTAAGTATAACGACTTAAGAAAGATAAAAGGGACAGTTTACTTATGTGTATATAAAAGACTTATATTGATTTATGGAAAGTATAATAAGATGGTTTGATAAGTAGACATAATATGATGCTATGTGTGTTAGTGTCTTGTAACGTTTGTATAAGAGGGTATTCTTGTTGTGCTTATGTTGTTTAACGATAAGCTGTTATGTTAGTATTATATCACTCACCTCTTGACATGATACCGGGGGTTAAGCTGCCCTCCGATGCGGGGTAGACTCAGGCGGTCTGGGACCATGATTCGAGGATACCTCATGCGGGTCCAGGGGACTTATGCGGATCTACGAGTTCCGTGTTAGTGTGCGGCCTTTATGGTCATGCGGTCTATGTGGCCACGCGACTACGAGTCCAGACGATGCCGAGGAATAGCTACCTCGATGCAGGATACCCCACGCGGCCTACGTGAGTGGCCTATGCGACTACGGAGTCCGTGATTAGGCTTGCATAATGATACTATGGGCGATTGGCCTTGCTTCGATCATTCGCAGCCTAGAAAAGACTCATAGCTTTACTTGTTATTACCCTTGATTGTGATGTGCACTATGTGCGTTACATTGGTTGTTTCGCATATATTTGTAAAATTGGTTTTAAAATGATATGATTTCATTTAAGTACTTTACGCTTCGCATACTTAGTACTGTTATCGATTCTCGGGGCCGCGTTCATGCCGCAGTAAGGAAAGGTGTGCTAGATCCGCATCCTTAGGATCTTTTGTGTTGGTGTCGTGAGCTCCATCTTCTTCTGAGGCTCGACTTTGGGTATGATCTCCTCAGTAGATAGTTTTGTACACAGGTATGGTATGGGCCCCGTCCCGCCATAGTTGTTTACTTCCTCAGGTGCAGTCCTATTATGCAGCTTGGAATGTAATCGCGATTTTGGTTTATATATATTATGTCGAAGGCTTTTTCTCATATAAAGCGTGTCTCAATTTTCATTGATTCATGTCTTGTTTTATATTCCGCTGATTTTCTCTGATGTATGACTACTTGGGTGACCGGGTAAGGCACCAGTCACGGGCCCCGGAACGGGTCGTGACAAAAGTGGTATCAGAGCAGTTAATCCTCGGAAAGTGTCTACGCACCGATCCAAGAGTCGTGATTATCGGTGTGTTGTGCACCACACCAATAATCGTGAGGCTATAGGATATTTAGGATTGGTTTCATTCTTCTCACTCGAGATCGTGCCTTAGAGCTGTTATAAGTCGGACCTCTAACGTATTCCTTTCTCAATGCTTATGCCTCCACGTAAGGCAACCCGCCCGGGCGGCAAGGCAGCCGAGGGAGCTACTAGTGGGACACCTAGAGTCACGAGGGCACAGGCCCAGTCTATACCCGAGACGGCGAGTTCCACGACGCCGCCGACCCTGTGAGGTTTAGGCCGCAGCGGTGGGCGATGAGACCACGACTGCACCTCCAGCCCTCACCGAGCGCATTTAGATGGGTTACAAGGAGATGGCCCGCCATCGCCGTGATCGTGGCCGCATACGAGGATAGGTTGGATGTAGCGCCGCCTGGGCCAGCACCGTGGTTCACCCGAGATCGCATGAGGCTGAGGCAGTGATTTTCTCGAGTTGTAGCCCGCCGAGTTCTACGTCGAGGCTCGAGGATGATCCGCAGGAGTTTATCCGTCGCCACAGAGGATCATGCGGTGATCAAGGCTTCGAGACCGAGTCCGTGGTCTTCACCACATAGCCGCGTGATACCGCAGCCGATTGGTTTGATTCGCGAGTTATCTCGGAGAGCGCTGGCCCCAACTACTTGGGACGAGTTCTCGCAGGCCTTTCACTCATTTCTTGCCTCGCGCATGAGGAGGGCACGGGCCGGCGATTTTTGTTGCCGACAAAGAGGGCGCACCGTGAGTACAACGTTGAGTTCGATTCATCGCTCGATATGTCCCGGCGTTGGTAGCAGATATGAGGATAGGTGCACCGCCACGCCACCGGCTAGATGATTATATGGCCGAGTCTTGTGCGGGTGTTTCTTCACCGGTATGGACATTACCCGCACGCAGCTCATGCACTTGGATGCGGCGAGCGAGAGCCGACGGGTTGACAGACAGCAGCAGGCGCCGTCGCCGTGGTCTTTTGGTAGCTCGGGGTGGACGGCCTCGCAGAAATCTAGATTTGCACCACAACGGCCCAGAGCATGTCACGACCGAACCTGCCCGTGGATCGTGCCTTACTCCCGCACCCTAGTGATACAACACCAGAGAAAATCAATGAAATAAAACATGAACATGAATTAAGAGAAAAGATAAATAAACAAAGCAACCAAAACAGTTGCCTTCATCAAATATACATAAATACCAACGCTTATCCTTTTTACAAACCCCGCCACAACAAAGCATGCACTTAAGATTTTACAACCGCTATGACGGACAGGCCCCGCCATACCCCGAATGTATAAGCATCTATGCACTCGTGGTAACATACCAAAAGATAAGCCTCCAAGGAACGGAGCTTTCAATACGTGAAAGGTGATCCTAAAAGCGGATCGACAACCGATGTACCTTTTACTCATGGATGAACGCACTTCGGCGAGGTCAAGATAACAGTACCAAGTATGTGAAATCAGAAATATCTGTAAATGAAATCATAATAGTCTATATAAAGCAGAGAGACATGTATGATAACCAAACTACGCCACAACATAGAAGCGCCATGTCAAGTCGTGACTCATGCCCTAAAAGTCATCCTCATGCCCGTGGAACTCCTTCCTCACCGCCAGCCTAGGTACAAATCATGTGATACGTATAATGTGTCTCGCCCATCTTATGGACCCAATATAGAAAAGGGAATACATTCCTGCTCATCCCATGAACCTAGAGTCGAGTGAATACATTCCGGATGAACCTTAGTCAAGTGAAATACATTCTGATGAACCGGTCCTCAAGTGAAATACATTCCCGGATGAACCGGTCCTCAAGTGAAATACATTCCCGGATGAACCGGTAATCAAGTGAAATACATTCCCGGATGAACCGGTAATCAAGTGAAACACATTCCCGGATGAACCGGTAGTCGAGTAGAACACAGTACTTACACAACAAGGCTATCACACGTGACATGGTCAAGTTTCATAACAACAAGTATAAGCAAGTTACACACGACTCAAGGTACTTTCATTTTATATCAAAGTCCGGATTTTAACCTTAAAGTACTACGTCCGTTAAATTCCTTTTAAGATCCATTTCTTTTACAAAGGTCACCCGATACCCGTAGTATAAAAATAGAGTGACTAACATTGTTAAGTAAACCAAAATGCTTTCCTTAGTAAAATCAAGTAACAACCTTATTTTCCAAACGTTCAAGTTTGCCTAATTTCGAATGCTCAAGTTTCTCATTTTAGAAAAAGGTTTCGTAGTTCATAGTTTTAGTCCTTTAAAACATAACTCTCCTTTAAACGTTTTGAGAAACCTATGTCTTATAAGTGAGTAGGTTATTCTTGTTTATAATCAATCTTATTAAGCAGCCATGATCTAGGAAATGTAATATCATTTTGTCTCATCTTAGCTTCTATGCAGATGGAGGTTTCTACTAGTTTTAATAATACTTCATTAGTCAATACATTTTCCTTTTATTAACGCTGCAGTGGTTTGTCGATACACATTCTGATTTCCGAAATCAGTAAAACATTCTTAAGCCGTTATACCTAACTTCCCATAAAGCTAGTATAACTCTTAAGCTTTCAAAACCCAAGTAATACTCATTCTTTCAAAACGATTCATAAATCTTTTGAAATACTTCAAGTTCTTTATTAACACATATCAAGCCAGTTATTATTCAAATCAGTTACCTTTTTGAAACCACAAAGTATTTGCTTATCCACATAAAGCTGTTATAACCGACTTCCCATAAAGCCGTTATAACACTTTATGTTTTAAACCAATCAAATACATTTAGCACATGTACGTCTACCGTACTACATAGTTCACACATATCATGCTAGAAGAGATAGGAAGAGGTTCACATACCTCGCGACGATTATCGACTAATAGCAAAACGCTCCAAGTACCTCAAACCGCTTACGACACTCTACCAAGCGGATCACTCCACACGCAGACTACAACCTATAGAGGCCACAAAGCGCCTATTAATACCTTTAGATCCCGGCGAGAATATTCTACGTAAAATTCGGCAAAGACCTCCCCGCAACAGCGTAAATCTCCTCCTCTATCGAGGCCGGCTACCAAGCCAAGTGGGGGTTAACACGTCGACCGACGTGTACAATTCTACTACACAAAGAATGCTACACAAGTCTATCAGAATACACCCTATGTAATTACGTCATTCTCTTATTTAAATTCAGCTTAAGTCGCAAGACATTGGTAAGTATTATTCAGCTTAAGTCAAAAGACATTGCCGCACAATTATAATGTTCAGTTCTATATATAGTATACTTCAACTATATATTCCTACAACATGTAATTTCCAATTACAAATGTAAGGTCAAGAATGTTTACCTCGATAAGCCCAAAATTATCCGAGTTTATATGTCGTTCTCAACAAGGTTTAGCTCCTACTCCGTGCGCTCCAAAACGCTCCAAGAAACCCTTAGAAGTGTCTACACAACTTCTACTTAATACTTCAACTACGGGTGAAGATTTTTCCTTAGGGTTTCGTTTAGTGGCTAAAGGAAAGTATAATAGTATTTTCCAAGCCAGATAAAGGGTACTTTGGAAAGTACTACAAGGTATTTGGCTAAAGTATTTTGGGCATTATAACGATACTTGTAGAATACATTTCTACCAAGGGGGGGTAGTATTTTGACTAGCACAACTAGGCTAGGGGGGTTGCTCTCGCCAGAGCCACTAGGCAAGTGGGCTCGGCCGAGGCCTTCAAGAGGGGGAGAGGGGTGGTGTTTGGACGAGAACAAGGTTGAGGGAGAGGAGGATTTTCAAGACTTAGACAATTTTTGGATGAAGAAGTTCATCAACTAAGTGGGTATTTATAGGTCAAGTGAAGGCCAACCAATGGCCAAGATGAAGACAAGTGTGCAAGTGTGTAGGGCTAGATTTAAGCCAAGTGCACCTTATCCATCTACCACAACAACTTGCACAAAATATCCTACCTAACCCCACTCACCAATTCGGCCCAAATTGCCGTCCCCACTCCATCCAATGTGAGGTGACACTTGTCACCCTCCCGTTGGTCCAAAATGTTTCGCCTCTAAAAATCCGCAAAAATTATAAACGACATAGCGGAAATTCCCTACGAAAGCCGTGGAAAACGCTTTCGTCGAAAAACGACTCTAACCGTGTCAGGCACAAAAAGAATTCGCCAAGCCTAAAGAAGTTCGAAAATTTCTACGCACGCCCCCACGCATACTGAAATACGGTATAACATTCTCCTCCTTAGAAACATTCGTCCCGAATGTTCCTTCTCAAGACGGATAACGATAAAGTTCTTCTAATAAGTTGCCAACGCCACAACCGCCACTAAACAACATATGCATGCAAATACTTATATCCAAGTCCACGAAAACACCTCTAACATCACAAACTTTTGTCACTTTGTCGCGAGGTTCTAGTGTCACCGCGACCCAACAAACGATGCGGATCGCATGCGATTCCCGAGGTCTAAAATATACATCCTTCGCACCTTCTCCCTTTACAAGAAATGATCAGATCTATGCTCGCAATACATGCTCGCCTCTACCCTTACTCGTCGACTCTTCTCGAACTCTTGAACTCTTTTAGCATACGCATCACACTTTAGTTTCAAACTTGAGTCACTACCTCCCAACTTGGTCATCCTATTAGCCTCGATCTTCCTTAAGGCTATTCCCGCCTTCACGATCTACTGGTCGAACGTATCCACGAACTCATACGATGGTCATCAAAACTGGGCCTAGCACCTGGTGACCCTACCACCTGGCGGGACCACCCAGAGCTGACCCCACCTCATTCCGGGCTACGGGTTGACACGCAACACGCCCTCAACCCGACCCTCCGTCACGCCAACTCTCTAGTTTCTCGATCCGAAACAACCTTGCTAAATCACATCATGAAAGATACCACTTTCATTTACCCAACCCAGAGACTTATCACACAATATTTTCTAGGCATAAAATGCACTCGACAAGGATCACTGCAAAATCTTGTACTCAAGACACTTACATCTAAGGTCTCAATCGTAATATTCTAAGGTTCATCATTTTCTCACCCCAAAGCTTACCCTTTTTCCCCAACCAAAGTTCCTAAATCACATTTTAGCACAAAGCTATCCGAACATAACACTTAACACATTAACATAACATCAAAACATACAAGCCTCTAGATGGTTATGATATACCGGTTACCGCCCACTCTAATCATAAGTCCACTTCGCAGGCGCATAATCGTAGGCGCGATGAACTCGCCATCGATCCGGCAGGCCGTGCTGCCGCCGTACCTCTCCTATAAGCACGCTTCGCCACATGGCTCGACGGCCGCAGTGAAACAAGCACCGAAAAAGACGACATTCCCGGATGATGTTTGCCACATCGTGCACACCGAGGGGGACATGAATCCCGGCTAGCACTCACGTATACCGTGAACTAAGCCCCGAGCTCGACCAGCCCCGAATACCCCGAACGCCCCAAGACCGAGGGGACCACTGCATCGCGGAGGTACATAACTAGATCGGCCGAGGCGGTCCGCCGAAAGTTACCAAAGGACCTGCTGCTCGCCCTCTTCGCCGATCTCGGCCATTCCGTCGACCTCTCCGTGCCTCACATCCTAGTGCATGAGCTTGCATGCGGCAATGTCCATGCCCTACCAAGAGCTACACCCGCACAAGCCTCGCCAAGTAATCGCCCAGCCCTGGACGTAGCGGTGTACTCTGTCCTCCATATCCGCTACTACTGGAACATACCGAGCTAATGAGTCGAACTCACATTGTACTTCTAACCGCCCGCCCGCCCCGCCAACGTCAAAAATCTGTTTACCGAGCCCTCCTCATTCGCGAGGCAAGAAATGTGCAAGAAATGCCTCGAGAACTCGTCCCAAACTGCTGGAAGTGCATGCTCTTCCCGACAGCCCCACGAATCAAACTACCAATCGCAGATCACGCACTGATGCGAACCCAATACCACCGACTCGCCTCGAGGCTCGATCACTCATGATCCGTCAGCCGCTTGATAAACTCCCGAGGGTCGCCTCGCCTCGATCCATAGAACACCGAGGCTACAACTCGTGAAGTCACGTAGCCTCAAACCGCTCGCCGGGGTGTACTACGGTGCTACTGGGCCGGAATCGCGTGATCCACTTATCCTCATATCTGCCACGACTCGCCAAGAATCGCCATCTCCTTGTACTTCATCTCATCGGCCTGTGCCGGGATCGAGGCTCGTGTATCAGAGTCTCAGCAGCCACCGCCGCGCTCTAAACTCGCTGGCCGGGCGGGCGCCGCGAAACCCGCCGTCTGGCATCGCTCGGTATCGACGGCTCGCGCTCGCACTCTCAGATCTCACTAACAGCCTCCTCGATCGCCTTGCCCATTCGGGCTCAAGGTTTTACGCGGAGGCATAATCGTAAAGGAAAGGAATACATCGTAGGGTCCAATTTATCACACGCCTCTAAGGCACGATCTCGTAATGAGAAGGATGGAAACTAATCCTAAATGTCTCGCAGCCTCGATTATAGATGTGGTGCACAACACACCGATAATCAAGACTCTACTAGACACGGTCTGTAGGCACTTTCCGAGGACTAACTGCTCTGATACCACTTTTGTCACGACCCGAACCCGGGCCCGTGACTGGTGCCTTACCCCGGGCACCCTAGTGATACAACACCAGAGAAAATCAGCGGAAATAAATAAAAAAAAACATGAACATGATTTAAGAGACAAGATAAATAAACAGGCCAACCAAAACAGCTTGCCTTCATCAAATATACATAAATACCCGAACAGCTTATCCTTTTTACAAACCCCGCCCACAACAAAGCATGCACTTCTAAGATTTTACAACGCTATGACGGACAGGGCCCCGCCATACCTCGAATGTATAAGCATCTGCACTGTGGGTAACATACCAAAAGATAAGCCTCAAGGAACGAGCTTTCCAATACGCCGAAAGGTGATCCTAAAAGGGATCGACACCGATGTACCTTTTACTCGCAGATGAACGCAGCCCCGAAGGAGGTCAAGATAACAGTACCAAGTATGTGAAATCAGAAATACTGTAAATGAAATCATAATAGTCTATATAAAGCAGAGACATGTATGATAACCAAACTACGATTCACAACATAGAAGCGCCATGTCAAGTCGTGACTCATGCCCTAAAAGTCATCCTCATGCCCGTGGAACTCCTTCCTCACCGCCAGCCTAGGTACAAATCATGTGATACGTATAATGTGTCTCGCCCATCTTATGGACCCAATATAGAAAAGTGGAATACATTCTGGATGAACCGGTTGTCAAGTGAAATACATTCTGATGAACCGGCCTCAAGTGAAATACATTCCGGATGAACCGTCCTCAAGTGAAATACATTCCGGATGAACCGTAATCAAGTGAAATACATTCGGATGAACCGGAATCAAGTGAAACACATTCGGATGAACCCAGAGTCGAGTAGAACACAAGATTTACACAACAAGGCTATCACACGTGACATGGTCAAGTATCAAAACAACAAGAATAAGCAAGTTACACACCACTCAAGGTACTTTCATTTTATATCAAAGTCCGATTTTAACCTTAAAGTACTACGTCCGTTAAATTCCTTTTAATATCAATTTCTTTAAAAAAGTGCACCCGATACCCGTAGTATAAAAATAGAGTGACTAACATTGTTAAGTAAACCAAAATGCTTTCCTTAGTAAAATCAAGTAACAACCTTATTTTCCAAACGTTTAAGTTTGCCTAATTTCGAATGCTCAAGTTTCTCATTTTAGAAAAAGGTTTCGTAGTTCATAGTTTTAGTCCTTTAAAACATAACTCTCCTTTAAACGTTTTGAGAAACCTATGTCTTATAAGTGAGTAGGTTATTCTTGTTTATAATCAATCTTATTAAGCAGCCATGATCTAGGAAATGTAATATCATTTTGTCTCATCTTAGCTTCTATGCAGATGGAGGTTTCTACTAGTTTTAATAATACTTCATTAGTCAATACATTTTCCTTTTATTAACGCTGCAGTGGTTTGTCGATACACATTCTGATTTCCGAAATCAGTAAAACATTCTTAAGCCGTTATACCTAACTTCCCATAAAGCTAGTATAACTCTTAAGCTTTCAAAACCCAAGTACTACTCATTCTTTCAAAACGATTCATAAATCTTTTGAAATACTTCAAGTTCTTTATTAACACATATCAAGCCGCTTATTATTCAAATCGATTACCTTTTGAAACCACAAAGTATTTGCTTATCCACATAAAGTTGTTATAACCGACTTCCCATAAAGCCGTTATAACACTTTATGTTTTAAACCAATCAAATACATTTAGCACACGTACGCTCACCGTACTACATAGTTCACACATATCATGCTAGAAGAGATAGGAAGAGGTTCACATACCTCGCGACGATTATCGACTAATAGCAAAACGCCCAAGTACCTCAAACCGCTTACGACACTCTCACCAAGCGGATCACTCCACACGCAGATTACAACCTATAGAGGCCACAAAGCGCCTATTAATACCTTTAGATCCCGACGAGAATATTCTACGTAAAATTCGCAAAGACCTCCCGCAACAACAGCGTAAATCTCCTCCTCTATCGAGGCTACCAAGCCAACCAGGGGTTAACACGTCTGACCGACGTGTACAATTCTACTACACAAAGAATGCTACACAAGTCTCATCTGAATACACCTATGTAATTACGATCGCTTCTCTTATTTAAATTCAGCTTAAGTCGCAAGACATCGCTGTAAGTATTATTCAGCTTAAGTCAAAAGACATTGTCGCGACAATTATAATGTTCATTCTATATATAGTATACTTCAACTATATATTCCTACAACATGTAATTTCCAATTACAAATGTAAGTCAAGAATGTTTACCTCGATAAGCCCAAAATTATCCGAGTTTATATGTCGCTCTGAACAAGGTTTAGCTCCTACTCCGTGGCGCTCCAAAACGCTCCAAGAAACCCTTAGAAGTGTCTACACAACTTCTACTTAATACTTCAACTACGGGTGAAGATTTTTCCTTAGGGTTTCGTTTAGTGGCTAAAGGAAAGTATAATAGTATTTTCCAAGCCAGATAAAGGGTACTTTGGAAAGTACTACAAGGTATTTGGCTAAAGTATTTTGGGCATTATAACGATACTTGTAGAATACATTTCTACCAAGGGGGTAGTATTTTGACTAGCACAACTAGGCTGTGGGTTGCTCGCCAGAGCCACTAGGCAAGTGGGCTCGGCCGAGGCCTTCAAGAGGGGGGAGAGGGTGGTGTTTGGACGAGAACAAGGTTGAGGGAGAGGAGGGATTTTCAAGACTTAGACAATTTTGATGAAGAAGTTCATCAACTAAGGGGTATTTATAGGTCAAGTGAAGGCCAACCAATGGCCAAGATGAAGACAAGTGTGGTGCAAGTGTAGGCTAGATTTAAGCCAAGTGCACCTTATCCATCTACCACAACAACTTGCACAAAATATCCTACCTAACCCCACTCACCAATTCGTCCCAAATTGCCGTCCCACTCCATCCAATGTGAGGTGACACTTGACACCCTCCCGTTGGTCCAAAATGTTTCTTCTCTGGTAAAAATCCGCAAAAATTATAAACGACATAGCCGGAAATTCCCTACGAAAGTCGTGGAAAACGCTTTCATCGAAAAACGACTCTAACCGTGTTGTGCACAAAAAGAATTCGCCAAGCCTAAAGAAGTTCGAAAATTTCTACGACGCCCCCACGCATACTGGAAATACGGTATAACAGAGCACTCGCACCGCCTTCGGCGACAGTGGCCCCGTGACTTCGACGCCCGTAGCAGAATGCGGACCGACGGGACCACCTCGGTGTGGCCGATGCGGTAGATCCCATTACGGAAGTGTGGTACCGCCGAGCTTGTTACGATGGCCAGCAGGTCACTTTGCGAGGACTGCTCACAAGCGGCGCCGCAGGTAGGGTCACCATGTGTTCTTTCGCCGGTCTTCATCTCTCCTACAGCTATTCGCCCGAGGGCAAGGTACTACGGGCCAGCAGGTCGCGGCAGGTCGTGGCGCGGTCTCAGCCTAGCGGTCCTCGAACCGCATTTATGCCTTGTCCACGGCAGATCGTGAGGCCTCACCGATGTCGCCAGTACCTTATCGCTCGGATTTGATGTGTATGCCTTGATAGATCCGGTTCTACTGGCCCATATATCTCCCTTATTGCTAGTAGGATAGGATAGAGCCCGTGTCCATAGACCCTTTCGAGGTAGCTACGCCAGGGTGATTCGGTGGTAGCTCTACAGATATATAGGGCTTGTCCAAGGACATATACGCCGCCGACCTCAGCCGACTTGATAGAGTTGATATGACCGATTTTGACGCGTGATCATGGGTATGGATTGGCTAGCTTCGCTATGCCAATGTAGATCGCAGGAGAGTAGTACGGTTCCGCTTTCTCGAGGAGGTTGTTGAGTGAGGGAAACATCAGACGCTGGTGGTAGGTTTATTTCCTACCAAGGCTGGAAGATGGTGCGTAGGGTATATCTACCGTCCACGACCAACTCGGGCGGATCGTGCCTTACCCGCACCCTAGTGACACAACATCGAGTAATCACGAACATAAAACCACAACAAGAAGTAACAAGAAACGCATAACGCTTATCTTTAGAAAACTTTGCCTTTCGCATATATAAATAACAACTTTACAATGAGCTTTAATCCTTTTAAAACCCCGCCCACAACAGTACTATGCACTTCTAAGAATGATACGACAACAATGGCGGATGGCCCGCCAAACCCCCGAATGTAAACACTTACTACGCAGGGACTATACCACCGATAAGCCTCGGAGAAACGGAGCTTCCCAAACGCCGAATCGTGACTCGAGAGCTAGGATCAACGATCGGTGTACCTCAACTCGCGCATGAACGCAGCCTCAAGGAGGCCGCATAACAAACGAGTATGTGAAACTAAAAATATCAGAAATGAAATCATAATAGTCTATAAAGCAGAGACATGTATGATAACCAAACTACGATCGCAATAAATAAGCAATATGTCAAGTCGTGACTCACGCCTCAAAGTCATCACTCAAATATAACTATGGGTCTCGTGCCCATAACATCAATCATGCCCGTGGAATACCTTCCTCACCGCAGCCATGATAGAAAAGCACCAAGGAATACACATGATCACCGGTCCCACTGTGTCCAAATAAAACCGCATGCAGGGTACGAAGGCATAGCCGACTACTAACACCCACGCATCAACAAGGTCGCGAATCAGATTATAAGATCTGTCTAGACCGTCACATGATCAAAGCCGCCACTTGCCCGCAGATTCGATGCGCGCCTAGTCCCGAACTTCCCGCACCCGCATAGGCCAATCTCATCGCCCGCATAGGCATTCTCGCATCGAGGGTAGCTACTCCGGCATCGCCCCGACTTTCGAGTCCGCATGGCCACAAGGACCGCATGCCCATAAAGGACGATACTAACTCGAACTCGTAGCTCGCGATAGCCCTCAGACCCGCATGAGGTATCTCGAATCATAGGTCCATCGACCACTCGAAGTCTACCCCGCATCGGAGGGCGCTTAACTCTAATCATCTCAAGAGATGAATGTCACAATACTATCATAACGATCGATAGTTAATAAGCACAATCCGGAAACCCCTTTACACAACCATCACAAGATACTAACACACGTAGCATCCTAACACGTTTACTTATCAAAGCAACAAGAAAGTATTACAAGACTATCACAAACCAACACAATCAAGTTGTTCACACAAGGTACTTTCTACTATACGATTAACAAGATCGGGTTTTTATCCCCAAAGTACTTTATACATTAAATCTTTAAAAGATATGTTACTCCACAAAGAAACCATCAATACCCGTAGTTTATGAACATAGAGTGATTATCTTTTTAAGTAAATCAATTACTTCTCTTTGTAAAATCAAGTAGTAACATTCTTTTCCAATGTTCAAGTTTGCCTAATTTCCAATGTTCAAGTTTCTCATTTTAGAACGGTTTCGTAGTTCATAGTCTTATTCATTTAAGAATATAATTCTCCTTAAAACTATCTGAGAAACATAAGTCTTATATGTGAGTAGGATATTCTTGTTTATAACAATCTTATTACAGCAGCCATGATCTAGGAAATATCATTTTGTCTCATCTTAGCTTCTATGCATGGGAAGTTTCTCTGGTTTTAATAATACTTAATTAGTCAAAACATTTCCTTTTATTAACGCCGCAGTTGGTTTGTCGATACACATTCTGATTCAAATCAAGAAACATTCTTAAGCCGTTATACCTAACTTCCCATAAAGCTAGTATAACTCTTAAGTTTTCACAAACCAAGTATTACTTCTTCTTTCAAAATGATTCAAGAATCTTTTGAAATACTTCAAGTTCTTTATTAACATATAGCAAGCTAGTTATAGTTCAAATCAGTTACCTTTTTAAAAACCACATGTATTTTCTAACCAACATAAAGCTGTTATAACCAACTTCCCATAAAGCCGTTATAACACTTTATGTTTACACCAGTCAAATACATTTAGCACATGTACGTCTACCGTACTACATAGTTCACACATATCATGCTAGAAGAGATAGGAAGAGGTTCACATACCTCGCGACGAGTATCGACTAATAGCAAAACGCTCCAACCGTCGGCTACTCCTTAAGCTAAGCAGATCGCGCCATACGTAGTACTTCCACCTATAAGGCCACAAGGCGCTTATTAACATTAGGTCTCTTCGTAGAACATTCTACAGAAAATTCGGCAGCACCTCCCCCCCCCGCAACAGCGTAAATCTCCTCCTCTATCGAGGCCGGCTACCAAGCCAACCAGGGGGGGGGTTATACATCTAACCCTAACGGGTACAATTCTACTCCACGGTACTACTACACAAGTTCATCAGAATACACCCTATGTAATTACTGATCAAGATTTTCTTTAAATTCAGCTTAAGTCGCAAGACATTGCCGTAAGTATTATTCAGCTTAAGTCAAAAGACATTGCGATAACTACGCTCAAGACTATATATAGTATACTTCAACTATATAATCTAACAAATGTAATTTCCAATTACAATAGGGGGACAAGGTAATTACCTCGAAAAGCCCAAAATTATCCAAGTATAAAGTCGATCATGGGCAATCTTTTAGCTCCAACTCTGAGTGCTCCAACCCGCTCTAAACCACCCTTAGAAGTTCTAACCAAATTATAAACAATACTCCAACGGACTATGGAGATTTTCCTAGGGTTTTGGGTTTTGTGACTGACGGGAAGTATAATAGTATTTTCTGGGCTTTTCAGATAGGTATAACCTTAGAATACAACAAGGTATATGGCTAAGGTAATTTGGGCATTATAACAATACTTTTGAGAGTATTTCTACCAAGAGAGGGGGTATTTATACGAAAAACACTAGGCTAGTGGGGTACTACGCCACACCCCAAAGGAGAGGGGAGGCTCTCTACCATAAAGGCCTATCTAGGAGTGGGGCTCTGACGAGAGTCAAACAAGAGGGGAGAGGAGGGATTTAACACTTAGGAAATATTTGGAATGGATGAAGAAGTCATCCTAAGGGGTATTTATAGTGTAAGCCAAGGCCAACCAATGGCCAAGATCTTGCCAAGTGCATAGCAAGTGTAGGCCAAGATCTTGCCAAGTGCACACTAGCCAACTAACACAAAAATATCCTACCAACCCTTGACCAAAAGCCACACTTTCGCCACACCATTTCCGCCCAAGGTGTTAATGAGAGGTGACAAGTGTCACCCTCTTGTTGGTCCATAATGTTTCGCCTCTGAAAAATCCGCAAAAATTAAAAATGACATAGCGGAAATTCCCACGAAAGTCGTGGAAAACGCTTTCGTCAAAAACGACTCTAACCGGTGTTATGCACAAATAAATTTCGCCAAGCCACTTTCTCAAGTTCAAATTTTCTACGCACGCCCCACGCATACTCCGAAATACGGGGTATAACATTCTCCCCTCCTTAGAAACATTCGTCCCGAATGTTCCTTCTAAGTCTCAAAACAAACGTGCGCCAGTATATTTTTCACTACTATACTTACGAGAACAATCCTTGCCACGCATGGCCATAGAAACAACCGCACAAATACCCATCCAAGTCCACGAGAAAACACCTCTAACATTTCCACAACCACCTCTCTCCAGGGTCTAAAATATATTTCCTTCGTACCTTCTCTCTACAAAAGAAATGATCACATCTATGCTCGCCATACATGCTCGCTTCTCTCTTTACTCGTCGTAGATACCACTTTGTCACTTTGTCGCGAGCCTTGCTCCGACGACCCAACAAATGGTACCGGCCGCCATGATCCCGAGGATGTCGACACTCAAACTCTTACCACATTCTCGACACGGCTTGATCTAAAACTCGGGTTACTATCTCTAACGTGGTCATCATTAAGGGAACACTCGATGGATCTCCGATACTTTTCCCGAACATCACAATACGAAAGACCGACGATCGCTTCCCACGCCGGACGGCAAATGCTAACATATAGGCAACCTGGCCTATCCTTCACATGAACTCACAAAGGCCCAAAGTAACTCGGGCTAAGTTCCTCAGTTTTTTCCACAACTCGTCACACCCTAACCGGGGTGGTACCTTCAAGAAGACCGACCAATCGAACTCAAAGTGTCGCCGATTATCCGCACGATATCTCCGAAATGCCGTAACCTCTTCTAGACAAGCTTCACTACCCACAATGGCCGGATCAAGCTCAACTAACTATCCAACTCGCCAACATCGAACCAATCGACCAAGAACTTACACTTCCGCCCCTACAAGGCTTCATAAGGCGACATTCGAACATTAAAATGGTAGCTTAAACACTACCTCCACAGAGACAACAATCCCACAACTATCCGGAATCCAAACACCGCCCGAGGCGAATGCGATTCGAGACTCACCGAAGTTCTTAACACATGCTTGGCAAAACTTCCAAACAAAACAGCTGCTCCTCGGCTCCACTGTTCGTCATAAGGTGAAGGTAGGCACCTGCAGCCTTACAACCTTCGATAACTCAACACACCAGTAAACGGTCCTGACCGAAGAACACGATGGGCTGCCCCCATCGACCCGACCACTGGTCGAACGCATCCACGAACTCGTACGTTGGTCAACTAAACTTGGGCCTAACACCCTTGTGACCCACCACAAGGCGGGACCACCACAACCAGACCCCACCACCAAACATGCCGCGGGTTGACCCGCAACGTGGCCTCAACCCGACCCGGCAAGGCGCAAAATGCTAGTTCCCCGAAGGAACAACCTCACTAAACACGTTACGAAAACCTAGCGGTCTTCTTAGCTCAACTACCCTCTTCATTTCATACTACTCGTGACCTATCCCAAACATATACTACGTGCACTATGCACTCCGATAAGGATCAAACATAACGCTACACCTTTTTCGAGATGGCCTTACCTCTAAGGTCTCTACGTATAAAGCTTCTAAGGCTCACACTTTCTATCCCCAAAATCTTACTCGGTTAAACAACCATGATCTAGTCACAACTAACACACTGCTATCAGAACATAGCACCTAAGGTATACTCACCTTATCACATATACTGATTTCTAGAGGGTTAAAGATATATCTATACCTACTGCTTCACTCCCCTTAGTCGTTCTAATCAAACTCGCCTGCAGGCGCAAAGTGAGGAGATGACAAACTACCCACCGATCTGAAGGCTAAGTCCTCCTACAAGGACACTCTTCGACACTGCACTCGACGGCCATAGGTACAACAAGTACCAACCTAAAAGATGACATTCCCGGGATGACGTCGTCACATGTGAACCGAAGCCCCGAGTTCTAACCAACTCTCGTGATACCCCGGTCTCGAACTCCGTGGAAGACCACTCAGACCGCGAGGTGCATAATCTGATCACGTGAGGTGACTCGCCGAAAGTTACTAAAGGACCTTGCCGCTCGCCTCTTCTCGTGTCCTTCGTTAACTCGCCGATTTCTACATCGCTCGCTCGGCTGCGCATAAGCCCGCATACGTGCCATGCTCAAGCCTAATCAAGAATTACTCTTGCACAACCTCTTTTAGATAGTCCTCAAGACTCGCAGACATCGGTATACTGCGTAGCCAAATCTATAGCTAGTAATGTGGTCGGCTTCTTTGCAATCTAAATTCTCTTTCTGGCCGTGGAACCGAAGGTTCAAATGTCATGGCCGCAGAGGAATCGCCGCTGCGGCGAAACTCACTGGGCTAGCGACGCCGCAAAACTCCCGAATGAAGCACTACCCTAGGTAATGATTGGGCCTGTGCCTCGCCACCCTCCGAACTCTACTCGCAGCCTCCCGCTTTGCCCTCCCCGGGCTCGGTTGCCCTACGCGGAGGCATAACGATAAGGGAAAGAATTTCGCCGAGGGTCCAACTTGCAACACAAATTTCTAAGGCACGATCTCTGAGTGAGAAGAATAGAAACCAATCCTAAATATCCTATAGCCTCACGATTATTGGTGTGGTGCACAACACACCGATAATCAAGACTCGGATCGATACTGGTCAGACACTTTCCGAGGATTAATCGCTCGATACCACTTTTGTCACGACCAACTCGCGTGGATCGTGCCTTACCCCGCACCCTAGTGACACAACATCGCAGTAATCACGAACATAAAACCACAACAAGAAGTAACAAGAAACGCATAACGCTTATCTTTAGAAAACTTTGCCTTTCGCATATATAAATAACAACTTTACAATGAACAGCTTTAATCCTTTTTAAAACCCCGCCACAACAAGATTTCTGCACTTAAGAATGATACGACAACAATGGCGGACAGTGGCCCCGCCAAACCCCGAATGTAAACACTTACTACGCAGGGACTATACCACGATAAGCCTCCGAGAAACGAGCTTCCCAAACGCCGAATCGTGACTCGAGAGCTAGGATCAACGATCGGTGTACCTCAACTCGCGCAGATGAACGCACTTCAAGGAGGTCAAGACAACAAATTTGAGTATGTGAAACTAAAAATACTGTAAATGAAATCATAATAGTCTATAAAGCAGGAGACATGTATGATAACCAAACTACGTCGCAAATAAATAAGCAAATATGTCAAGTCGTGGACTCACGCCTCAAAGTCATCACTCAAATATAACTATGGGTCTCAGGCCCATAACATCAATCATGCCCGTGGAATACCTTCCTCACTGCCGGCAGTCTATGATAGAAAAGCACCAAGGAATACACATGATCACCAGGTCCCACCTGTGTCCAAATAAAACCGCATGTGCAGGCACGAAGGCATAGCCGACTACTAACACCCACGCATCAACAAGGTCATGAATCAGATTATAAGATCTGCTCAGATCGCCACATGATCAAAGCCGCCACTTGCCCGCAGATTCGCGCGCGCGCTAGTCCCGAACTTCCCGCACCCGCATAGGCCAATCTCATCGCCCGCATGAGGCATTCCCGCATCGAGGGTAGCTACTCCCAAGATCGCCCCGACTTTCGAGTCCGCATGGCCACAAGGACCGCATGCCCATAAAGGACGATACTAACTCGAACTCTCGTAGCTCGCGATAGGCCCTCAGACCCGCATGAGGTATCTCGAATCATAGGTCCATCGACCACCGAGTCTACCCCGCAGACGGAGGGCTTTAACCCGGAATCATCTCAAGAGATGAATGTCACAATACTATCATAACGACTGATAGTTAATAAGCACAATCAAGGGAAACCCCCTTTACACAACCATCACAAGATACTAACACACGTAGCATCCTAATATGATTACTTATCAAATCAACACGAAGGTATTACAAGGCTATCACAAACCAACACAATCAAGTTGTTCACACAAGGTACTTTCTACTATACGATTAACAAGATCGGGTTTTTATCCCCAAAGTACTTTATACATTAAATCTTTAAAAGATATGTTACTCCACAAAGAAACCATCAATACCCGTAGTTTATGAACATAGAGTGATTATCTTTTTAAGTAAATCAATTACTTCTCTTTGTAAAATCAAGTAGTAACATTCTTTTCCAATGTTCAAGTTTGCCTAATTTCCAATGTTCAAGTTTCTCATTTTAGAACGGTTTCGTAGTTCATAGTCTTATTCATTTAAGAATATAATTCTCCTTAAAACTATCTGAGAAACATAAGTCTTATATGTGAGTAGGATATTCTTGTTTATAACAATCTTATTACAAAGACCATGATCTAGAAATATCATTTTGTCTCATCTTAGCTTCTATGCAGATGGAAGTTTCTACCGGTTTTAATAATACTTAATTAGTCAAAACATTTCCTTTTATTAACGCCGCAGTTGGTTTGTCGATACACATTACGATTTCCAAATCAAGAAACATTCTTAAGCCGTTATACCTAACTTCCCATAAAGCTAGTATAACTCTTAAGTTTTCACAAACCAAGTATTACTTCTTCTTTCAAAATGATTCAAGAATCTTTTGAAATACTTCAAGTTCTTTATTAACATATAGCAAGCTAGTTATAGTTCAAATCAGTTACCTTTTAAAAACCACATGTATTTTCTAACCAACATAAAGTCATATAACCAACTTCCCATAAAGCCGTTATAACACTTTATGTTTACACCATCAAATACATTTAGCACATGACGCTCACCGCACTACATAGTTCACACATATCATGCTAGAAGAGATAGGAAGAGGTTCACATACCTCGCGACGAGTATCGACTAATAGCAAAACGCCCAACCGCGGCTACTCCTTAAGCTAAGCAGATCGCGCCATACGTAGTACTTCCACCTATAAGGCCACAAGGCGCTTTATTAACATTAGGTCTCTTCAGAGAACATTCTACGTAAAATTGGCAAAGACTCTCCCGCAACAACAGAAATCTCCTCCTCTATCGAGGCCGCTACCAAGCCAACCAGTGGGGTTATACATCTAACCCTAACTGCACAATTCTACTCCACTGCAGACTACTACACAAGTCTATCAGAATACACCCTCATGTAATTACGATTCAAGATTTTCTTTAAATTCAGCTTAAGTCGCAAGACATTGCTGTAAGTATTATTCAGCTTAAGTCAAAAGACATTGCCGATAACTACGCTCAAGACTATATATAGTATACTTCAACTATATAATCTAACAAATGTGTAATTTCCAATTACAATAGGGGACAAGGTAATTACCTCGATAAGCCCATAATTATCCAAGTATAAAGTCGATCCCGGCAATCGCTTAGCTCCAACTCGAGCGCCCAACCCGCTCTAAACCACCCTTAGAAGTTCTAACCAACTTCTACACAATACTCCAACGGACTATGGAGATTTTCCTGTGGTTTTGGTTTTGTGGATCGACGGAAGTATAATAGTATTTTCTGGCTTTTCAGATAGGTATAACCTTAGAATACAACAAGGTATATGGCTAAGGTAATTTGGGCATTATAACAATACTTTGAGAGTATTTCTACCAAGAGAGGGGTATTTATACGAAAACACTAGGCTGTGGGTACCCACTGCCACACCCCAAAGGGGAGAGGGAGGCTCTCGCCATAAAGGCCTATCTAGGAGTGGGGCTCTTGGACGAGAGTCAAACAAGAGGGGAGAGGAGGGATTTAACACTTAGGAAATATTTGGAATGGATGAAGAAGTCATCCTGGGGGTATTTATAGTGTAAGCCAAGGCCAACCAATGGCCAAGATCTTGCCAAGTGCATAGCAAGTGTAGGCCAAGATCTTGCCAAGTGCACACTAGCCAACTAACACAAAAATATCCTACCAACCCTTGACCAAAAGCCACACTTTCGCCACACCATTTCCGCCAAGGTGTTAATGAGAGGTGACAAGTGTCACCTCTGTTGGTCCATAATGTTTCGCCTCTGAAAAATCCGCAAAAATTAAAAATGACATAGCCGAAATTCCCTACGAAAGTCGTGGAAAACGCTTCGTCGAAAAAAACGACTCTAACCGGTGTTGTGCACAAATAAATTTCGCCAAGCCACTTTCTCAAGTTCAAATTTTCTACGCACGCCCCACGCATATACCGAAATACGGTATAACATCTACCATCTCATTCGAGTGTTCGACATCGAGGTCGTACCAGATTTTCGGGCCTCGTAGTCGAGAGTTCCCGCACGTGTTTCGGATGACCTTCCGCATCCTCCCGAGAGGAGATAGAGTTTTGTATCGATGTCTTTGCCGGACACTCGCCTATTTCCATTCCGCCATACGTAATGGCACCGCCGAGTTGAGAGAGTCAAGGACCACCGCGAGATTTGCTGGAGAAGCGGCTTCATCGTGCCTAGTGTTTCTCCCCGGGAGCGCCGTATTGTTCGTGAAGAAGAAGGACCGACGCGCATGTGTTGATTACAGTGAACAAGGTGACCATTAAGAACGATACTTCTTCCTGTGATTGATGATTTGTTCGACCAGTGGCGCGAGATGTTTTCCAAGATTGATCCGCGATCGCTATCATCAAAGTAGTCGAGAGGCGGATGTCCCTAGGATCGCATTCGACCGTGACGGCATTATGAGTTCCGGGTCATGTCTTTGGTTGACCAATGCTCCGCAGTATTCATGGATTTGATGAACCGAGTGTTCAATCCATTTTGGACACGCTTGTGATAGTGTTCATTGATGACATCTTGGTTTATTCTCGCCAGAGCGAGCATCGCGAGCATTTGAGACCGTATTGAGAGTTCTCCAGACTAGCAGCTTGTACGCCAAGTTTTCCAAATGTGAGTTTTGGTTAACTTCGTGGCTTTTCGGGCATATTGTCGGCCGATGGCATTCGGTGGATACGCCAAGATCGAGGCATCGTGACTTGCCTAGACCTACTACTCCGCAGTGCGCAGCTTTCGGGCCTCGCAGTTACTATCGGCGTTCGTGGAGAAGTTTTCTTCTATCTCTCGCACCATTGACTACGCCGACTGCACGCAAGTTTCAGTGGACCGATGCTTGTGAGCAGGTTTCCGCTTTGAAGGGCGAGAGATCGACGACCGCCTCTTTCTTACTTCTTCCGCAGGGTCGGATGGTTATGTTGTATATTGTGACGCGTCCGCGTCGCTCGGTTGTGTGTTGACGCACTGGTAAGGTTATAGCGCACGCATCCCGACACCTTAAGAAGCACGAGAGGAACTACCCCACCCATGATTTGGAGTCGGCGGTGATTCATGCTTTGAAGATCCGAGGCACTATTTGTATGGGGTTCATGTGGATATTTATACGCACACAAGAGCCTCCAAGATATCTTCACCAGAGGAGCCGAACTTACGGCAGAGACGGTGGTTAGAGTTGCTTAAGGATTATGATGTCGATATCTGTACCACCCGGAAGGCCAATGTTGCGGCGTATGCCCTTAGTCGTAGGTCGATGGGTAGCCTATCGATGTGCAGCAGAGAGGAGGGGCATGGTTCGCGATTTGCATCGATTAGCGAGCCTCGTGTCCGCTTGATTGATTCCGATAGCAGTGGGTCCGAGTTCGAGAGGTTGCCGAGTCTTCCATCGCCGGCGAGGTGAAGAGGCAACAGCTTGAGGATCCAGCTTTGACGCTGCATCGCGATACGCCCTTCGTGAGGGAAAGTGGTCCTGAGGTAGCACCACGGGTGCTAAGGTTTGAGGGCAGGTTGTGTTCCAGATATTGCAGGACTTGGCGCAGGGTTCTAGGGGAAACACACAAAGCAAGTTAATCTATCCATCCGTGGTCGACCAAGATGTACCACGACCTTAGATCCGTGTATTGGTGGGATGGCTTGAAGAGGACGCTGCAGAGTTTGTAGCTCGGTGCCCGTGTTGTCGCAGTGAAGGCAGAGCACCGCAGGCCCGTGGTTTGTTGCACGATTGAGATCCCGACTGAAGTGGGAGGTGATCAACATGGACTTTATCACGGATTACCTCGCACTCGAGGAGACATGATTCGATATGGGTTATCTTCGACAGTGGTGAAATCAGCCCACTTTCTTCCCGCCAGACGACTTTTTCTACCGAGGATTATGCCGACTTTACATCCGAGAGATCGCCGATCGCATGGAGTCCCTATTTCGATCATATCGCATGCAGAGCCCGCTTCTGGCTAACTCCGGAGGTCTTTCCGTAAGAGTTTAGGACGCAGTGAGCTCGAGTCGCATTCCATCCACGAGCACGGACAGAAGAGCGCACTATCCGCACTTCGAGGATATCTGCGAGCCTGTTATTGACTTCGTGGGTAGCTGGAGGATCATTTGCCTCTAGTTGAGTTTGCATATAATAATAGCTACCACCCAAAGATTCGATGGCGCCTTATGAGGCCTTGTACGAGGAAGTGCGATCGATAGGCTGGTTTGATGGGCGAGGTGCGATTAGGGACCAGATTTGGTGCAAGAAAGTGGATAAGGTGAAGCTTATCCAGAGCGGTTGCTCACACTTCGTAGTCGGCGTAAGTCGATGCAGATCATCGTCGTCGCAGATCCGGAGTTCGAGGTCGTGATTGGGTTTTCTGAAAGCACACCCATGGCGGTGTGATGAGATTCGAAGAAAGGGAAACTCACCGAGGTACATTGGGCCGTTTAGATTGTCCGCAGGTAGGCAAGGTTTCCTATGAGTTGGATTCGCCGTCCGACCCGGAGGCGCAGATCCGTGTTTCATGTTTCTACGCCGGCGAGATGTATCGGATCCATCTAGAGTACACCCGATTGACGATGTCCAGTGACGCGGTTATCGATGAGGAGATTCCATAGCGATAGTCGATCATCGTGTTAGGCTCATGACCAAGGACGTAGCTTCACAAAGTCTTGTGGCGGAACGAGCTCAGGAGGAGATGACGGGAAGGCGAGGACATGAGGCAGAAGTATCCTCACCTATTCCTCACACCTCCAGGTAACTCACTTTCCTACTTGTAAATTTTTCTTTAACATAAGTTGCTTAAGTGCTGTATTGTGGCCATGTGTGGCATTTGCAAACTGTTTAAGTTATGAAGAACCTTATCGCCAGATGTCTTGGGAAGGAACATTCGGGACGAATGTTTCTAAGGAGGGGAGAATGTTATACCCCGTATTTCCAGAGTATGTACGTAACGGCATACGTACAAAATGTTTAGCCTTAAAGATTAGGCATAGGACATTTTTTTGGGCACAACTCACAAAACGAATGGTTTTCCGACGAAACGTTTTACAAAACTCATGACGGAAAATTCGGCTATGTCATTTATAATTTTTGCGGATTTTTCCGAGAGATGGAACATTTTGGGCCAACGAGAGGTGACACTTGTTACCCTCATTGACTAAGAAAGGGGCTAAGGCCTTGGACGATTGGCCTTGTTTTGGGGCTTAAGACATGGGTCATTGTTTGTGGAGTGATTTAAGGAGTAGGGATAGGGGGCACTTGGGCATATCTTGGCCCTCCACTTGCCCCCCACTTGGCTTGATCATGGCCATTGGTTTCCCTATAAATACCCCCCCCCCCCTTTGAAGACTTCTTCATCACAAATCTCCAAGTCTAAAAATCCTCCTTCCCCTCATGAGCTTCTCGTCCTAGCCTCACCCCTCTAGTGAGCCTAGCCAAACACCTCTCCCCTCTAGCCTAGTGGCTTTGGCCGAGAGCCCCCTTGGTAGAAAGTTGTCTTCCAAGTATAGCCACTATTCCAAAATACCCTAGCCCCAAATCCCTTTTAGTATTTAAGTAGGTTGTTGGAAACTTCTAAGGGTTCTCGAGCTATCTGAGCGCAAACTAGAGCTAAACCTCGTCAGGACCGACTTTTATCTTGGATAATATTGGGCTTATCGAGGTAAATAATCTTATCCTTCTATTGTAAAATACATACTGTAGAAGTATAGAAACAAGTATAAAACACTTAGAAGGGTATTAAAGAATAGAAGTGAACTGTAATCACAGTAGAAGGGTAAAACAGAAGAAGAATTGAACTGTACTTACATAGGACTGTATTTACAGTAGACTTGTATAGCTTACCGGGTAGGGAAGTGCTGCCCGATTTTCCGTAGAATTAAGAACCCTCTGCTTAGAATAGTCTACAGAGTAGTCTAGACATTGATAGACGTATCTGACTATTATAGGTTGATTCTCTGCGCGCGACATATTCAACTTGGCAGGTGGATTTCGCCAAGAAGGTATGTGATTCTTCCTATACTCTTGAGCATGATATTTTAAAGTATATATATAGTACGGTAGACGTACGTGTGTTAACTGAACGTAGTTGTACGGCAATGTCTTTTGACTTAAGCCTGAATAATAAAGATCTTGAAGTCTTTTAAAAGAATTATAAATCAGTTTTGAAAGAAGAGGAATATTTGTTTTTAAAACATGAAGCTTAAGAGTTATACTAGCTTTATGGGAAGTTAAGTATAACGACTTAAGAAAGATAAAAGGGACAGTTTACTTATGTGTATATAAAAGACTTATATTGATTTATGGAAAGTATAATAAGATGGTTTGATAAGTAGACATAATATGATGCTATGTGTGTTAGTGTCTTGTAACGTTTGTATAAGAGGGTATTTTTGTTGTGCTTATGTTGTTTAACGATAAGTTGTTATGTTAGTATTATATCACTCACCTCTTGACATGATACCGGGGGTTAAGCTGCCCTCCGATGCGGGGTAGACTCAGGCGGTCTGGGACCATGATTCGAGGATACCTCATGCGGGTCCAGGGGACCTATGCGGAGCTACGAGAGTTCCAGGTTAGTGTGCGACCTTTATGGTCATGCGGTCTATGTGGCCATGCGGACTACGAGTCCAGGACGATGCCGAGGAGTAGCTACCTCGACGCGGGGATACCCCACGCCGCCTACGTGAGTGGCCTACGCGACTACGGAGTTCAGGATTAGGCTTGCATAATGATACTATGGGCGATTGGCCTTGCTTCGATCATTTGCGCCTAGAAAAGACTCATTACGCTTTACTTATTACTCTGATTGTGATGTGGAACTATGCGTTACATTGGTTGTTTCGCATATTTGTAAAATTGGTTTTAAAATGATATGATTTCATTTAAGTACTTTACTTTCGCATACTTAGTACCGTTATCGACCTCCTTCGGGGGGCTGCGTTCATGTCGCAGGTAAGGGCAAGCAGGTGCTAGATCCGCATCCTTAGGATCTTTTGCGTTGGTGTCAGGAGCTCCATCTTCTTCGGAGGCTCGACTTTTGGGTATGATCTCCCTGTTGTAGATAGTTTTTTACAGTCAGGGTATGGCGGGGCCCTGTCCCGCCATAGTTGTTTACTTCCTTAGAGGTCTGTAGTCCTATTGTACAGTTGGAATGTAACTGCCAGATTTTGGTTTATATATATTATGCCGAAAGGCGGCTTTTCTCATATAAACTGTGTCTCAATTTTCATTGATTCATGTCTTGTTTTATATTCCGCTGATTTTCTCTGATGTATGACTACTGGTGCCGTAAGGCACGACCACGCCCCGAACGTCGTGACATAAGGCACCAGTCACGGGCCCGAGATCGGGTCGTGACAAAAATCTAACCATGTGACGCGCCCGTGGCATCCTTCCTCACTGTCGGCGTACACACATACAACACGTATATATATACCTATATATATCTCATGCCCGTGGAATCCCTCATCTCGGGTACATGACTTCATGGGGAGCTAACCCATGGGGTAATAGTCGTATCCGGGAATTTAACCCGCATCCTGGTCGCATGCCTCGGAATCCCTCATCGTAAGCATGTCCAAGGTGCATGCCTCGGAATCCCTCATCGTAAGCATGTCCAAGGATCGACCTCCATGGAAGCGTACCCGTGGAATCCCACATCACTGTCGGTACGTCCCGGTAAGCTCATACTGCATGCCTCGGAATCCCTCATCGAAAGCATGTCCAAGGTGCATGCCTCGGAATCCCTCATCGTAAGCATGTCCAAGGATCAACCTCATGGAAGCATACCCGTGGAATCCCACATCACTGCCGGTACGTCCAGGTAAACTCATACTAGGACAATGGAAGCATACCCGTGGAATCCCACATCACTGCCGGTACGTCCAAGTAAGTTCACAATAAAACAAGGGAAGCATACCCGTGGAATCCCACATCACTGTCGGTACGTCCAAGTAAACTCACAACTTCTTTAGACTTTCATTAACATACAAAATGGATCTCATTTTATGACCTTAAGGCACTTTCCATATCACTTAACAAGTCCGGGGAATTTCAACCCAAAGTACTATGTATTTCTATTCTTTCCAAGATCCCTTTTCCACATAAGACCCCAAGATACTAACACCCGTAGTATCAAGGCTTATCCACATTTCAAACAAGTCACTATACTATTAGAAATATGCTTCGGCTTCTAAATCAAGTGACCCTCATTTAAAACATTAAGCAAATGATGCCTTTAAATCAAATTGCCTTTCTTAGCTTCCATTCTTTTATCTAGGTTTACCTTATTCGAGAAAAACCATTTCTTTAACCTTCCATAAAGTTATTATAACCAACTTCCCATAGAGCTGTTATACTAACTTTATGCTTTAGAAACTAAGACAATCTTATCCTTTCATAAGGCCGTCATAACTAGCCTCCCATAAAGCCGTTATAACTCTTTATGTCTTAGACAACTTCGTTCTTTTTATGACCAAGAGACTTGTACTTCAAATCAAGTTACACAACTTTCCAAAATGCTCCAAGTCTCTTTACTTAGAAGACAAGAGTTCTTAACTTAGACAACAAGTTCTTATCTTTATAATAGTTCCAGAATCAATACTTTCAAATCAAGTATTCCATACCTTTCACATCAAGAAGTCCTTGTCTACCCCATTAGCATAAACCATTCTTATAACCTTTTCTCAAGGACAAGTGAGTTAATCCTCTAACTCAACCGACTAGGCATCTTTAAAACAAGTCAAGTATATCAAATGACTTTACCTTATTTAAATCACGTACGTCTATCGTACCATACAGTTAAAACTACTCATGCTCAAGAGATAAGAAAGTTTTCACATACCTCTTATGTTTAATCCACTTGTCAGGTCCAATATGACGTCCGTAGATATCAACCTATAATGACCATAATACGTGTATTAGCTTCTAGCTTCAACGTAGAATATTCTAATGTAAAGTCCCTTGTTCTACGGGAAGAATTGGACATCACTTCCTTTGTTTCTACTTACTTTTCCACGTTTTTCAAGGTCCGAATTCAATAACCAAACGCCGCATTTAAGGCCCAACAATTCAGCTAACCAAAAGGGGATTACACGCCTTTACAGGACGCGTAAAATTCTGCCCCACAATAATACAAAACAACCCAATAATTCCAAGCCACATTCGGCTAAAATATCACAACAATTATCAATTTCCTTTCAATTTCCTTTCTAATCCAATCTCGTTATTCCAACATGTTATATAAGTCATAACCAATTATATACCCTCCTATTTATAACATGCAACGATTTTTAGCTAACAACCGAATTGATTACAACATGAGTGGCTAATATGCCCATTTTCGGTTTTTCAACAAGACGACAAGACCCAAATCTTTTCAAACTTTAATATAGCAACCATAAGCTCATTTCTTAACTACTATAACTTGAAATCTTCATTTATACAAGAAGGAGAAGATTTTACCTCAAGAAGCCCTCTTTCCGAAATCTTCTTCACTTTAAAATTACCTACACGAACCCTCTACAAGCTTGCCAACACTTTTCCTTCTTGAAGCCCTTCCAAAAATCTCACCGGGGTTCATCAATTTGAGAGAGAGGAGAGGGATTTTTCTTAGGAAACCCTTGCAAATGGCCAAGTCTTGAAGACTTGGCCCTAAAATAAGACCCTCCTTTGGTCAAAAGGATGGGAGGGACACTTGTCACCCTCCCATAGGCCTTCTAATAAAATATCCCCTGTTTTTCGCCCCTTTCTGCGTAAAAATCCCGCCTTGGCGCCGCGGCCCTGCCGCCGGCGCTGCAACCTCAGAGGGTTTTCAGAAATATCGGCGCCGCGGCCCTGCTGACGGCGCCGCGGCGCTGCGACGCCTGCTGGGAAGTCTGTCCTCTGCGCCAGCCCACAGAACTTCTAACGCCCGTAACTTCCTACCCCGATGTCCAATCGACGAGTGGTTTGTTGCGTTGGAAACTAGACTCAACGAACTTCATACAAGTCTTTTAAAACTCTTCAAAACTCCTAAAGAACTAGGAGATATACCGCTCCAAAGTTGACTGAAAGTCTTCCCACAACCTTTTGCCAACCTAAGTTTCCAACTTCAAAATATTATTTCCTTTCGTACGTTCTTATCTTATCCTCTTGAATTTACGGGGTGTAACAGGAACATTCGGGATGAATGTTTCTAAGGGGGGAAGAATGTTACACCCCGTAGTTCTAGGATTCCCAGATTTGGTATTCGGACTTCTGGGAATATAATAGAATTATGGAATTTTATTTCCGAATTTGGTCACGTGGGGCCCACGCGGAAAATTTACGGTTTTGTGGGGCCCACTTTGTTTTCGAGATTTTGGATATTATGGATATTTTCGGGAGATGAAATATTTTGGACGAGTAGGGGGGCGACACGTGTCACCCCCATGTGGCCATGTTGGCCGAACTTAGTGTGACAAGTGGCCCTTGGCCGAAATGTGGTGCCAAGTGGCAAGCCACTTGTCCCAACCTTTGTGTAGACATGTGGAGGGTGGGACCCACACACACTTGTCCCCCAATCTCACCACACACTTGCCTTGATACTAGCCTTTGATTTCTCTATAAATACCCCGCTTGAATGCAAGACTTCTTCATCCCACACTTAGAGTTTTCCAAAGCTTGAAAAATTACTCCCTTCCTTCTAGGTGCTCTCGGCCATGGGCTGAATTTTTTGAGATAAAGTTGTCCAAAAATCCTTAAACTTTTAAGTGTTCTTCCTTAAGGTGTTAGGAAGATTGTGAACCAAGAGTTGGAAAAGATTTCACACCCCTAGCCTTTGAAACCCCTCTTGGCCGAAACTTGCCAAGTTTGTGCATAAGTGTTCTTCACTTTTTGAGGTTAGATCTTGAAGAGAAGTTGGTTAGGAGCTTCTAAGGGTTGCTTGGAGAGGGTTGGAACGTAAGGAATTGGAGTTAAACGTTGCTCAGGATCTACTTATTAATCTTGGATAATTTTAGGCTTATCGAGGTAATGATCTATGTCCTTCTATTGTAATTGGAGATTACATATTGTAGTAGTTTATAATTGAATATATGATATGTGGAAGGAAAATTGAAAAGTTATAGACTATTGGTATATTGTGGGGCAGAATTGTACACGTCCGGTTAGGCGTGTAATCCCTGTTGAGTTGTTGGCTATCGGTAGCGAGCCTTGATATAAGTGTATATATATGTGGATACGGGGGGGAGGTGCTGCCCAATTTTTCGTAGAGTAAGGAACCTGATACTTAGAATGTTCTGCGAAGAGAACTAGAAGTTGGTAAGATGTATTGTGGTTCTTATAGATGAATATTCTACGCGCGGCATACTCGACTTGTCTAGTGGATTAAGCCGAAGAGGTGTGTGATTCTTTCTATTCTCTTGAGCATGATTATTTGTGAAATATATAGTGCGGTAGACGCACGTGTGTTAAAGGAGTTGGATTTCCTTTTTGTGTCCTTGACTTGATTCTAAATGTTAAGTGGTTTGATATGAAATGTTAAGGACTTGTATTGTGTTAAAAAGTTGTGAAACCTCATTCGTTAGTAATGGGTACTTGGTCTTTAAAAGAATAAAGTTATCTTGATTTCGGAAATGTGAGTAGTTGTCCTTGGTTGGTTTAAAATGTAAAGTGTTATAACAACTTTATGGGAAGTTCGTTATAACGACTTTATGAAAACGAAAGAATGGTTTTATAATTGGATTTAAAATGGTAACTTGACTTTAAAAAGGAGAAGTGATTTGGTTTAAAAAGAAGGCATGGTATTGTCTTGATTTGTTTAAAAAGGAAGGTATGAAAATTGTTTTGGTTTACTTGAAAAGATAGTTACTCTACTTTGATACTAGGGGTATTAGTATCGTGTGACTTTTGTGAAAGAAATGGACCTTTTTAAGGAGTTAAAATACGTAGTACTTTGGGGTTAAAACCCGGATTTTGGCATAAAATAAAGTACCTTGAGTTGTGAGTAACTTGCCTATGTTTGCTTGTGATAGCCCTATTGTGCAAGTGTTGTATCCTTAGGTTACCGCGTCTCTCGGTGGAGGGCCGGTTATCTTGTCGTTACATGGACATGTCTACACCGATGAAGAATTCCGGGGGCATGCGGCCATGCGGCGGGTTAAACTCCCGGTATGTTATTTTGCCATGGACTAGCTCTCCATGAGGGTTACTGATGCAGGTTGGTTCTGGTAGCTAGCCCCCGTACTTGCCCCGGTCGTTGCTGATGCAGGTTGGTTCTGGTAGTTGGCTTTCGTACTTGCCCCGGTCAGTTCTTTATAGTGTCATTCCACGGACTAGTTCCCCACGAAGTTTCGTGATGCAGGAGGTTCTGGTAGTTAGCCCCCGTACTTGCCCCGGTCAGCGACGTGACGCAGGTGGTTCTGGTAGTTGGCTTCCGTACTCGCCCCGGTCAGCTTCGTGACGCAGGTGGAATGAGGTTGGTGACGCAGGTGGTTCTGGTAGTTGGCTTTCGTACTTGCCCCGGTCGGATGCGCGACGCAGGTTGGTTCTGGTGGCTATGCCTTCGTACTTGCCCCGGTCAGTTTTATAGCATAGTTGGTACGGTAGGTTCTGGTAGTTGGCTTTCGTACTTGCCCGTCGATTGATGATGCGGTAGTTACGTAGCTATGCCTTCGTACTTGCCCCGTACGGTTCTTATGACACAGGTGGGACCTGGTGTTCATGTGTACTCCTTGGTGTTGTTATATCATAGACTGCCGGCAGTGAGGAAGGAATTCCACGGGCATGATTGATATTGTGGGCGTGAGACCCATGGTTATCTCCGGAGGCTTATCTTTTGGTATGATTCCTTGAGATTGTAGGTTCTTGTACATTCAGGGGTATGGCGGGGCCCTGTCCCGTCGTTGTTGTTATAAAACTCTTAGGTGCATGTAATTGTAAAGGTGGCTTGTAAAGGATGTAATTGTTCAGGTTTTTATATATATGCAGAAAGGTGACCGTTTTGGTTAGCATGTTTTTTATTTTATATCTTGTTTCATGTTTAAGTTATTTTATTTCCGCTGATTTTCTCTGATGTTGTATCACTAGGGTGCCCGGGGTAAGGCACCAGTCGCGGGCCCGAGGTCGGGTCGTGACACATTCCTTTCTAAAATAACCAAGACAATACCATGCGAGGTACAACATATCCCGGCCTATTCTGGGACTCGGGGTAAACATAAAGGATTGTACACATAAAACTATCACAAGCAACTATGTACATTTTAAATTACATTTTGACTCTCATTAGCCCAAATAGAATGACCTATCATTTTCTTTGAAAATCCAAAACACTAACAAGTCATTCATTTTATACACCAAGGCACTATTACATAGTTCATTAAGGATTAATATCCATTACAACAATTGTACGTCCGCCGTACATTCACTTTATAAACTCAAGGCACTTTCATTTCATGTACTATATTAAGGATTTAATCATGGACATTCTCACATGATTTCCTTATAACCTTTTATACTATCTCTTGACTTTCCACAAACAGTTATAACCAACTTTCCATAAAGCCGTTATAGCATCTTTCATTTTAGAAAAACTATAGCACTACCACATCTCTCCTTTTAATACAACCAAGGCATTATCACGTCATGTAAGGGAGTTGAACCCAAAGTACTACGTACATTCACTTCTTTACAAGAAGACTCAAATCATGTAATGTTAGGGAAATAAACCCAAAAGTACTATGTACATCTATTCTTTATATAAAGAATATTTTCATGAAATGTTAGGGAAAATGAATCCCAAAATACTTTTTGTTACACCCCGTAATTATAGGACATGTTTTAAGAACGTACGTAAGAATCCCAAATGTTAAGATTTGAGACTAGTAAAAATTTATAGGAATTATGGAATTGTCGGAAAACGTAATATTGTGACGAATGGGAGGGCGACACGTGTCACCCCCCCTTAAGTGGGCTTGGACGAAATTTAACATGGGTATAAGGGTCATTTGACCATTATTAAGATGACAAAGTCTTGCAAGTAGTAGAGCTTGATAACATTGACTTAGTCAATGGGGCCACATGACTTGATATTTAAAAGAATTGCATCCAAGCCACACATATGTACACATCTTGACCCTCCATGTTAATATATAAAGATACTAGTAGTGAGACAAGCTTTCCATACTTAGAAAAATTTCAAGAAAATTGGATGAAAGTTGAAGGAGCTCTCGGGTTCACCTTGTCCAAAAGAGAAAAAAAATTATTTGTTGTCCAATAAGCTCCACACTTTAAACCAAGGTTAATGAGGGTATTGTAAGGGTATCTCAATAGAAAGATCCCGGAAAAATAGCGTTTTTGTATTAGTCGCAAGGTCAAAACCTAGTTGCTTTCCTAGGTTTTGATTGGAAGATTAAAGGAAAGTTGTTTGTGATATTCTAAGGGTCTCAAGTGGCGGATTGAAGTGTCAAGTAGAGGATCTAAGTTGCTAGGGAGCGACTTCGGATTTGAAGGTGGACTAAGGCTCGTTGAGGTAACAATCTTGTTCTCTTAAAGTGTTACAAGATTATATATTGTTGTTAGCCTTACATTTTACTAGCATGAAGTATATGTATTGAAGATTGATAAGTGATATGTATTGTTGTAGCCTAAATCTGAAATGATATATTAGCCATTTGAAGTTGGATTACAATTTGGTCGTTAATTAGAATCGTCGCATGTTACTTACTTGAACATTGTAGTAGTTTATTGCGACTTGATATCATGTTATACTAAACAACTTGGATTGAAAATGTTACACCCCGTAAGTCCAGGACATGTATAAGAGAATGTACGTAAGGAATCAAGACTTGGAAATTAGTACGAAAGGAAGAATTGTTTTTCCGACGGAAAATCTTCCGAACGCCGGAAAGGAAAAATGCTCGTTGATGAGAATTGTATTCTCAAAATGTATTATTTGAGGATTATGGAACTTTTTAACATTATGGAAATTTATTTTTTACGGATTTGGTCATGTGGGGCCCACCCGAGGAATTTTACATTTTTGTGGGGCCCACGAGGGTTGCGGAATTTTATGGACGAATGAGAGGGCGACACGTGGCACCCCCACACATGGTCTTGGTCGAAATAGTAAGGGGTAAAATGGTCATTTACCATCAAGGAAGATCAAGTTTTCAAAGCTTGATATTGTTGACCAAGTCAACTTGTCCACTTGGCTTTGCATTAATTTCTCTTCATCCTAGCACACAAGTGTGTTAATCTAAGCCCTCCAATATGTTTTATATACTAAGCTAGTGCAAGACAAGCTCTTCTAACACTTAGAGAAAAATCACAAAACCTTGTTCTTCAAAGAGACCTCTCGGGTTTGCACATATCTCCCACACAAAAATTTGTAGTTTTGATCCATTGTTCACAAGACTTAAACCCAATGTCCCTAAGGGTATTGTAAGGATATATCAATAGAAAGATTTCGGAAAAGTGGTGTTTTCGTATTAGTCGCAAGGCGGAAACTTAAGGAGTTCTTCAACTTTGAAGTTGGAACTTGAAGATGGGTTCTTCATAGGCTTCTAAGGAGTGCTTGGAGCGGATTGGAACCTAAGGAAAGGAGCTAAGAATTGCTAAGGCGCGACTTTGAATCTTGGAATTTTTAAGGGCTTATAAAGGTATAATCTTGTCGTTTTAGTAATTAAGTTTGCTTATTGTTGTAGATATGGATATTAGCAAGCATGAGTTATATATTATGTAGTTGGATAAGTATATTGGCTATTGGAACCCTAATCCGTAAACTAGCATGTTTAGCCTTAAGATTACAATTCAAGTCGATTATTAGTTTAAGTCGTCGCATGTTGTATAAAGAAAGAAATTGTAGTTGTTGAAGTTGTTTATGACTATATAACATGTTAGACCTTAGAACTTGGGATTGGAAAAGACTTTGAATTGTTGGGGGTTGTGGGCCGAGAATGGCTTGATTATGGAACTACTTCGTATTATTGTGGGGCGGAATTTTACATGTATTGTAAGGCGTGTAATCCCCTTTGTTTGGTTGTTGTTTTGAGCCTTAAATGTGGCGTGTTGGTTATTGTATTCGGCCTTGAAAAAGGTGGCAAAGTGAGTAGAAACAAAGGAAGTGCTGCCCGATTTTCCGTAGAATTAGAGACTGTATACTTAGTATTATTCTGCGTTTGAGACTAGAAGTTGATAGTCTTGTTGTGACCATTATAGGTTTACACTTCTACGTACGACATATTCGGCTTAGCTTGTGGATTTAGCCGAAAAGGTATGTGAACTATCTCCTCTTCTAGCATGATTCCTTAAGATAAAGAAAGTATGTTCTACTCCTTAAATGATCCATTCCTTGGTTGTATTTGGATTGCCTAAAATAGAATTCGTTCTATGTACTCCCTTGATTGTACTTTGATGTTTAAATTGTAAGTTGTATAATCCATTTCCTTAGTGAAGTTTGGATTCTTAAAAGTGGAAGTATTTTACTTAAAGTACATAGAGTCTTGAAAAAGAAGTGGTTTCCAAACCTTTTGGCTAGTGCCTTAGTTCCAAAACCTAAGGGTCGTTATAATGACTTTAGGGGAGTTAAAGGAGTGATTTACTTAATTGTTTTAAGAGAGGAGAAATGACATGATTTAAGAGAAGTAACTTGTTTTAAAGGTGTGAGTTACTTGAGGTTTAAAAGTAGAAGAAACTTGTTTTCTAAATATTAAGAGACTTGAAGTATTTTGGAAAGTTAAGAACTTGATTTGTAAGTTTGTGATACTTGGTTTTAAGTATAAGTCTCTTGGTTATAAAAAGAATGAAATTGTCTAAAAATCATAAAGGGTTATAACGGCTTTATGGAAAGTTGGTTATAACGGCTTTATGGAAGGTTAAGAAAGTTGTCTATTTTGATTATTAGGCATAAGTTGCCTAGATTGTGAAAATTTGAAGTTACTTGATTTCAAGCTCTGAAAAGAGTTTTCTAAAAGTGTAGTAACTTACTTTGAAAAATAGACATACATTGATACTACGGGTGTTAGTATCTTGGGGTTTTACATAAAAAGGAGTCTTTTGAAAAGAATGTACGTAGTAGTTTGGCTTGTTTAATTGAGAATTATTCTATGTGTGCCTTGATAAGTACTTTGGCTTGTTTAATTGAGAATTATTCTATGTGTGCCTTGATAAGTACTTTGGCTTGTTTAATTGAGAATTATTCTATGTGTGCCTTGATAAGTACTTTGGCTTGTTTAATTGAGAATTATTCGATGGGTGCCTTGATAAGTACTTTGGCTTGTTTAATTGAGAATTATTCTATAAGTGCCTTGAGTTTATAAAATGAAAGTCTATAGATTTTATGAACTTGCCTATGTGAGCTGGTGATAGCCTTTGAGTGCAAGTATTATGTTTTATTACGCTGCGCGACTTCGGTTGGAGGGTCGGCTGTCTTGTTGTGAGTTTACTTGGACGTACCGACAGTGATGTGGGATTCCACGGGTATGCTTCCATTATTTGTGTTACTCCTTGGACATGCTTACGATGTGGGATTCCGGGGCATGTGACCAGGAGGCGGGTTAGATTCCCGGATTTATAATGTCATGTCAGTGCCTTAAGTAAACTAAAATGAGTGTATATGAATAAGACTAATAAGAAGTTAGGGATTTCTTAACTTATTTATTTATTGTGTGACGGCCGGTTGAGATGGGGTAAGAGTATAAATGAGGGGTAAACCCCCAAGACGTTATACCACCTTCTCCAGGGTAAGAGTATAAATGAGGGGTAAACCCCCAAGACGTTATACCACCTGCTTTACCACCTTCGCCAGGATAAGAGTATAAATGAGGGGTAAACCCCCAAGACGTTATACCACCTGCCTCAGGGTAAGAGTATAAATGAGGGGTAAACCCCCAAGACGTTATACCACATGTTTCCATGGATTTTCTACCCATGATTTGATCGTGAGTCTCCTATTTTATATTGTAAGTATACTACTATTTACTCTCATTGTTAGTAAGGCATTGTGTACTGTTATTTGAGTAGTGACTTTGAGGGCATGCGTCCCTGACTTGATATGATTGCTTATGTATTGTGTACTGTAGGTTGGCAATCATACATGTCTCTGCTTTGTTTAGATTATGATTTCATTACGATTTCATCGCTTTTCACATACTTGGTACATTCTTCGTACTGAACTCCTTCGGGGGACTGCGTTCATGCCGCATGTTTAGGTACGCTGTTTGGTGATCGGCAGGTGTAGGACCGCCGTAGTTTTGGATAGCTCCTTCGCTCGGAGTTTATCTTTTTGGTATAAGTTCTTTCAATGTGCTTTGTACAGCTTATGGGTACGGGCCTTGTCCCGTCATAGTTCAGTAAAACTCTTAGAGGTCTGTATTCATATGTGGGATTGGACTCATGTACAGTGTAGTGTCTTTTTATTATGTATATTATATGGCAGCCTTGTCGGCTTGCCCTTGTACGTATGTTGGTTTTGGAAAAAAATATTGAGGTGTTATTTAATTTTCGCAGTTTACTTAGTTGTTAAGGTAGAAGGGTGCCCAGGTAGGGCACCAGTCACGGGCCCGGGGTTCGGGGCGTGACAGAGTTGTATCAGAGCGATCCTCTGAATGTCTACGATCGTGTCTAGTAGAGTCTTGATTATCGGTGTGTTGCGCGCCACACCCATAAACAGTGAGGCTACAGGACATTTATGAGTTGGTTTCTATTCTTCTCACTCTAAGATCGTACATGAGTGTGTTAGTAAGATAATTCCTCTCGACGTGATTTTGTGTTACGCTTATGCCTCGCGAGAATGATACGCCAAGAGGCAAAGGAGTAGCAGGAGCTACTAGTCAGACTCAGAGAGTTGATAGGGCTTATGCCCAGGGTATACCGGATATTGTGCCGCAGTCGGCGAGTTCTTCTGCGCCAGGGTTTGAGGCCCCAAAGACTGCATCCTCGGTTTCTCGATTAGGAGAAGACTACTGGTCGCGAGGAAGCGATTATGTTATTGACCAAGATAGCGGTGCTACTGATTACATCGCAGGAGGTTATTCGGCAAGATGCATGTGTGTACAGAGGGTAGAGAGCCAACGCAGGAATCAGCGTAAGAGGGCTAGACCGGTTGGTTATCCCGGTAAGTTCTTGGACGAGCAGCCTCAGCAGCGAGTGAGATATTCGTCCCAGCCTACCCAGTACATACCCCCGCAGCTCACAGGTGGGAGATTTGATCCCACAATGTATTTAGGAGCCGGTCCAAGCTCCAAGGGTCGAGGTTCTCAGAGGAACAGAGGATTTTCTCAGTCGAGGCCACTTTTTCCTCAGTGTTTCAGATATGGTAAGCGTCATTCGGGGAAATGTCGTTATGGAACAGGTGTTTGTTTTTATTGTGGCCGTCCGGGCCATATTCTGAGGGTATGTCCTTTTAGAAAGAGCGCCGGTAGGGTGGCTCAGCCTATGAGGCCGGTAGTTGGTTCCCTTTCCTCCACACAAGGCGTCCCAGCGGTGTTCAGATGTCAGCCAGCCGTGGTAGAGGTCAGGGTGGAGTTATAGTTCGGGCGGTCCTTCGAACCGCATAGCTGACGTGACTACGGGACAGGATCAGGAGGCGACATCGCATGGGGTTACATATATACTTCGATTCTTTGGAATCATACGTGCATTGGTAGATTCAGATTTTGCCCTAGCATATATGTTTTCCCTTTGTTGCTAGCAGTTGTAAGTGATAGTACCCCAGAGGTAGGAATACTTTGATTAGTAAAGTGAAAAGTTAAGAATGTTGACAAGAATGGTAAGTGAACTGAGACTATAGTTGTGTAGAGTTCACAAGTTGTAATTGCCCCATAACAGTGTAAGACTAATAGGGAAGAATGTACGGTAGAAATACTTTGGCTTATGTGACAAACCTCTAGTGAATAAGGGGATAGGGTGAGAAGTACCTTGAGATAAGAGAGAGTTTTAGTTCAGACTAAGAATGAGAAGTTAAGGGTGACGATGAGTCGGGTTATGGACTCCTTTCGGGTCAACCGATAGTATGGAATGGGGTGATGTTAATTGGTAATAGTCCCGCTATGTGATAGGGTCCCGGGGATGCAAGGCCCAAGTCTAGTTGATCGTTGTACGAGTTCGTGGATGCGTTCCACCGGAACTAGGTCGTAAGGACCGAGAAAAGCCTTAACGGGAATGTATGTAGCATAATGGCCAAGTTTGGATAGTAAATCCAAGGATTGGGGAACAAGAAGCAATATTGAGATTTTGTACGTATGTTGTGGTGGCCATGTGTGGCATCGTTGGTCTTGTGCAGTTTTGATTGATAGGCATAGTATAGAGTTTATGCCGGAGTTTGTATAGCTTGGCAACCGACTAAGAACATTCGGGGACGAATGTTTCTAAGGGGGGAAGAATGTTACACCCCGTAAGTCCAGGACATGTATAAGAGAATGTACGTAAGGAATCAAGACTTGGAAATTAGTACGAAAGGAAGAATTGTTTTTCCGACGGAAAATCTTCCGAACGCCGGAAAGGAAAAATGTTCGTTGATGAGAATTGGATTCTCAAAATGTATTATTTGAGGATTATGGAACTTTTTAACATTATGGAAATTTATCTTTTACGGATTTGGTCGTGTGGGGCCCACCCGAGGAATTTTACATTTTTGTGGGGCCCACGAGGGTTGCGGAATTTTATGGACGAATGAGAGGGCGACACGTGGCACCCCCACACATGGTCTTGGTCGAAATAGTAAGGGGTAAAATGGTCATTTACCATCAAGGAAGATCAAGTCTTCAAAGCTTGATATTGTTGACCAAGTCAACTTGTCCACTTGGCTTTGCATTAATTTCTCTTCATCCTAGCACACAAGTGTGTTAATCTAAGCCCTCCAATATGTTTTATATACTAAGCTAGTGCAAGACAAGCTCTTCTAACACTTAGAGAAAAATCACAAAACCTTGTTCTTCAAAGAGACCTCTCGGGTTTGCACATATCTCCCACACAAAAATTTGTAGTTTTGATCCATTATTCACAAGACTTAAACCCAATGTCCCTAAGGGTATTGTAAGGATATCTCAATAGAAAGATTTCGGAAAAGTGGTGTTTTCGTATTAGTCGCAAGGCGGAAACTTAAGGAGTTCTTCAACTTTGAAGTTGGAACTTGAAGATGGGTTCTTCATAGGCTTCTAAGGAGTGCTTGGAGCGGATTGGAACCTAAGGAAAGGAGCTAAGAATTTCTAAGGCGCGACTTTGAATCTTGGAATTTTTAAGGGCTTATAAAGGTATAATCTTGTCGTTTTAGTAATTAAGTTTGCTTATTGTTGTAGCTATGGATATTAGCAAGCATGAGTTATATATTATGTAGTTGGATAAGTATATTGGCTATTGGAACCCTAATCCGTAAACTAGCATGTTTAGGCTTAAGATTACAATTCAAGTCGATTATTAGTTTAAGTCGTCGCATGTTGTATAAAGAAGGAAATTGTAGTTGTTGAAGTTGTTTATGACTATATAACATGTTAGACCTTAGAACTTGGGATTGGAAAAGACTTTGAATTGTTGGTTGTTGTTGGCCGAGAATGGCTTGATTATGGAACTACTTCAGATATTAAGCGTAATTTTACACGTATAGTAAGGCGTGTAATCCCCTTTGTTTGGTTGTTGTTTTGAGCCTTAAATGTGGCGTGTTGGTTATTGTATTCGGCCTTGAAAAAGGTGGAAAAGTGAGTAGAAACAAAGGAAGTGCTGCCCGATTTTCCGTAGAATTAGAGACCGTATACTTAGTATTATTCTACGTTTGAGACTAGAAGTTGATAGTCTTGTTGTGACCATTATAGGTTGACACTTCTACGTACGGCGTATTCGGCTTAGCTTGTGGATTTAGCCGAAAAGGTATGTGAACTATCTCCTCTTCTAGCATGATTCCTTAAGATAAAGAAAGTATGTTCTACTCCTTAAATGATCCATTCTGTTACACCCCGTAAATTCAAGAAGATAAGATAAGAACATTCCAAGGAATATAAGATTTGAAAGTGGAAAGATAAGGGGACAAACATGTGTTGGACGGATTTTGAGTCTACCTTGGAGTGTTGTACCCCAGTTGTTAAGAATTTCAAGGTGTTTAAAAAGCCTAGTGTGTAGTCCGTAAATCTAGTTCCCAACGCAACAAACCGTTCGTCGATAGGACATCAGAGTCAAAAGTTATGGAAGTTTCAAGTTTGGTGCGCAGTCAGGCAAAACAGTTGTTTCGGTTCAGTGCAGTACGCGGCCGAATGCGCGACGCGTTGTACGCGGGTTGGGTTCGCTAAGGTTGCAGCCGCGCCGGAATGAGGCCGCGCCGAACGCGGTAATTATTCTAAGTGGAGCCACACGCGGCGTGGCGCGCGCCAAGCGCGGATAATTCGCAGAAAGGGCGAAAATCGGGATATTTTGTTAAAAGCCTATGGGAGGGTGACAAGTGTCCTCCCATCCTTTGACCAGAAAGGGTTTATTTTAGGGCCAAGTCTTGGAAGACTTGGCCATTTCATTTTTGAAAACCCTCCTAAGAACGCCTCTCCCTTTCTCTCTAGTTTGTGAAGAAAACCTAGCCTAAGGGGAAAATTGTTGGAGCGGCGGCAAGAAGGCAAAGTGTGGGTGAACTTGTGGGAAGCGCTGGTGGGCGTAGTTAACGGGCAAGAAGTGGAAGAAAAGGGCTTTTGTGGGCTATTCCAAAAGGTAAAAGTTTCCCCTTCTCTTGGATATGGGTTAATACTTGTTATAGTAGTTTAGAAATGAGCCTGAGGCTGTTATATTTAAGTTTGAATAGATTTGGACCTTGTTGTCTTGTTGAAAACTGAAATGGGCATGTTAGCCTTAAGATGATAACTTCAATTTGGTTACTAATTTGGTCGTCACATGTTGTAAAGGGGGATTGTAGTTGTTGAAGATGTCTAGGTCTAGATATCATGTTAGACCTAAGAACTTGGATTGGAAAAGAGTTGAAAGGGGTTTAGGATTGGTTTATTGTTGGCCAAGAATGGCATGGAAATTATTGGTTTATTTTGTATTATTGTGGGGCGGAATTTTACACGTATTGTTAGGCGTGTAATCCCCTTGTATTTGCTGAATTAATTGAGCCTTAAATGTGGCGTTTGGTTATTGAATTCGGCCTTGAAAAAGGTGGCATAGTAAGTAGAAACAAAGGAAGTGCTGTCCAAATTTTCGTAGAATGTAGGGACCTTGAACTTAGTTTATTCTACGTTCGAAGCTAGAGTTTGATAGACGTTTTATGACCCTTATAGGATTGAAGTACTACGAGTAGCATATTCTACTTAAGGGGGATAGTACTGTGGAGCATTTTGCTAACCGTCGATAATCGTCGCGAGGTATGTGATTCTTCCTATCCTCTTCAGCATGATTATTTGTGAAATATATAGTGCAAAGATGACGCGTGTTAAAGGAATTTGATTTCCCTTGTTGTGCCTTGACTTGATATGAAGTGTAAATGTCTTGATTGTTTGAAAAAGTAGGAAAATCTTATTCGTTAGTAATGGGTACTCGGTGGTTAAAGAATAAGCCCTCTTGGTCTCATAAGGGCTTATAGTTGTAATTGGTTGGTTTAAAACATAAAGTGTTATAACGGCTTTATGGGAAGTTTGTTATAGCCACTTTATGTAGGTAAAAGAATGGTTTGTTGATTTCAAAAGATAAGAGACTTGACTTATAATTGACCTAAATGGTGTTGAAAAGTGTGAAACCTCATTCGTGAGAAATGAGTACTTGGTTTTAAAAGAATAATGTTACATAAATTTGAAATGGGAATAAGAATCGAACAAGCCAATGCAAGCGTTAATAAAGGAAAAGGTAATGACAATTAATTATATTAAAACCAAGAGAAACCTCCATCTGCATAGAAGCTAAGATAAGACAAAATTGTATTACATTTCCTAGATCATGGTCATTCTAATAAGAATTATTGTAATCAAGTTTTGATCTTCTTAAAAATTCCAAAGTAAGGAACTCGATTTCCAAAAGAAAAGAGACTTAAGAATTTGAAGTGTTTTGGTTTAAAAGAAAGGCATGGTTTTGTCTGGACTTGTTTTAAAACATAAAGTGTTATAATAGCCTTATGGGAAGTTAGTTATAACGACTTTATGGAAAATAAAGAAATGGATTCATTATTGGATTTAGAATGGTAACTTGATTTTGGGAAAAGAGAAGTAACTTGTTTTCAAATATTGAACTCTTTGTGATGGAAAAACATAAGTGGCTTGGTTATAAAAGGTAGAGTACCTTGATCTTAAAGGGTTAGATACTGGGTTTTTAATGGTATACTTGACGTTGTGTTAAGAAGTGTTTAAAGTACCTTGAGTCGTGTGTAACTTGCCTATGCTTGGTTGAGATATCCTTGTTGTGCAAGGGTTTGATTTGTGCTACCGAGTCTCTCGATTGAGGTCATTATCCGTTATTTGTTTGACATACCGACACGTTGGGTAGCCCACGTATGCTTCCACAATGAGTATTCTCTTGTTATTTGTTTGGACATACCGACACGCTGGGTAGCCCACGTATGCTTCCACAATGAGTATTCTCTTGTTATTTGTTTGGACATACCGACACGTTGGGTAGCCCACGTATGCTTCCACAGTGAGTATTCTCTAGTTATTCGTTTGGACATACTGACACGTTGGGTAGCCCACGGGTATGCTTCCACAGGGATTGTTATCTTGTTATCTCCTTTGGGCATACCGACACGTTGGATAGTCCACGGGTATGGGCCCACCAGACGCCTGGGCCACGCTTATACCGAGTGACGCCGGGCACGCGACCATTAGTGGGTTAAATTCCCGGTTGTATTGAGTGATGATTTCACGGCATGAGTCCCCGACTTGACATGACCGCTTATATGTCAGGTATCAGTAGTTTGGTATCATACATGTCTCCATCTTTATATAGACTATTATGATTTCATTTACAATATTTTTCGTTTCACATACTTGGTACTGCCAGATCGACTCTTCGGGGCCGCTCATGCCGCAGAGTTGAGGTACATAGCTGGTCGATCCGCACTCTTAGGATCGCTGTTCGGTTCTGAAAGCTCCATATCTCCTAAGCTTGTCACGTGGTACGGTTCCTCAAGTTGTAGACTTTTGTATATTCAGTGGCACGGCGGCCCTGTCCCGTCATTATGGTTTTAAAATTCTAGAGGTGCAGAAGCACTTGTGTGGTTTGTGCGGATGTAATCGCTCAAGTTTTCATTTATATACAAAAAGGTAACCGTCAGTTAGCCTGCTTTTCTTATTTCACGCTTTCTTTCATGAGTTTTTATTTCCGCGGTTTTTCTCTCGATGTTGTATCACCAGGGTGCCCGAGGTAAGGCACTACCACGCCCGAGGTCGGTCGTGAAAAAGTGGTATCGAGCGATTAATCCTCTGAAAGTGTCTACGCACCGTATCTAGTAAGTCTTGATTATCGGTGTGTTGTGCACCACATCTATAATCGTGAGGCTATAGGATATTTAGGATTGGTTTCATTCTTCTCACTCGAGATCGTGCCTTAGAGCCATGTTATAAGTTGGACCCCTCCGACGTATTCTTTGTATACCGTGATGCCTCCACGCAAGGCAACCAGAGCCCGAAGGCGGCAAGCAGCGGAGTCGGAGAGCAGTAGAAGCGGTCTCACCGAGACCACGGCACTGAGCCTCCACCCACACACCGGAGCAGAGGAGATGGGTTATGCGAGATGGCCCGATTATTGGCGGGATCGTGGCTAGCACGGCGATAGGCCGGACGCAGCAGCCGAGCCCAGTAGTACCCGTGGTTCACCCGAGGTCAGATAGTTTGAGACTACGGGATTTTCTGAGTTGCAGCCCGCCAGAGTTCTATGGATCGAGGCCTGAGGATGATCCGCAGGAGTTCATCCGACAGTTACAGCGGATCATGAGAGTGATCAGGGCTTCGGAGACCGAGTCGGTGGTCTTAGGTTCGCATCGGCTGCGTGATACTGCAGTCGACTGGTTTGATTCGTGGGAGCTGTCCCGAGGGGCGCATGCACTCACTGGTCAGCGAGTTCTCAGAGGCTTTCCTTGGCCATTTCTTGCCTCCACAGATGAGGAGGGCACGGGCCGACAGATTTTTGATGCTGAGACAAAGAGGGCGCACAGTTCGGGAGTACAATGTAGAGTTTGACTCATTGGCTCGGTATGTCCCCGCTCTGGTGGCCGATATGGAGGATAGAGTGCACCGTTATGTCACCGGGCTCGATGATTATTTAGCGGAGGGATGCACAAAGAAGAGCTCTTCACCGTACGGACATTGCCCGCATCCAGGCCTATGCGCAGCAGACTGAGGAACGTAGAGGCCGACGGAATAACCAAGATCAGCAGAAGAGGGCCAGGGCAGCAGGGTCCTATGGTGACCTCCGAGGCAGGCAGCCTCAGCAGCAGACTAGTTATGCGCCTCCGCCAGTACGGAGTGCTCCACCACGCCTTCGTGACGCTCGGGAGATTCGGAGCAGTCGTGGCTCCAAGGTTTCGTGTTTTGGGAAACAGGATGTTAGTCGATAGACCACCCTACCTCGTTGTGGCCATTGTGGTAGGCTCCATGATGGGAGTGTCGTGCTAGTATGGGAGTTTGTTTTACATGCGGCCAGGCCATTTTGCGAAATTGTCCAACCAAAGGTAGCGTGGATGTAGAGACTCACCTTTCGGATCGATGGTCGTTCATCTCCTTCTTTTGTGCGCCGTGCAGGGAAGGAACATGAGTAGAACGACAAAAGGGAAAGTGAAGCAATAGTTACAGGTATATTCTTAACCCTCTAGAGACTAGGCTTTGATGTCATGGTGATGTGTTAAGTGTTATGTTCGGATAGCTTTGTGTTAAAAATATGATTTAGAAGCTTGGCTAGTGAAAAAAAAAAAAGTCTGGGGATGAGAAACTTTGAACCTTAGAATTTATAACAATTGAAACCTAGATGTAAGGCCGTCTTGGGTAAAAGATTTTACAGTGATCTTTGTCGGAGTACATAGTATACAGGGAGTATATTCGGGTGATAAGTCCATGAGTGGCATAACTGATTCTTTTGTAAGTGCAGTGGTGAAGACTATACCGGCGTCTGCGTTTTGGAGACTTAGAAGGAACATTCGGGACGAATGTTTCTAAGGGGGGGAGAATGTTACACCCCGTAAATTCAAGAAGATAAGATAAGAACATACCAAGGAATATAAGATTTGAAAGTGGAAAGATAAGGGGACAAACATGTGTTGGACGGATTTTGAGTCTACCTTGGAGTGTTGTACCCCAGTTGTTAAGAATTTCAAGGTGTTTAAAAAGCCTAGTGTGTAGTCCGTTAAATCTAGTTCCCAACGCAACAAACTGTTCGTCGATAGGACATCGGAGTCAAAAGTTATGGAAGTTTCAAGTTTGCGCGCAATGTGCAAAGCAGTGGTTTCGGTCAGGTGCAGCGGCCATGGACTGGGTCGCGCGCGGTTGTACTGGGGTTCGCTGAGGTTGCAGCGGCCGCGCCGAATGCAGGCCGTGGCGCCGTAACGCGGTAATTATTCTCTGGAGCGCCGCGTGGCGCGGGCTGCGGCGCCAGTGGGTTTTTCACAGAAAGGGCGAAATCGGGGATATTTTGTTAAAAGCCTATGAGAGGGTGACAAGTGTCCCTCCCATCCTTTGACCAGAAAGGGGCCTATTTTAGGCCAAGTCTTGGAAGACTTGGCCATTTCATTTTTGAAAACCCTCCTAAGAACTCCTCTCCTTTCTCTCTAGTTTAAGAAAACCTAGCCTAAGGGAAAATTGTTGAGCGGCGGCAAGAAGGCAAAGTGTGGGTGAACTTGTGGGAAGCGCTGGGCGTAGTTAACGGGCAGAAGTGGAAGAAAGGGGCTTTGTGGGCTATTCCAAAAGGTAAAAGTTTCCCTTCTCTGGATATGGGTTAATACTTGTTATAGTAGTTTAGAAATGAGCCCGAGGTCATTATATTTAAGTTTGAATAGATTTGGACCTTGTTGTCTTGTTGAAAACTGAAATGGGCATGTTAGCCTTAAGATGATAACTTCAATTTGGTTACTAATTTGGTCGTCACATGTTGTAAAGGGGGATTGTAGTTGTTGAAGATGTCTAGGGCTAGATATCATGTTAGACCTAAGAACTTGGATTGGAAAAGAGTTGAAAGGGGTTTAGGATTGGTTTATTGTTGGCCAAGAATGGCATGGAAATTATTGGTTTATTTTGTATTATTGTGTGGCGGAATTTTACACGTATTGTTAGGCGTGTAATCCCCTTGTATTTGCTGAATTAATTGAGCCTTAAATGTGGCGTTTGGTTATTGAATTCGGCCTTGAAAAATGTGGCATAGTAAGTAGAAACAAAGGAAGTGCTGTCCAAATTTCCGTAGAATGTAGGGACCTTGCACTTAGTTTATTCTACGTTCGAAGCTAGAGTTTGATAGACATTTTATGACCCTTATAGGATTGAAGTACTACGAGTAGCATATTCAACTTAAGGGGGATAGTACTATGGAGCATTTTGCTAACCGTCGATAATCGTCGCGAGGTATGTGATTCTTCCTATCCTCTTCAGCATGATTATTTGTGAAATATATAGTGCAATAGATGCACGTGTGTTAAAGGAATTTGATTTCCCTTGTTGTGCCTTGACTTGATATGAAGTGTAAAGGTCTTGATTGTTTGAAAAAGTAGGAAAATCTTATTCGTTAATTTTGGGTACTCGGTGGTTAAAGAATAAGCCCTCTTGGTCTCATAAGGGCTTATAGTTGTAATTGGTTGGTTTAAAACATAAAGTGTTATAACGGCTTTATGGGAAGTTTGTTATAGCCACTTTATGTAGGTAAAAGAATGGTTTGTTGATTTCAAAAGATAAGAGACTTGACTTATAATTGACCTAAATGGTGTTGAAAAGTGTGAAACCTCATTCGTGAGAAATGAGTACTTGGTTTTTAAAAGAATAATGTTACATAAATTTCAGAAATGGGAATAAGAATCGAACAAGCCAATGCGTTAATAAAGGAAAAGTAATGACAACTAATTATATTAAAACCGGAGAAACCTCCATCCGTGCATAAGCTAAGATAAGACAAAATTGTATTACATTTCCTAAATCATGGTCGCTTCTAATAAGAATTATTGTAATCAAGTTTTGATCTTCTTAAAAATTCCAAAGTAAGGAACTCGATTTCTAAAAGAAAAGAGACTTAAGAATTTGAAGTGTTTTGGTTTAAAAGAAAGGCATGGTTTTGTCTGGACTTGTTTTAAAACATAAAGTGTTATAATAGTCTTATGGGAAGTTAGTTATAACGACTTTATGGAAAATAAAGAAATGGATTCATTATTGGATTTAGAATGGTAACTTGATTTTGGGAAAAGAGAAGTAACTTGTTTTCAAATATTGAACTCTTTGTGATAGAAAAACATAAGTGGCTTGGTTATAAAAGGTAGAGTACCTTGATCTTAAAAGGTTAGATACTTGGGTTTTTAATGGTATACTTGACGTTGTGTTAAGAAGTGTTTAAAGTACCTTGAGTCGTGTGTAACTTGCCTATGCTTGGTTGAGATAGCCTTGTTGTGCAAGAGTTTGATTTGTGGTACCGAGTCTCTCGATGGAGGGCCGGCTATCTGTTATTTGTTTGGACATACTGACACGTTGGGTAGCCCACGGGTATGCTTCCACAGTGAGTATTCTCTTGTTATTTGTTTGGACATACTGACACGTTGGGTAGCCCACGGGTATGCTTCCACAGTGAGTATTCTCTTGTTATTTGTTTGGACATACTGACACGTTGGGTAGCCCACGTATGCTTCCATGATGAGTATTCTCTTGTTATTTGTTTGACATACCGACACGTTGGGTAGCCCACGGGTATGCTTCCACAGGATTGTTATCTTGTTATCTCCTTCGGGCATACCGACACGATGGATGGTCCACGTATGGGCCCACTAGACGCCCAGTGGTCATGCTTATACCGAGTGAGACGCCGGCACGCGCCATCAGCGGTTAAATTCCCGTTGTATTGAGTGATGATTTCACGCACGAGTCCCCGACTTGACATGATCGCTTATATGTTGTGTCTTGTAGTTTGTTTATCATACATGTCTCCCGCTTTATATAGACTATTATGATTTCATTTACGATTTTCCATACACATACTGCACTGACCGACTCCTTCGGGCCGCGTTCATGCCGCAGTTGAGGTACATAGCTTGCGATCCGCACTCTTAGGATCGCTGTTCGGTTCTCGAAAGCTCCATATCTCCTAAGCTTGTCCCGTGGTACGGTTCCCAAGTTGTAGACTTTGTACATTCAGGCATGGCGGGCCTTGTCCTGTCATTATGGTTTTAAAATTCTTAGGTCCAGAGTAATCGCAAGTGTGGTTTAAAGCGGATGTAACTGTTCAAGTTTTCATTTATGTACAAAAAGGTAACCGTTTGGGTTAGCCTGTTTTCTTATTTCACTGTTTTCTTTCATGAGTTTTTATTTCCGCTGGTTTTTCTCTGATGTTGTATCACTAGGGTGCCCGGGGTAAGGCACCAGTCACGGGCCCGAGGTCGGGTCGTGACACATTCCTTGGTTGTATTTGGATTGCCTAAAATAGAATTCGTTCTATGTACTCCCTTGATTGTACTTTGATGTTTAAATTGTAAGTTGTATAATCCATTTCCTTAGTGAAGTTTGGATTCTTAAAAGTGGAAGTATTTTACTTAAAGTACATAGAGTCTTGAAAAGGAAGTGGTTTCCAAACCTTTTGGCTAGTGCCTTAGTTCCAAAACCTAAGGGTCGTTATAATGACTTTAGGGGAGTTAAAGGAGTGATTTACTTAATTGTTTTATGAGAGGAGAAATGACATGATTTAAGAGAAGTAACTTGTTTTAAAGGTGTGAGTTACTTGAGGTTTAAAAGTAGAAGAAACTTGTTTTCTAAATATTAAGAGACTTGAAGTATTTTGGAAAGTTAAGAACTTGATTTGTAAGTTTGTGATACTTGGTTTTAAGTATAAGTCTATTGGTTATAAAAAGAATGAAATTGTCTAAAAACCATAAAGGGTTATAACTTTATGGGAAGTTAGTTATAACGGCTTTATGGAAGGTTAAGAAAGTTGTCTATTTTGATTATTAGGCATAAGTTGCCTAGATTGTGAAAATTTGAAGTTACTTGATTTCAAGCTCAAAAGAGTTTTCTAAAAGTGTAGTAACTTACTTTGAAAAATAGACATACATTGATACTACGGGTGTTAGTATCTTGGGGTTTTACATAAAAAGGAGTCTTTTGAAAAGAATGTACGTATGTAGTACTTTGGCTTGTTTAATTGAGAATTATTCTATGTGTGCCTTGATAAGTACTTTGGCTTGTTTAATTGAGAATTATTCTATGTGTGCCTTGATAAGTACTTTGGCTTGTTTAATTGAGAATTATTCGATGGGTGCCTTGATAAGTACTTTGGCTTGTTTAATTGAGAATTATTCTATAAGTTGCCTTGAGTTTATAAAATGAAAGTCTATAGATTTTATGAACTTGCCTATATGTGTGGTGATAGCCTTTGAGTGCAAGTATTATGTTTTATTACGCCGCGACTTCGGTTGGAGAGTGGTTTACCGTCTTGTGAGTTTACTTGACGCACCGATGATGTGGGATTCCATGGGTATGCTTCCATTATTTGTGTTACTCCTCGACATGCTTACGATGTGGGATTCCGGCATGTGACCGAGGCGGGTTAGATTCGAATTTATAATGTCGCCTTTTAAGTAAACTAAAATGAGAGTGTATATGAATAAGACTAATAAGTTAGAGGATTTCTTAACTTGCTTATTTATTGTGCGACACGGCGGTTGAGATGGGGTAAGAGTATAAATGAGGGTAAACCCCAAGACGTTATACCACCTCTCGGGGTAAGAGTATAAATGGCGGTAAACCTCAAGGCGTTATACCACCTACTTTACCACCTTCGCCAGATAAGAGTATAAATGAGGGTAAACCCCAGGCGTTATACCACCGCTTTACCACCTTCGTCGGATAAGAGTATAAATGAGGGTAAACCCCAAGACGTTATACCACCGCCTCGGGGTAAGAGTATAAATGAGGGTAAACCCCAAGACGTTATACCACTGTTTCCATGGATTTGCTACCCATGATTTGATTGTGAGTTTCCTATTTTATATTGTAAGTATAATACTATTTACTCATCATTGTTAGTAAGGCACGTGTAATCGTTATTTGAGTAGTGACTTTGGCACGCGTCCTGACTTGATATGATCGCTTATGTATTGTGTCTTCGTAGGTTGGCAATCATACATGTCTCTCGCTTTGTTTAGATTTATGATTTCATTCTGATTTCATCGCTTCACATACTTGGTACATTCTTCATCTTGACCTCCTTGAGTGAGTTCATACCGCAGTTTAGGTCTGTTGTTTGGTGATGGCGGTGTAGGACCGCCTCGAGTTTTAGGTAGCTCCTACATTCGGGAGTTTATCTTTTTGGTATAAGTTCTTTCGATGCAGAGCTTTGTACTGCATGGTATGCGGCGGGCCTTGTCCCGTCATAGTTCAGTAAAACTCTTAGAGGTCTGTATTCATATGTGGGATTGGACTCATGTACAGTGTAGTGTCTTTTTATTATGTATATTATATGGCAGCCTTGTCGGCTTGCCCTTGTACGTATGTTGGTTTTGAAAAAAAATTGAGGTGTTATTTAATTTCCGCAGTTTACTTAGTTGTTAAGGTAGAAGGTGCCTGGGTAGGCACGATCCACGCGTCGGGTTCGGGGCGTGACAGAAAAGGAATTGGATAAGAATTAGTGTTGTTGTATATCAAAGTTGCCGAATTGGACCTTATAGTTGGTACTAGTTTGATATCAATTGTGGGGCGGAATTTTACACGTCTTGTAGGTGTGTAATCCCCTATTGTTAATTACACTGTTGGGCCTTAAATGTGGCGTGTTTGGTTATTGAATTCGGCCTTGAAAAAGGTGGCAAAGTATGTAGAAACAAAGGAAGTGTTGTTCGATTTTCCGTAGAATTTAGTGGCTCTGCACTTATTATATTCTACGTTTGAAGTAAGAAGTTAATAGACGTATTATGGTCATTATAGGTTGACATACTACGTGCGGTAAATTGGACTTGGCAAGTGGTTTGACCCGAAGAGGTATGTAGAACTTTCCTATCTCTTGAGCATGAATATTTGCACTTATATAGTACGGTAGACGTACAAGACTTTGATATCCCTTACTTGTTTTAAGAATGGCCAAGTTGGGTGAGTAAGGGGATTAACTCACTTCTTTAAAAGTATTAAGGATGTCTTAAGTTTTCAAAGTTTAGGGACTTGAAGTGTTTTAAGTATATGATACTTGTTTCGTTTTAAAAGTATAAGTCCCTTGGTTAGTAAAGGGGAAGTTGGGTACATAGAAATTGTGAGCCTTAGAATATTATACGTGGAGACCGATACTATGGTTATTAGTATCTTGTATTTTGTATATGAAAAAGAGTCATTTTAAAAGGATAGAAGTACGTAGTACTTTGGGTTAAATTCCCGGATTTTAAAAAATGACATGTTAGTGCCTTAAACTAAAATGAGAGGGTATAATAATAAGGTTAATAAGGAGTTAGGGGATTTCTTAACTTGCTTATATTATGATAAGTCGATAGCGCTTATGTTATATATGATAAGCATTAGCGCTTATGTTATGTATGATAGCCGTTTGTCTAGTAGTATATTATTCATTACGGTCATTCCCGGGTTTGTGGCATTTGCATATTCCGTGGATTTGCTACCCGTGATCACGAGGAATACCTCATGCGGTCCGTAGGCTTATGCGGGTGAAATAGTCCCACGCGCGGACCCGATTCTATGCTAGGAATACCTCGTGTCTACACGACTATGCGGCGGATCGATCTATCACGAGGAATACCTCATGCGGTCCACATGACTGCGGGTGAAATAGTCCCAAGAGTAGGATTGCTTAATGATCCGCGCGGGTGGTCCCGCTGATCGTGAGCCTCCTATTTTTATGTTGTAAGTATACCCTTATTTACTCTCATTGTTAGTAAGGCACAGTGTACTGTAATTTGATTATCATACATGTCTCGGCTGTTTTAGACTTATGATGTAATTACGATTTTTTCGATTTACATACTTAGTACATATTGTGTACCGACCCTTCCTGGCCGCGTTCACGCCGCGGTGGGTAAGCAGGTGGTGGATCCTCATTCTTAGGATCACTGATCAGGTGTCAGAAGCTCCATTTCTCCGTAGGCTTGTCTTTTGGTACGGTTTTCCCTGATGTTGTAGATATTATGTACATTCAGGGATATGGTGGGGCCCTGTCCCGCCAAAGTTGTTATTCCTAGAGGTCTGTAGTCACATTTGTGGTTTGGGCTGTAAGAACAAAGTTGTATTGTTTTACTTTTGGTTATGTATATTTTATGGAAGGCGGCCTTATCGGTTAGCCTGTGATGTTTATTGTCTAAACATGTTTATGTGTTGTGTATGTTCATTGCTATTCTCGATGTATACAGGCAGGGTGCCCGGTGTAGGCACTACCGCGCCCCGGGTCGGTCGTGACAAAAGTGGTATCGAGCGATTAGTCCTCGGAAAGTGTCTACGCAGTGTCAGTAAGTCTTGATTATCGGTGTGTTGTGCACCACATCTATAATCGTGAGGTTGCAGGACATTTAGGATTTGTTTCCATTCTTCTCTGCGAGATCGTGCGAGAGCTGTCTTATTAGGTTGAATCCTCTCGACCTATTCTTATGTATTAGTTATGCCTCCCGGAGCGGCAGGCCCAGAAGGCAGCAAGAGGCGCTAGCGACGCAGAGGTTACTAGGACTCGCACGCACTATGCACGAGGTTGCAGCGGTCGGCGAGTTCAACCACGCCAGTATTAGAGAGCGAGCGGCGGTAGCTCCAGAGGTTACGTACTGAGCCTCAGCCTCCACAAACAGGACCGAGTATAGAGATTACGGGAGCGATCCGGTTATTGACCAAAGATAGTAGCAGCGGCAGCCAGCAGAGTAGTAGCTAACCTAGGCCGGTTTGCGTATTCGGACTTTCGGGTTGTCACCACCCAAGTTCTATGGTTCGAGGTCCGCGAGGATCCGCAGGAGTTTATTCGGCGATCTGACGGACTATGCAGGTGCTTAGGGCCTCGGAGGCAGAGTAAGTCATGCTAGCCTCTTACCAGTTACGCGATATCATACCGAATGGTTTGAGTCATGGGAGTTGTCTAGAGGTGAGGTGCTCTTCCGGTGTTTGGGAGGAGTTCACAGAGGCCTTCTGGATCACTTTGCCTCCCGAGATGAGGAGAGCCAGCGTGGATAGATTCTTGACCTTGAGGCGAATGGGAGGACTATCGAGAACTGACCTGGAGTTTGACTCATTGGCGGTATCGCACACCATTGTGGACATGGCGACATAATTCATCGTTATGTGATGGGGCTAGACCGTCATATGATTCTTGCATGCTTGGGGTGGCCCTTCACCCGGTGTGGATATTTCCGGGATGCAGCGTATGCGCGAGGATAGAGGATAGAGAGGAGGATCGGCTGACTCGGGCCACTAAGAGGCGGGGCGGTAGAGTCTCGGGGCGATTTCGGCGGGCGGCCTCGGCGAACTAGGTCCACATTTCGGCCCGGCCTGAAAGTGCTCCTTCCGGTTTACGGAAGGAGGTCTAATCAGCCGTCGTTTAGGAGCGGTCGGGCTCAGTGTCTTGGGATTTCAGGGAGGCAGAGACCGTCACCGATCGAGACCACCCACATCTCGGTGTACTCGATGCGGTAGATCTCACCCAGACGAGTGTCGTGTTCCTCCATAGCTTGTTAGTCTTGTGGCCAGCAGGGCCATATGAAGAGATTATCCCACCGAGCGGCCGCGGGTGGTATGGTTGGTAGCGGGATCGATTCTTTGGTCTTCTACCTTACGTGGTTATACGCCGGGCGTGGTGTTCGTGGCGGCATGCCGTGGCGAAGGTCGTGGTGGTGGTCTAGTTCTAGCGGTCCACGAGCGCATATATTCCTTAGCCGCCCAGGATCGGGAGGCTTCCTGCGTCGTCACAAGTACATTATTGATTTCATGTTGTACGCGTTTATGCCTTGATAGATCCAGTTCTACCTTGTCCTATGTGTCCCTCTTATTCTTTGGTAGAATCGGGATAGAGCGGTGTCGATAGAGCCTTTTGAGGTAGCTACGCGATGGGTGATTCGGTGTTAATGAGCGGATGTACAAATGTTGTCCGGTGTTTATTCTGATCGTCGGACCTAGCGAACTTGATAGAGTTGGAGATGACATATTTTGATGTCATTATGGGTACGGATGGTTGGCTTCTTGTTATGCCAGCGTTGGTAGAAACGAGTTGGTCCGATTCCAGTTTCCTGGTGAGCCAGTTATCGAGTGGAAGGGCAACACAGTGTCGCCGAGGGGTAGGTTTATTTCTTACCTCAAGGCTAGGAAGATGGTGCAGAAAGGGTACATCTATCATCTGGTTCGGGTATTCGATACAGAAGAGTGCGATTCTTGATCGATGCCGATGGTTAGGGAGTTTCGGATGTGTTCCCAGGCGATCTCGGTATCCTCCCGAGAGGAGATTGAGTTTGCATTGATATGTTGCGGACACTCGACCTATATCTATTCCGCCATACGAGGATGGCACTCTTGAGTTGAGGAGTGAAGGACCACCGAAAGATTATTTGGAAAAAGGTTTTATCGGGCACAGTGTTTCTCCTGAGGAGCTCGGTTTTGTTTGTGAAGAAGAAGGATGGGGCCTTTGTGTATGTGTGTTGATTCTGAGGCGGTGAATAAGGTAACCATCAAGAATAGATACCCCTCCCCAGGATTGATGATTTGTTTGACCAGTTGCAGGGTGCGAGGTGTTTCTCCCAGATAGACCTGCGGTCTGGTTATCATAGGTGCGAGTTTGAGAGGCATATATCCCAAAGATGCATTGGGACCGGTATGGGCACTATGAGTTGAGTGATGTCTTCGGTTTGACCAACGCTCGGTATTTATGGATCTGATGAACCGGGTGTTCAAGCCATTTTGGATACTTTTGTTATAGTATTCATTGATGACATCTGGTTTTATTCGCGCACGAGCGAGCATCACGGATCACTTGAGGGCGGTGCCAGGGTCCTCCGGAGCCGGCAGTTGTTCGCCAAGTTCTCCAAGTGTGAGTTTTGGTTGGCCTCAGTGGCATTCCTGGGGCACATTATTGGGGCTGATGGTGTTCAGGTTGATACGGCAAAGATTGAGGCAGTCAAGTCTTGGCCGAGACCTACTACTCCAACCGAGGTGCGCAGTTTCTTAGGGCTGGCAGGTTATTATCGTAGGTTTGTGGAGCAGTTTGCTTCGATATCAGCACCGTTGACTAGGCTGACTCAGAAAGCAGCTAAGTTCCAGTGGACAGAGGCTTGCGAGAAGGGCTTCCAGTTACTGAAGGAAAAGTTGACGACGGCTCCAGTTCTTACTCTTCCTGAGGGGTTAGGCAGCGTCATTTATTGTGATGCCTCGGGTATCGGGCAGGTGTGTTTTGATGCGGCAGCAAGTTATAGCCTATGCTTCGGAATTCACGAAAGCATGAGAGGAATTACCTATCCACGACTTAGAGTTGGCGCGATTATTCATGCCTTGAAGATTTGGAGACATTATTTATATGGGGTTCATGTGGATATTTATACAGACCACAAGAGCCTCCAGTATATCTTCAGGCAGAGGGAGCTGAACTTGCGACAGAGATGATAGTTAAAGTTGTTGAAAGATTATGATGTGGATATATTATTTCATCCGGGGAAAGCCAACGTAGTTGCAGATGCCTTGAGTCGTAGATCGATGGGGAGTCTGTCAGAGGTACAGCCAGAGAGACATGACATGGTCCGTCAGATCCATCAGCTAGCGAGCCTTGGGGTTCGATTGATCGATACCGATGATAGTGGGGTACGGGTTCGTGAGGTTGCCGAGTCTTCCATCGTTGATGAGGTGAAGAGGCTACAATATGAGGACCCAGTGTTGGTACGGTATCGAGATGCAGCTCTTCGGGAGGAGAAGAGTCTATTCGAGGTAGCGCCTGATGGGGTGCTAAGATTTGAGGGCCGGTTGTGTGTTCCCGATGTGACAGACCGTCGGATTGCAGGAGAGGCACGCGGTGCTCGTTATTCTATTCATCGGGTCGACCAAGATGTACCATGACCTCGGATGTATGTATTGGTGGGATGGCACGAAGAGGCGTGGCGTGTTTGTTGCCTGATGTCCTAATGGCCGAGTCGAGTTGAGCACCAGAGGCCTAGTGGGCTATTGCAGGCTATTGATATTCCGACATGGAAGTGGGAGGTGATCTGTCACGACCCGGGCTCGGCATCGTGCCCTACAGGCACCCTACGGTATACATCGAGAGAAAATCAGCGAACATACATGAAACTTACAAAATAAAACAACAGTAAAACAACGAGGTTAGCCGATAGCTACCTTCAGACATACATATATACAACCGGCGATTGCCTCTTTTCCTTTACAAACTGACCCACAATATGTGACTACAGACCTCAAGAGTTTTACCATAACAACGATGGCGGGACAGGCCCCGCCATACCTGAATATACATGAATCTACAACCTCGGGAAAACCGTGCAAGAGATAAGCCTCGGAGCAAATGGAGCTTTTTCCCAAAATCTGAACCGAGATCCTAAGAGCAAGGATCACCAACCTGTGCACCTAATACCTGCGGGCATGAACGCAGCCCCCAGAAGTCGCATAACAGTGCGAATATGGAGCAGAAATAAAAATCTGATGCGGATCATAATTGTACAAAAGAATAGCGGGGCAAGTATAAAAGGACATACGGATCATAGTGTCATTACCACTTATGAACTTAATCGTACCTTATTATCTTTTCCCATTTTCAATAAAGTTATAGTCACTTTCTTACGCATACTTGGGAAAAATCGTCAAGTTCATTACCATATAACTTACTTATCTTTCATAACATAATCCGCCCTTTATGGAGGACCGTATACTACCCACCCAATGGGACGCGATCAAGTCACACAAATATCAAAGCGTGCGTGGAATCCCCATCACTGAAGCGATCATAAGTGTAACATATAACCATGTGACGCGCGTGGCATCCTCCTCACCGTCGGCGTACACATACACAATACATATATATATCTCCCGCGTGGAATCACATCCACAGCGATACCATAAGTGTAACATATAACCGTGTGGCGCGTGGCACCTACCTACCGTTATCGGCGTACATATACAACACACACATATATATATATATATATATATATAACGTGGCGTGCCTGAATCCTCATCGTATAAGCGTGGCCATAACGTGCCTCGGCGTCCCTCATCGTAGGCGCAGGTCTTCGTGGGAGCTAGCCCGTGGGTAATAATATAACGTGCCTCCGGAATCCTCATCGTGGTACATGTCTTCATGGGAGCTAGCCCGTGGAGTAATAATCGTACATAGCATGGTCGCATGCCCAAATCCTCATCGTATAAGCATGGCCATGGGTAATAAAACAAATCGAATCTAACCCGCCACGGTCATATGCCGGAATACCACATCGTATAAGCGTGTCGGATCAATCATAATGGAAGCATACCCGTGGAATCACATCATCATCGATGCGTCGAGTAAACTTACAACAAGACGATGACCCTCCAACCGAGTCGCGACAACGTAAACATATAATACTTGCACTCAAAGCTATCACAAGCAAACATAGGCAAGTTCATTAAACCTTTAGACTTCCATTTTATAAACTCGGCACTTTCGTTTCACATAAAAATCGAAAATTTAACCCAAGTACTACGACCTCTACTCCTTTAGAAAGACTCTTTTCAAATAAAACTTCCAAGATACTAATAACCGTAGTATCAAGTCATATCTACCGAAGACAAGTCACAATACCTTTTTAGAAATACATTTACAGAACACAAATCAAGTGACTTCTTTCTTAAAAACTTTAAGCAATTGGTACCTTTAAAACAGTTTGCCTTCTTTATTTCAAATCATTTCTTTGCTTACATTCTTGAAAACCATTCTTTAATCTTTCATAAAGTTGTTATAACCAACTTCCCATAAAGCCGTTATAACTCTTTATGTTTTGGACAAATTCATTCATTTTATAACCAAGAGACTTATACTTTCAAAATACTTCAAGTGTTATACCCCGTAGTTCCAGGGTATGTATGCGAGGACGTACGTACGAGAATACAGCGAAAGATTGGAAGGAAAGGAAGAAAGAAGCGATTTTTCCACGGAAAAGTTTCGGTTTTGTGAAGGAAAAAGGTTCGTTAATGGGAATTGGATTCCCAGTTGATTCGGACTTCCGGAATATTAGAGAATTATGGAATTTTATTTTGGAAATGGTCACGTGGGGCCACGGGAGAAATTTACTGGTTTTGGGGCCCGCTTTTGATTTTGAGATTTTGGCGTTTTGGATATTTTGGAAGACGAAATATTTTGGGCCGAATCGAAGGCGACACGTGTCACCCCCTGTGGCACCTGGGCCGAATTATGTTTGCATAACACGGTTAGAGTCGTTTTTCGAAACGCTTTCACTTTTAGGGAATTTCGGCTATGTCATTTAGTATTTTTATGGATTTTTCCGAGAGGCGGAACATTTTGGACCAACGAGAGGCGGCGCAGCACCCTCTCATTGGTGGGCAAGGTGGCGGCTTGGGCGAAAAGGGTGTCAAGTGGTAGATATTTTTGGTAGATATTTTGTGTGCAAGTTGGCTAGGTACACATGGGTGAATCTTGCCCTACACTTGCCTAACACTTGGTGTAATCTTGGCCATTGGTTGGCTTTCACTTGACCTATAAATACCACTCCTTTGAAGACTAATTCATTCACAAATTGCCTAAGTCTTGAAAGCTTCTTCCTTCCCCCTTTTGTGTGGTGTTTGGCGAGAGCCCTCTCTCCTTGGCAGAGTCCCCTAATGGGGTAGGCGAGGGTAGACACCCTCCTGAGGTGCTAGTGGGTACCCACAGCCTAGTTGCTCGTATAATACCATTTGTGGTATAGAAATACTCTCAGTATTGTTATAATGCCCAAATACCTTAGCGTATACCTTGTAGTATTCTAAGGTTATACCTATCTGAAAAGCCGTAAATACTATTATACTTCCCGTCATCACAAACCAAAACCTAGGAAAATCTCCATAGTCCGTTGGAGTATTGTGTGGAAGTTAGTTAGAACTTCTAAGAGTGGTTTAGGCGGGTTGAGCGCTCGGAGTTGGAGCTAAACGATTGCCCAGATCGACTTTATGCTTGGATAATTATGGGCTTATCGAGGTAATTATCTTGTCCTATTGTAATTGGATATTACATATTGTGAGAGTATATAGTTGAAGTATACTATATATAGTCTTTGGTACATCTGATGAGACTTGTGTAGTAGTACCGTGGAGTAGAATTGTACAGATTAGGGTTAGACGTATAACACTGGTTGGCTTGATAGCCAGGCCCCAGATAGAGGAGGAGATTTACGCTGTTGCGGGAGAGTCTTTGTCGAATTTTCGGTAGAATGTTCTACGATAAGATCTAGATGTTAATAAGCGCCTGTGGCCTTATAGGTTGAAGTACTACGTATGGCGCGTTCTACTTGGCTAGGAGTAGCGGCGGCTTGAGGTACTCGGAGCATTTTGCTATTAGTCGATAATCGTCGCGAGGTATGAACCTCTTCCTATCTCTTCTAGCATGATATGTGTGAACTATGTAGTGCGGTAGGCGTCATGTGCTAAATGTATTCGATTGGTTTAAAACATAAAGTGTTATAACGGCTTTATGGGAAGTTGGTTATAACGACTTTATGTAGATAAGAAAACACTTTGTGGTTTTAAAAGGTAAATGATTTGTTTATAATCGCTTGATGTGTGATCATAAAGAACTTGAAGTATTTCAAAAGATTTCTGAAATCGTTTTGAAAGAGAAGTAATACTTGGTTTTTGAGAACTTAAGAGTTATACTAGCTTTATGGGAAGTTAGGTATAACGGCTTAAGAACGTTTTACTGATTTTGGAAATCAGGATGTGTATCGACAAACCACTGCAGCGTTAATAAAAGGAAATGTTTTGAATAATTAAGTATTATTAAAACCAGAAGAAACTTCCATCTGCATAGAAGCTAAGATGAGACAAAATGATATTTCCTAGATCATGGCTGCTGTAATAAGATTGTTATAAACAAGAATATCCTAATCACATATAAGGCTTATGTTTCTCCGATTGTTTAAAAGAGAATTATATTCTTAATTGAATAAGACTATGAACTACGAAACCTTTCTAAAATGAGAAACTTGAACATTGGAAATTAGGCAAACTTGATCATTGGAAAAGAATGTTGCTACTTGATTTTACAAAGAGAAGTAATTGATTTACTTTAAAAGGATAGTCACTCTATTTTATACTACGGGTATTGTGTGACATTGTGAAAGTAACGTATCTTTTAAAGAGTTGATGTATGAAGTACTTTGGGGATAAAAACCCGATTTTGTTAATCATATAGTAGAAGGTACCTTGTGTGAACAACTTGATTGTATTGGTTTGTGATAGCCTTGTAATACTTTCTTGATTGCGTTGATAAGTAAGCGTGTTGGGATCTACGTGTGTTAGTATCTTGTGATGTTTGTGTGAAGGGTTTCTTGATAGTGCTTATTAACTATCGATCGTTATGATAGTATTGTGGCATTCATCTCTTGAGATGATTCCGGGTTGCTGCCCTCCGTCGCGGGTAGACTCAAAGTGGTCGATGGACCTATGATTCGAGAATACCTCACGCAGTCCCGGCCTATCGCGAACTACGAGTTCCGTGTTAGTGTCGTCCTTTATGGGCATGCGGTCGCGTGGCTATGCGGTGCGAAGTCGGGGCGACGCCGGAGTAGCTACCCTCGACGCGGGGACGCCTCATGCGGGCGATGAGATTGGCCTACGCGAGTGCGGGAAGTTCGAGACTAGACGCGCACATTAGATCTGCGGGCAAGTGGCGGCTTTGATCATGTAATGATGCAGACAGATCTTATGATCTGATTCATGACCTTGTTGATGCGTGGTGTTAGTAATCGGCTATGCCTTGCACTTACCCCGCGGTGTTATTATGTACAGGTGGGACACGGTGTTCATGTGTTCCTTGGAACTTTTATATCATAAACCGCTATGGCGGTGAGAATGTGTCCCAGGGCACGATTGATGTTGTGGGCGTGAGACCCCTTTGTTATGTTCTTTGGTGATGACTTGAGGCGTGAGTCCCGACTTGATATAGCTTAGTTATTGTAAAGCGTAGTTTGGTTATCATACATGTCTCTGCTTTATAGACTATTATGATTTCATTTGCGGTATTTTTAGTTTCGCATACTAAGCACTTTTGTTATCGACCTCGCCCGAAGTGCGTTCATCCGCAGTTGAGGTACACGATCGTTGATCCTAGCTCTCGGTCACGATTCGGCGTTTGGGAAGCTCGTTTCTCGGAGGCTTATCGGTGGTGTAGTCCCTGTCGTAGTAAGTGTTTACATTCGGGGTTTGGCGGGGCCCCTGTCCGCCATTGTTGTCATATCATTCTTAGAAGTCATGAAATCTTGTTGTGGCGGGGTTTGTAAAAGGATTAAAGCATTCATATTAAGTTGTCATTTATATATATCGAAAGGCAAGTTTTCCTGATTATTGTTTTATATACATTATCTCATATTGTTGTGTTTGTTCGTGATTACTCGATGTATGTCTACTTGGGTGCGGGTAAGGCACGATCCAGCCCGGTTGGTCGTGACAAAAGTGGTATCGAGCGATTAATCCTCGGAAAGTGTCTGAACCGTATCGATGAAGTCTTGATTATCGGTGTGTTGTGCACCACATCAATAATCGAGGAGGCTATAGGATATTTAGGATTGGTTTCTATTCTTCTCACTCAGATCGTGCCTAGAAGCGTGTTGTAAGTTGAACCTCCGACGAAATCCTTTCCTTATCATTATGCCTCGCGTAGGCAACCAGAGCCCGGAGGGCAAGCGGCGGAGGCTGAGTAGAGTTCGAGGGTGGCGAGGCACGGGCCCAATCATTACCTAGGGTAGTACCGTTCGGATTTCTGCGGCGTCGCTAGCCCGAGTTTAAGCGCGGCGGCGGCGGTTCCTCTGCGGCCATGATATTTGAACGCCGGTTCCACGGCCGAACAGAGAATATAGATTGCGAGGACAACCTGTTACTAGCTATGGATTTGGCTACGGAGAGTATACCGATGTATCGCGAGTCTTGAGGACTATCGAAAGAGGTTGTGCGAAGTAATTCTTGATTGAAGCGAGCATGGCACGTATGCGGGCTTATGCGCGTGGCGAGCGTAGAGATCGACGGGTTAACCAGGCGGCGAAGAGGGCGAGCGGCAAGGTCGCCGGTAACTTTCAAGGTGAGTATACCTTAAGTGCTATGTTACGATAGCGATGTGTGAGTTGTGATTAGGAATCATGGTGGGTTAGCAGAGTAAGATTTTGGGGATAGAGAAGGTGTGAGCCTTAGAGTGTTATACGTAAAGACCTTAGAGGTAAGGCCATCTCGAGAAAGGTGTAGTGTTATGTTTGACTTTATAGGAGTGCATAGTGCCGTGAGCTATGTTCGTGGGATAAGTCACGAGTAGCGTGATTTGAAAGAAGGTAGTCGAGCTAGGAAGACCGCCAGGTTTTCGTAATATGATTTATGAAATTATTCTTTCGGGAGCTAGTGTTTTGCGCCTTGTCTGGGTCGAGGTTGAGGCCATGTTGCGGGTCAACCCGGCAGGTATGGTGGTGAGGTCGGTTGTGGTGGTCCCTGTGGTAGTCACGAGGTGTTAGGCGGGTTTAGTTAATCGTGCAAGTTCGTGGATCGTTAGACCGATGGTCGGGCGATGAGAGCGACTATCGTGTTCTTGATCGGTCGTTCCTCGGCGATGTTGATGTTATCGAAAAGGTTGTAGGTTGCAGGGTGCCTACCTTCACCTTAATGATGATGGAGCCAGTGCGGCTGTTTTTGTTTGGAAGTTTTGCCAGCGTGTGTTAAGAACTCGGTAAGTCTCGAATCGCGTTCGCCTCGGGCAGTGTTTGGATTTCGAGGATAGTTATGGGATTGTTGTCTCGTGGAGGTAGTGTTTAAACTACCATTTCGGTGTTCGGATGTCGTCTTGTGGCGCGCGCAGAAGCGAATGCAAGTTGCGGTCGATTGGTTCGATGTTGGCGGGGTTCGATAGTTGGTTCAGCTTGTTCCACAGATGTGGATAGTGTGAAGCTTGCAGAAGAAGTTCGACGGCTCGGAGAATCGTGCGGATAATCGGCGACGCTTAGAGTTGAGTTGACGGTCGGTCTTCTTGAAAGTACCACCGGACGGTGTGGCGAGTTTTGGAAAGCGAAGGAACTTAGCCCGAGTTACTTTGGGCCTTTGTGAGTTCATGTGAAGAATAGGCCAGTTGCCTATATGTTAGCAATTGCGTCCGACTTAGGAGGAAGGGCGTCCGGTCTTTCGTATTGTTATGTTCGGAAAGTATCGAAGATCCATCGAGAATGTTCCCGATTAATGATGACCTCGTTAGAATAGTAACCAGAGTTTTGATACTAAAGCGTGCTCGAAATATGGTAAGAATTAAGTGTCTGGCGAACGGTGATCGCGTGCGGCCGGCACCATTTGTTGGGTCGTTGGAGCAAGGCTCGCGACAAAGTGACAAAAGTAGTATTATTTGTGGTGATGTAGAGGTGTTTCCTCGTGGACTTAGATGTAAGTTTGCGCGAGTGTTTCCATGCCACTGTGGCGAGATTGTTCGTAAGTATAGTAGTGAAGACTATCTTGGCACGTGTTCGTTTGAGACTTAGAAGGAACATTCGGGGCGAATGTTTCTGAGGAAGAATGTTATACCCGTAGTTCGTGGTATGTATGCGAGGGCGTGCGTGCGAGAATCTGACAGAAAGATTGGAAAGGAAGAAAGAGCGATTTTTCCACGGAAAAGTTTCAGGTTTTGTGAAGGAAAAAGGTTCGTTAATGGGGTGGATTCCCAGATTGGTGTCGGACTTCTGGAATATTAGAGAATTATGGAATTTTATTTTGGAAATGGTCACGTGGGGCCACGGGAGAAATTCTGTTTTGTAGCCCGCTTTGATTTTGAGATTTTGGCGTTTTGGATATTTTCAAGGCGAAATATTTTGGGCCGAATCGGGGCGACACGTGTCACCCCACGTGGCACCTTTGGGCGAATTATGTTTGTGCATAACACCCGGTTAGAGTCGTTTTTGTAAACGTTTTCCACGACTTTCGTAGGGAATTTCGGCTATGTCATTTAGTATTTTGGCGGATTTTTAGAGGCGGAACATTTTGGACCAACGAGAGAGGCGGCAGCACCCTCCGTTGGTGGGCAATGGTGGGCGGTTTGGGCGAAAGGGGTGTCAGTGGTAGATATTTTTGGTAGATATTTTGTGTGCAAGTTGGCTAGGTACACATGGGTGAATCTTGGCCTACACTTGCCTAACACTTGGTGTAATCTTGGCCATTGGTTGGCTTTCACTTGACTATAAATACCCCTCCTTTGAAGACTAATTCATTCACAAATTGCCTAAGTCTTGAAAGCTTCTTCCTTCCCCTTTGTGTGGTGTCTTGGCGAGAGCCTCTCTCCACCTTGGCCGAGAGTCCCCACAGTGGGGTGGGCCGAGGTAGACACCCCTCCTTTGAGGTGCTAGCAGTGGGGTACCACTAGCTAGTTGCTTTCGTATAATACCCTCTGTGGTATAGAAATACTCTCCAGTATTGTTATAATGCCCAAATACCTTAGCCGTATACCTTGTAGTATTCTCATGTTATACCTATACGAACATCCCGGAAATACTATTATCCTTCCAGGCAGTCACACAACCGAAACCCTAGGAAAATCTCCATAGTCCGTTGGAGTATTGTGTGGAAGTTGGTTAGAACTTCTAAGAGTGGTTTAGGGCGGGTTGGAGCGCTCGGAGTTGGAGCTAAACGATTGCCAGATCGACTTTATGCTTGGATAATTATGGGCTTATCGAGGTAATTATCTTGTCCCCCTATTGTAATTGGATATTACATGTTGTAGGAGTATATAGTTGAAGTATACTATATATAGTACTGGACTGTATTACAGTAGACTTGTGTAGTAGTACCGTGGTGTAGAATTGTACCCGTTAGGGTTAGACGTATAACCCCGGTTGGCTTGATGGCCAGGCCCAGATAGAGGAGGAGATTTACGTTTGTTGCGGGAGAGTCTTGTCGAATTTCGGTAGAATGTTCTACGATAAGATCTAGATGTTAATAAGCGCCTTGTGGCCTTATAGGTTGAAGTACTACGTATGGCGCGTCTACTTGGCTTAGGAGTGGCGGCGGCGAGGTACTCGGAGCATTTTGCTATTAGTCGATAATCGTCGCGAGGTATGTGAACCTCTTCCTATCTCTTCTAGCATGATATGTGTGAACTATGTAGTGCGGTGAGGCGTACATGTGCTAAATGTATTCGATTGGTTTAAAACATAAAGTGTTATAACGGCTTTATGGGAAGTTGGTTATATGACTTTATGTAGATAAGAAAACACTTTGTGGTTTTAAAAGGTAAATGATTTGTTTATAAGCGGCGATGTGTGATCATAAAGAACTTGAAGTATTTCAAAAGATTTCAAATCGTTTTGAAAGAGAAGTAATACTTGGTTTTGAGAACTTAAGAGTTATACTAGCTTTATGGGAAGTTAGGTATAACGGCTTAAACGCTTCGGATTTTGGAAATCAGGATGTGTATCGACAAACCACCTGCAGCGTTAATAAAAGGAAATGTTTGAATAATTAAGTATTATTAAAACCGGAGAAACTTCCATCTGCATAGAAGCTAAGATGAGACAAATGATATTTCCTAGATCATGCATTCATTGTAATAAGATTGTTATAAACAAGAATATCCTAATCACATATAAGGCTTATGTTTCTCCGATTGTTTAAAGAGAATTATATTCTTAATTGAATAAGACTATGAACTACTAAACCTTTCTAAAATGAGAAACTTGAACATTGGAAATTAGGCAAACTTGATCATTGGAAAGAATGTTGCTACTTGATTTTACAAAGAGAAGTAATTGATTTACTTTAAAAGGATAGTCACTCTATTTTATACTCACGTATTGTGTGACATTGTGAAAGTAACGTATCTTTTAAAGAGTTGATGTATGAAGTACTTTGGGATAAAACCGATTTTGTTAATCATATAGTAGAAGGTACCTTGTGTGAACAACTTGATTGTATTGGTTTGTGATAGCCTTGTAATACTTTCTTGATTGCGTTGATAAGTAAGCGTGTTGGGATCTACGTGTGTTAGTATCTTGTGATGTTTGTGTGAAGGGTTTCCTTGATAGTGCTTATTAACTATCGGTCGTTATGATAGTATTGTGGCATTCATCTCTTGAGATGATTAGGGGTTAAGTCGCCTCCGACGCGGGGTAGACTTCGGTAGTCGATGGACTATGATTCGAGAATACCTCTGCGAGTCAGGGCTATCTTGGAACTACGAGTTCGAGTTAGTGTCGTCCTTTATGGGCACGCGGTCCTTGTGGCCATGCGGTGCGAAGTCGGGGCGATGCGGGGAGTAGCTACCCTCGATGCGGGGATGCCATGCGGGCGATGAGATTGGCCTACGCGAGTGCGGGAAGTTCGAGGACTAGACGCGCGTTAGATCTGCGAGCAAGTGGCGGCTTTGATCATGTAATGATGCAGGCAGATCTTATAATCTGATTCATGACCTTGTTGATGCGTAGGTGTTAGTAGTCGGCTATGCCTTCGCATTTACCGTGCGGTGTTATTATGGCCGAGTGGGACTGGTGTTCATGTGTGTTCCTTGGAACTTTTATATCATAAAGCTATGGCGTGATGAGAATGTGTCCCAGGGCACGATTGATGTTAATGGCGTGAGACCAGCTGTTATGTTCTTTGGTGATGACTTGAGGGCGTGAGTCCCTGACTTGATATGACTGCTTAGTTATTGTAAAACTGTAGTTTGGTTATCATACATGTCTCCTGCTTTATAGACTATTATGATTTCATTTGCAGTGTTTTTAGTTTCGCATACTCTGTTATGCGACCTCCTTGAAGTGCGTTCACGCCGCGAGTTGAGATACACGATCGTTGATCCTAGCTCGAGTCACGATTCAGCGTTTGGGAAGCTCCGTTTCTCGGAGGCTTATCGATGGTGTAGTCCTGTCGTAGTAAGTGTTTACATTCGGGGTTTGGCGGGCCCTGTCCGCCATTGTTGTCATATCATTCTTAGAGGTGCATGTAATCTTGTTGTGGGCGGGGTTTGTAAAAAGATTAAACTATTCATGTTAAGTTGTCATTTATATATATCTTAGAAAGGCAAGTTTTCCTGATTATTGTTTTATATACATTTATCTCATATTGTTGTGTTTGTTCCGCTGATTACTCTGATGTATGTCTACTTGGGTGCCCGGGGTAAGGCACCAGTCACGGGCCCCGGTTCGGGTCGTGACATCAAGTCTCTTAACTTTTAAGAAAACAAGTTTCTTAACTTTAGAAATCAAGTTTCTTAACTTTAGAAATCAAGTCTTTCCAAATCGAGTATTCTATACTTGTAAATCAATTCATTTCTTCCTTTAAGAATCAAGTCTCCTAACTTGAAAAATAAAGTCTCTTAACCTTAAGAATTTGAGATCCATAGCCTTAAAACTTCATACGTAAATTCTTATAAGTTAAGTAACATATACTTTGGTGCGTTGTGAATAAGTTATACTTATTTATAACGATCTTATTCGAGTAGCCATGATCTAGAAAATGTAATACAATTTTGTCTTATTTTAGCTTCTATGCAGATGGAGAATTCTACTCATTTTAACATAATTTGATTGTCATTACATTTTCCTTTATTAACGCTGCAATGACTTGCTCGGTACTTATTCTCATTCGTGCCATAAATTAGCCAAGTCAACTTGGCTCCAAAGTACCTCTGTGACTCTTACCAACATCCCATAAGACTCGGTAAGGACTTAGGATAACTGACATAAACTTTACATAGAGTAAATCACACACCTACCTCTTAACCTCTAAGAGTAGAAGGAAACATGAAATAATACCACATGTATATTCCATACATAGAATCATGCCAAAGGAAGGAAGAGGTTCACATACCTCGCGACGATTATCGACAAGTAGCAAAATGCTCCAAAGTACTTCAACCTTGATAGCTATCCCATCCTTCAAGTAGGATACGCTATACTTAGTACTTCAACATATAATGGTGTAATCGTCCATTAACCTCTTACTTCAAACGTAGAATATTCTAAGTGCTAAGTCACTAAATTCTACGGAAAATCGGACATCACTTCCTTTGTTTCTACATACTTGCCACCTTTTTCAAGGCCGAATTCAATAACCAAACACGCCACATTTAAGGCCCAACCAATGCAATTAACAATAGGGGATTACACGCCTACTAGACGTGTAAAATTCCGCCCTACAAAAGATATCAAACTAATACAACCTACAAGTCCAATTCGGCCACATAGAGTATAATAACACCAATTCTTATCCAATTTCTATTTCAATCCAAGTTGTTAGCATAACATAATATCAAGTCAAAATCGATTATAACCACTATAATCTTCAAGTAATTAACATGCGACAATTCTAATAAACGACCAAATTGTGTAATCCAACTTCAAATGGCTAATATGTCATTTCGGATTTTAGGCTACAACAATCCATAACACTTATAAAACTTCAACACATAAACTTTATGCTAGCAACATGTAAAGCTAACAACAATATATAATCTTGTAACACTTAAGAGACAAGATTATTACCTCAACGATTCTTAGTCCAACTTCACATCCAAAGTCGCTCCCTAGAAACTTAGAGCCCCTCCTTGACACTCCAATCTGCTACTTGAGACCCTTAGAACAACACCAACAAATTTCCTTCAATCTTCCAACCAAAACCTAGAAAGGCAACTAGGTTTTCATCTTGCGACTAGTACGACAACTATCTTTTTCCGGGATTTTTTTATTGAGATACACTTACAATACCCTCATGAACCTTGGTTTAAAGTGTGGAGCTTATTGGACAAGAAACAAAAAAAATTCTTTCTTTTCCTTGATGAACCCGAGAGCTATGGCTCTTGTTCTTCCAATTCTCTTGAAAATTTGGCTAAGTGTGGAACTTGTCTCACTACTAGTAGTATTATATAGTAACATGGAGGGTCAAGATGTGTACAAATGGGTGGCTAGGATGAGGTTCTCTTAAATATCAAGCTTTGTGGACCCATTGACTAAGTCAATTTTCTCAAGCTCTACAAGTTGCAAGACTTGTCTTCCTAACAAGCGTCAAATGACCCTTGTGCCCATGCAATTTCGTCCAAGACATCAATAAGGGGTGACACGTGTCGCCTCCCATTAAATCCTAATATTACGTTTTCCGAAAATTCCATAATTCCGATAAATTTTTACAAGTCTCTAATCTTAGCATTTGGGATTCTCACATACGTTCTTTAAAACATGCCTGCAAATACGGGGTGTAACATGATCAACATGGACTTTATTACAGGGTTACCTCGTACTCAGAGGAAGTATGACTCCATCTGGGTTATTGTTGTGGTGATGAAATCACCCTTTCTTCCGGTCGAGGATGGCGTTTTGGTGAGACTATGCAGTTGTATATCGAGAGATTGTGAGGCACGAGTCCCTATATCGATTATATCAGATAGAAGCCAGTTCTGGCTAACTGGAGGTCTTTCGAAGGGATTAGGGACATGATGAGTCTTAGTACAACATTTCATCCTCGGTGGCGGCGGCGCGAACGTACTATCCAGACACTTAAGGATATGCTGCGAGCCTGCGTGATTGATTTCAGGGGTAGCTGGGAGGATCATTTGCCTCTTGTGGAGTTTGCTTATAACAACAGCTACCATTCCAGTATACAGATGGCACCATACGAGGCTTTGTATGGGCGGAAATGTAGGTCGCCGATTGGTTGGTTCGACGTGGGCGAGGTGCAGTTGGTTGGCCCAGACTTGGTTCAGCAGGCTGTGGATAAGGTGAAGCTTATCCAGGAGAGACTGTTAGCAGCTCAGAGTCGGCAGAAGTCATATGCGGATAATCGGCGTCGACATTTGGAGTTTCAGGTAAGCGATTGGGTCTTCTTGAAGGTATCACCCATGAAGGGTGTGATGAGATTCGGAAAGAAGGGAAAACTCAGCCCAAGGTACATTGGGCCCTACCAGATCGTCCGTAGAGTAGGCAAGGTTGCCTATGAGTTGGATCTGCCATCAGAGTTAGAGGCGGTATATCCGGTCTTCCATGTTTCTATGTTGCGGAAGTGTATCGGAGATCCATCGAGAGTTTTCCCCGCTAGTGAGGTCCAGGTGACAGAGGGGTTATCGTATGAGGAGAGTCCCATAGCGATACACGATCGCCAGGTCAGGCGACTGCGGACCAAGGATGTGGCTTCCGTCAAAGTCTTATGGCGGAATGATAATAGAGAGGAGATGACTTGGCAAGCGGAGGAGGACATATTGAGGAAGTATCCTCACTTATTCCCTACACCTTCAGGTAATTCGTTTTCCCTTACTTGTCAAGTTATAATTGAAGTATTTGTTTTTCTTAAGTGCTATTATGTGGCCATGTGTGGCATTATTGCTACGTCGGGGTTGTGAAAGGAAATTATGTCGCTGATTATAAGTTTGACTCCGAAAGAACATTTGGGGACGAATGTTTCTAAGGGGGGAAGAATGTTACACCCCATAATTACAGGACATGTTTTAGAGCGTGCGTAGAATCCCAAATGTTAAGATTTGAGACCAGTAAAAATTTATCGGAATTAAGGAATTGTCGGAAAACGTAATATTATGATGAATGAGAGGGCGACACGTGTCACCCCCCCCTTAAGTGGGCTTGGACGAAATTTAACATGGGTATAAGGGTCATTTGACCATTATTAAGATGACAAAGTCTTGCAAGTAGTAGAGCTTGATAAAATTGACTTAGTCAATGGGGCCATATGACTTGATTTAAAAGAATTGCATCCAAGCCACACATATGTACACATCTTGACCCTCCATGTTACTATATAAGGATACTAGTAGTGAGACAAGCTTTCCATACTTAGAAAAATTTCAAGAAAATTGGATGAAAGTTGAAGGAGCTCTCGGGTTCACCTTGTCCAAAAGAGAAAAAAAATTGTTTGTTGTCCAATAAGCTCCACACTTTTTTTTTAGGTAAATGCAAATAATATTACTAATAACGGAAAGAAAGGTGGCTCTGATCAGTCATTGAGGTTCTCAATCCTCAGCGTAATATACACCAGAAATGGAGGGGGGGAGGGGTGGTCACTCAAAATGTGCCTTTACAAGAGGGGATTAAGTCATATAGAACTCTATAAGATATTGTTTTAATCTTTGCAATGACCTCCTCTGCCGGTATGCTCGTGCCTTCAAAGAGCAATGTATTTCTTGTCCTCCAAATCTCATAGACCACTATGCATAAGGCAAGCAAGATAGATTTGGCTCGGATGCACATCGCGGTGGTCTTTCTTGATCGGCTTAAGAGCGCTTTTCAGCGGTTGTCATTTCTCTTCTAATACCCAACCATTCCATATGCTCTTCCAAATCAAGCGGGAGTAGGGGCAAGTAAAGAAGAGGTGCTCCCTTGTCTCATTAGCGCTTGCAGAACCATGAGACTTATCCTCCAAGTTCGGATATGAAAGAGTGTCTTTTGTAGCTAACCGCTTTCTGGTGAGCCATCTTGTGAAAGAGAACTTGGGAGGAATGAAGCCTTTCCAAATCTGTGACATCAAGCTTTTTATCTTGCGGAATCGCAAGATATCATACGAGCTAGAATCAAATTTTCCGTTGGTGCAACACTTTTCCAGCGTGATAAGCGTCGCCTTGGCTGCAAAGATGGAAACAAATTTGTCGCGGATCCCACAAATTCTTTTGAATAAGGGGGAGTCCCTTGGACGTACCTCATAATCCCAAAATGATAGGCCTCTCAAATAGTAGCTATTGATCCATTGGACCCATAAGGAATCTGCCTCAGTGTGAGTTTGCCAAATGGTCCGTAATAGCAAGACATGGTTCCATTCTTGATGTTCATAAGGCCCAAGCCTCGCCGGATTGGGGAAAGCAGATGACATCCCAGCGACTCTTGGTGGTTTCCCACCCCATGAAGCGAATACATGCAGGCCGTACCTTGTTGAGAACGATGGCGGGAATAGGAAGTGCGAAACCAAAAGCTCTCAACCGCCAAATGGCCGACGATAAGTTCGGCTTACGCGTAAGATAGCGAGTGATGCCCCGTTTTTAATGTAATCCGATATTGCACTAGTGAATGGAGCAAACTAATCCACCGAGACTGAAATTGGGGACAAAGGGATCCCCAAGTACCGTACCAGAAAGCTTCCAATGCCGAAGCCCACTCTAGACAAGATCAAGTCACGAACTGTATCATGCACTCATGCTATGTAGACATTGGATTTATATGGGTTAAGAGTTAACCCTGAGACAGCCTCCAACTCTTCAAGACACTCCATAAGAATCCCAACAGAAGATACATCTCCTTTGGCAAAAGCATGAGATCATCATGAATGCAAGGTGAGTAATGCCCAATCTCTTACACTTTGGATAATAGGAGAAAGCTCTTGCCGTAGCCTTTAGTTTTAGCATCCTTGAAAGGTATTCTATGCACAAGATAAAGAGCGAAGGGGACATAGGATCACCTTGTCTTAGGCCTCGCTTACCATTAAAGTAACCATGTAGCTCCCCGTTGATTGAAAGAGAGAAAGAAGTTGAGCTAACACATTCCATAATCCATCTTACAAATCTGTCTGGGAATTTGAGACCTCTTGAAATCTTGACTCGAGCTCAGAGGCCGTATCAAATGCTTTAGAAGATCCACCATAAGCATACACCTTGGTGAGACTCTGGCTCTATTGAAACCTCTCACAAGCTCTTGTGCAACAAAGACATTATCCATCATGTTTCTTCCTTTCACAAAAGCCCCTTGGGATTTGTCAACAAGAGTAGGAAGAACCCTTGCCATTCTGTTTGCTAAAATCTTTGTTATGATCTTGTAGACCACATTAGTCAATCCAATGGGCCTAAAATCATTTACCTTGGGATCCCGTTCAGTCTTGGACAGGAGGGTAATGATGGTATGGTTTACCTTCAAAAGAACTCGGATGAGAAGAACTCTTGAACAACTTCTTACTACGTCTTGCCCAGCGTCTCTCCATCTATCCTTGAAGAAGGCGTAGAAAAACCATCGGGCAGTGCCTTGTCATTGCCTATATCGGAAAGGGCTTCCCAAATCTCCTTTGGGAGATAAAATGCAAAAGTTGTAATCCATCCTCTTGGCAGCCGGGCGAGTTGAACACTTCGGGATCAAAGTTGGTAGTGGATCTGGATGTGCCTAAAATGTCTTTGTAAAATTCCACAAGAAATTCTCTAACTTCCCTGGGAGATGTTGTGATAGTACCATTGGCCTTGACAAGGTAGTTGATTGAGTTCCTGACATTACTCCTCTTCATCAAGCTGTGGAAGTATTTGGAGCATCTATCACTTCCAAGCAAGTGTTTCTGCCTCGACTTTTGCCTTATGAAGTGCCTCTCGGCTTCCAGTAAGGTGTTTGCTTTAGCTCTTGTGGACTTAACCTTGGCTTTTAGCTCCTCATCAAAGGGATCTTACATATGCGCATTGATAGCCTCTTTAAACTCAATGTTTGCCCCATTTGCTCTTTGTTCAATGCTTCCAAAATCACTTATGTTCAATACATGATGGTTGCTTGAAGGCTTTCAATTTTGAGGCGAGCAATTGGCGATTCCCAATATGTCTTGTCTCGGCGTGAAGTCAATATGTTGTCGGCGGTGGATGAGATAACCACATATTCATGAACTTGAAAGGTCATTTCCCAACATTATAGGATCTGATAACGTAGCTATCACGGGACGGTGGTCGAGAGCGGGTTCCATAGGCAAGTAATTGGTCGTGCATTCAAGGGTCAAATCACTCCAATGTTGATTCATCATCACTCTATCAAGCTTAGAACAAATCGTACCATTCGTCCAAGTGTAGAAGGAACCTGAAGAAGGAGTGTCTTCTAGTCCATGAGCATTCCTGAATTCTCCAAGATCCCTAAGTGCATAAGGCGTGAGAGGAGGACCCCCCGCCTTATCATGAGGGTAGCAATAAGTGTTGAAATCTCCCATAATCATCCAAGGCTTAACAATGCCAATGCCCAAGTGAGTCAGGTGATGCCAAAGCTTCCTTCTATCCGGTATGCTATAAACCGGGTACACAAATGTGGCAAGGAAGGACACTTGTGTTATATTACATCTTGCCTGGACGTGGATATGTTGAGAATCCATTCCAAGCACTTCACAACAAACTCTGGAGGGATCCCAAAGTAAAATCATCCTTCCGCCATCAATGAAATCTAAGTTTGAGCAAAGATTCCAAGCTTTGAATCTTTGAGTAGAAAAAGATTTCGTCCTTGCCCGAGAGAATTTAGTTTCCAATAGACAAACCATTGCCACATCATCCTGTTTTGTGAGCCTACACACAAGAGTTTCCGTGGCTACCCTATCCCTTTGTCCTGAGACCACAGACATTCAACAAAGTACTTTCGTTAGGAAACAAAGGAGGTTTTGTTAGCACCTCAGCGCTTTCTTTGCCTTAGCCTTACCACGCCTTTTGTAGTGTTTTCTTTGAGATTACTTCCTTCCATCCCTCTTCTTTGTTGTTGGAAGCCATAACATGTGTCTCAGCCAAGCTATGTTCCCCTCGTTCAAAATTTATGCACCGTGATGCAAGATTAGAATCCTCCGTAGCACTCTTGTAGGTTCCCCCATCCAATGAGGGTTGCGGGTTCCTTAACGCCAGAATCGGTATGCCTTGTCTCTGTCTCCTCCTATCATGTTGCGAAGTGCCGGGATGTGGTGGAAGCCTTGATGACCCTACTTGAGAATCCATGAGCTTGATGATCCATGATGACCCAAAGCGGAGGAACGCGGCATGCGTAGCATTTCCCATACTTCCGGGAACAAGAGGTGGTGTGTGCTCACTGTCTTCAGTATCCATCAAGTTTTCATCAACTGCGTGATGTTGAGAGGGTGGTGGATAACGGGTAGGAGGGTTGGTTCCACCCGTACTTTTGTTGGCATTCGGACAAGTAGAACTTCCCTCTTTGCTAGGGTGTACTACTGGATTGCGTTTTTTAGGAGCTTCTTCAGTGTTGGCATCCTCCCTCAGCTTTCTACACTTCAAGTGATTGTGTCCAAAAGCCGCACAATGGTAGCAAAAGTCCGGATAGTTTTCATAGTTCACCCTTTGAGTATACCTTCTATTGTCGGGCAGCCTGACAACAAATTCCATTACCGGTTCTTTGCTAACATCAACTTCCACTAATACTCTTGCATAGTTCATTTTGACCTTTCCTTAGTAAATTGATCAGTGTATAGAGGTTTCCCTACACGTGAAGCAATCTTGCTAAGGCCGTTACCTCGAAATAGAAGGGAATGTCAGGGAAGGTGACCCAAATTGGAATGTCCATGAATAAATCATCGGTTATTAGAACTCCCTTATCAATAGGCTTAAGCATCATAGTTTTCCCGTAGACCATATAAAGGCCACCGTGGAGTACGTTTGTGCGTTCTTCCTCCGTCATGAATTTGAAGACAGTCCAACCTTTGCCATATGGTATAATACGGCACTTCACTCCCCATCCCTTCACAATGGTATTCAATGCCTCTCTTCGGGAAAGGACGTGAAGCGACCTATAAAGGCAATATCCCGTGTTTCAATGAATGGTACTTCATCCTCAACTTCTATTTCAATTTCCTCTCCTTGTTGTTCAATGAATTGTAACTTCATACCCTTTGCTTCAAGCCTAGTACATGAGACTCAGCGTAAGTCTTCTAGGAGGAAGGGGACCTTTGCCGTGATTACGGGGTATAGTATTATGTGTTGTACTAACGGGTGGAGATTCATGTTGATACGAAGATGTATTTGTGGGTAAGTCATTAGAAGGTATTCTGGAGGTGTAGGCAGAGAGGGATGGGTAGGTGGAAAGAACTAGGGCCCATGATAGGTGAGAGGATTCGCGTGCCATTAGGGAGGGTAGGGAATGTGTTATGGGTTTGGTAGAATAGATGGTAGGGAAGATAGAAGTGATGAGGTATTAGGAATTTCAGGAAGTAATGAAGAGGTATTGGATGAGAGAGGGTGTTGTTATTGACTTTACGTGCCCGAGTAGAATTAAAGGCGAAGGGGTTGTTGCGGGTTCTGTGATGGGTTCCACTAAGCAAACTTGCTAAAGTAGGGAAGGATTCATTATTGACACTTAAAGAATTCAGAGGTTGTTGTCCCATAAAGTTAGAAGACTCATTGATTCCCGCGGCATTTAATTCTGTCTCATTGGCTCCCGCGTTATTAATGTTCATAGAGTACCTAGGCTCGCTTGGAAATAGAAGTCAACCGTTTCTCACAGTGACCTTGGTCTTTGCATAACGTTAATATTCATTAACCCATGAACTTAGTCTTACGTCTTGGTATTCTGACCAGTGTATTGTCCCGTTATTGAGGAAGGCTCCTTGGTACCCGCAGCATTAAATTGTGACGCTTCGGCTCCCGCGATATTAATTTTAGACTCCTTGGGGATAGAGATCTCTTCGTACCTACCAATTGACCTTGGTCTTTGCATAACATTAATGTTCATTAACCCATGGACTTCCGCCTCACACGTCTTGGCATGCTGATCAGTGTATTGTCCCGAAATTGAAGAAGGCTCCTTGGTACCCGCAGCATTAAATTGTGACGCCTCGGCTCGCGACATTAATGTTAGACTCGCGGGGATAGAGATCTCTTCGTTCCTACCAAGTGATCTTGATTCTTGCATAATGGGAATATTCCTAGACTCATGGACTCCTCACGACCGCCTTATCCTTCGACCCATGCCCAGGCCGGAATAGGAGGAAGCGCCGTTTCCCGCGGCATTAAAGTGTGATACCTTGGCACCCGCGACAGGCTCCTTGGGAATAGGAGTTTCTTCAATGCTATCAACTGATATTGATTCGTGCAAGACGGGATTAGTCTTAGACCCATGGACCCCGCTTTGACCATACGAACTTTTGACGCGCGGCCGGTTTGACGAGTATGCCATCACGCCTAGTTTCATCAATTGCGATACGGCGATTTTTCCCTTTTCCGACTAGCACGAGTAAATTACCGGGTAGTGTGGGGGTACTAGTGATGCCATGGCTGTCTGTTCTTCATGATGTTCCGTTGCCTTCGGTTGGTCGTGATAGGATCGACCACCCTAGTAGCATAAGGGGTGTCAATGGCTATGGTAAAATCCTTTGCTTGGGAGTTTCAAGAGGGTTCTTCCCCTGAGGCGTGTGGTCAGTGACATGTCCTTCAACAGTGGTCACTTCAGGAGGAGTAATAGTAGAGATTATTACTGGATTGGTTACTGATGGACCATGTAGTTTTCCGCCTTCAAATTCACTAATATCCAAGCTCTCGATTTCTATATTTCTGCCCCATTCATGAATCCTTTGTAGCATAGAATCATCTACTACATTCTCGAGTTAGATGCGTGAATCAGGCATGACATGAACCAACACCGATGGGTCTGAAATTGCCGGAATTAGATTTTCTTCAACAATGGTTGGACTACCTCCATTCTTTTTCTTTTTCCTGGTTCTAGCCTTCGTCGAACTGCCTGAACCTCCTGAATCATTGCTGGAGCGTGTGTAACGTTTAGTCTTTTTCATGTTGTGAACATTAAGCTTCAAACCATGGGGAAACAATGGTTGATTTGGGGCGGGGGGGGGGGGGAGAAGGAAAAACCGAAGGAGCAACTAAGGGAAAACATTGAGAGCGTTTTCTTAGTGAGAGAAACTTCTCTCTAACTCCTTCAGGATTATAAGCTCCACACTTTAAACCAAGGTTCATGAGGGTATTGTAAGGGTATCTCAATAGAAAGTTCCCGGAAAAATAGCGTTTTTGTATTAGTCACAAGGTGAAAACCTAGTTGCTTTCCTAGGTTTTGATTGGAAGATTAAAGGAAAGTTGTTTGTGATATTCTAAGGGTCTCAATTGGCGGATTGAAGTGTCAAGAAGAGGCTCTAAGTTGCTAGGGAGCGACTTCGTATTTGAAGGTGGACTAAGGCTCGTTGAGGTAACAATCTTGTTCTCTTAAAGTGTTACAAGATTATATATTGTTGTTAGCCTTACATTTTACTAGCATGAAGTATATGTATTGAAGATAGATAAGTGATATGGATTATTGTAGCCTAAATCCGAAATGATAAATAAGCCATTTGAAGTTGGATTACAATTTGGTCGTTAATTAGAATCGTCGCATGTTACTTACTTGAACATTGTAGTAGTTGTAATCGATTGCGACTTGATATCATGTTATACTAAACAACTTGGATTGAAAAGGAATTGGATAAGAATTGGTGTTGTTGTATATCAAAGTTGCTGAATTGGACCTTGTAGTTGGTACTAGTTTGATATCAATTGTGGGGCGAATTTTACCGTCTTGTAGGCGTGTAATCCTATTGTTAATTACAACATTGGGCCTTAAATGTGGCGTGTTTGGTTATTGAATTGGCCTTGAAAAAGGTGGCAAAGTATGTAGAAACAAAGGAAGTCTTTGTCAGATTTTCCGTAGAATTTAGTGGCTTTGCACTTATTATATTCTACGTTTGAAGTAAAAAGTTAATAGACGTATTATGGTCATTATAGGTTGACATACTACGTGCGGTAAATTGGACTTGGCAAGTGGTTTGACCCGAAGAGGTATGTAGAACTTTCCTATCTCTTGAGCATGAATAGTTGCACTTATATAGTACGGTAGACGTACAAGACTTTGATATCCCTTACTTGCTTTAAGAATGGCCAAGTTGGGTGAGTAAGGGGATTAACTCACTTCTTTAAAAGTATTAAGGATGTCTTAAGTTTTCAAAGTTTAGGGACTTGAAGTGTTTTAAGTATATGATACTTGTTTCGTTTTAAAAGTATAAGTCCATTGGATATAGGGAAATGTATTTGACTAATGTATAAAGTTAATATAACGACTTTATGGGAAGTTGGTTATATTAGCTTTATGGAAGGTTAACAAAAGAAAAATTTACTCTAAGTAAAATAAGTAAGGATAAATGATTTGAATTTATGAAAGGCAAATTGATTTTAAGGCATCAATTGCCTAAGGTTTTAAGATAAAAGAAGTCACTTGATTTAGAAGCCTAATTATATTTCTAAAAGGTATTGTGACTTGTCTTGAAAATTAGTTGTGACTTGATACTATGGTTATTAGTATCTTGTATTTTGTATATGAAAAAGAGTCATTTTAAAAGGATAGAAGTACGTAGTACTTTGGGTTAAATTCCCGGATTTTTAAAAATGACATGTTAGTGCCCTAAGTAAACTAAAATGAGAGGGTATAATAATAAGGTTAATAAGGAGTTAGGGGATTTCTTAACTTGCTTATATTATGATAAGCCGATATCGCTTATGTTATGTATGATAAGCCGGTAGCGCTTATGTTATGTATGATAGCCGGTTTGTGCTAGTGGTATATTATTCATTACGGGGTCATTCCCTGGGTTTGTGGCATTTGCATATTCTGTGGATTTGCTACCCATGATGCGAGGAATACCTCATGCGGGTCCGTAAGGGCTTATGCGGGTGAAATAGTCCCATGCGGGGCGGACCAGTCCTATGCGAGGAATACCTCATGCGGGTCTACACGACCTATGCGCGGATCTGATCTATCGATGAATACCTCATGCGGGTCCACACGACCCTTGCGGGTGAAATAGTCTCAGGAGTAGGATTGCTTAATGATACTGCGGGTGGGTGGTCCTTCTTTGATCGTGAGCCTCCTATTTTTATGTTGTAAGTATACCCTTATTTACTCTCATTGTTAGTAAGGCACAGTGTACTGTAATTTGATTATCATACATGTCTCCGGCTTTGTTTTAGACTTATGATGTAATTACAGTATTTTTCTAGTTTTACATACTTAGTACATATTGTGTATTGACCCCCTTCCTCGGGGGCTGCGTTCATGCCGCAGGTAGGGGTAAGCAGGTGGTGGATCCTCATTTTTAGGATCACTGATCAGGTGTCAGAAGCTCCATTTCTCCGGAGGCTTGTCTTTTGGTACGGTTTTCCCTGATGTTGTAGATATTATGTACATTCAGGGGTATGGCGGGGCCCTGTCCCGCCACAGTTGTTATTCCTAGAGGTCTGTAGTCACATTGTGGTTTGAAATTTGTAAGAACAAAGTTACTGTTTTACTTTTGGTTATGTATATTTTATGGAAGGCGGCCTTATCGGCTAGCCTGTGATGTTTATTGTCTAAACATGTTTATGTGTTGTGTATGTTCCGCTGCTATTCTCTGATGTATACCTGAACGGGGTGCCCAGGTAAGGCACCAGTCGCGGCCCCGGGGTCGGGTCTTGACACTTTTGCTATCAAAATCAAGTTACTTACACTTTTAAACTTAAGTAACTTATACTTTTTAAAACCAAGAACCTCTTCTTTCAACCTCAAGTCATTTATTCTCCTTAAATCGAGTAATCCATACTTTTCAAATCGAGTTACTTATTCTTTCCGAATCAAGTAATCCATACCTTTTCAAATCAAGTAATCTATACTTTTCAAATCAAGTAATCTATACTTTCCAAATCAAGTTACTACACCTTTAGAAATTCAATTCAAGGTTTTGAAATCAAGTAACTTCTCTTTAAATCAAATCACTTACTCTTTCCAAACCAAATCATGTATTCTCTTTAAATCAATCAAGTAATTTATACATTTAAATCAAGTAAGCTTGTACTTTTCAACTCAAGTATTATATCTTTCAAAACACAAGTGACTTTATACTTTCAAAACCAAGTATCATATACTTCAAAATCAATTCACTTATATTTATATAATCAAATCACACGACTTTCAAAATCAAGTCCCATAACTTGAAAATAAAGTCTCACAATCTTTTAATTAAAACAAGTCTCTTAACCTTGAAAATCAAGTCTCATTACTTTAAATCAAATCTCATAACTTTAAAGTAATTCAAGTAACTTATTCATTTCAAACCAAGTCACTCATACATTTAAAATTAACATTCATTTGAACCGTGAATAGGTTATACCCTTTTCTAATACTTTCTAACGTCTCTTACCAACATCCCCCATAAGACATGGTAAGAACTTAGGAATATTTTAGACATACCTTTAGCATAAAAATCAATAACATGAATACTTCCTAATGACAAGGCAAGTACTTCAAGAAAACAAGTCATGTATACTCCAAATAACAAGACAAGTATACTTCAAGAATAAGTCATGTATACTCCAAAACAAGGAAATTATACTTCAAGGATAATCATATCGATAGAAGGAAGAAGTTCACATACCTCGTTGGCGACTAACCCAAACGACAAGTAGCAATACGCTCCAATGTACTTCAACCTCATTGGCTATTCCACCCTCCAAGTAGAATATGCTACAGGTAGTACTTCAACCTATAATGATGATAGCGCTTCTATCAATATCACACTTTCTAGTATAAGACTTATACCAAATAATGGCCCTCTAATTCTACGGAAATTTGGGCAGCACTTCCTTTGTTTCTACGTACTTTTCCAAGGCCCGCATTCATCAACCAACAAGCCACATTTAAGGCGCAACCAACAGTTAGCCAAAAAGGATTACACGCCTAACTGGACGTGTAAAATTCTACCCCACAATCTATATTAAAACAATCCATTATTTACCAACATTAAGGGCCATTCTCGGCCATCATACTTTAAATCCAAATCCATTTTCCTTAATTCCTTTTTAATCCAAATCAAGTTCCAACATGTTATATAAGTTATGTTAACTATCAACAATAATATTTCCTTCATTATATAACATGCGACAAGTGTAGATGACGACAATAAAAATCAACGAATCCAATGGTCCGAAAAGTCCTAGTCTCGGCCTCAACTAGAAAATGGTACATGCACACCTTATTTTCCATATCTTCCTTAATACAAGTTCATCTATATACTATAACGATGAGTAATATCTAATTACTGCGGAGGAAGAATGTTACACCCCGTATTTACAGGACATGTTTTAAGAACGTACGTGAGAATCCCAAATGTTAAGATTAGAGACTTGTAAAAATTTATCGGAATTATGGAATTGTCGGAAAACGTAATATTGTGACGAATGGGAGGGCGACACGTGTCACCCCCTTATGTTGTCTTGGACGAAAATTACATGGGCAAAAGGGTCATTTGACCATTGTTTAGATGACCAAGTCTTGCAAGTAGTGAGCTTGATATATTTGACTTAGTCAATGGGACCACTTAGTTGATATTTAAAAGAACTTCATCCAAACCACACATTTGTGCTAATCTCAACCCTCCATGTTGCTATATAGTAGTACTAGTAGCAAGACAAGAGTTCTACACTTAGAAAATTTCCATGAAAAACTTGTTGTTGTTCTAAAGGCTCTCGGGTTTGGTTCATCAAAGGGAGAAAAAAATTCGTTTGTTGTTCTTTAAGCTCCACACTTTAAACCATGGTTCATGAGGGTATTGTAAGGGTATCTCAATAGAAAAATCCCGGGAAAATAGCGTTTTCGTATTAGTCGCAAGGTGAAAACCTAGTTTCTTTTCGAGGTTTTGATTGGAAGATTTAAGGGAAGTGGTTTATGATATTCTAAGGGTCTCAAGTGGTGGATTGAAGTGTCAAGAAGAGGCTCTAAGTGCTAAGGAGCGACTTAGGATTTGAAGTTGGACTAAGAATCGTTGAGGTAATAATCTTGTCTCTTAAGTGTTACAAGATTATATATTGTTGTTAGCCTTACATGTTTGCTAGCATGAAGTATATGTGTTGAAGTTTTATAAGTGTTATGGATTGTTGTATCCTAAAAACCGAAATGTCATATAACCCATTTGAAGTTGGATTACAATTTGGTCGTTAATTAGAATCGTCGCATGTTACTTACTTGAAGATTATAGTAGTTATAATCGATTGCGACTTGATATCATGTTATGCTAAAAACTTGGATTGAAAAGGAAATTGGATAAGAATTGGTGTTATTGTATCTCAAGTTGCCGAATTGGCCTAATAGTTTGTATTAGTTGATATCGTTTGTGGGGCGGAATTTTACACGTCTAGTAGGCGTGTAATCCCCTATTGATTAATTGCATTGTTGGGCCTTAAATGTGGCGTGTTTGGTTATTGAATTCGGCCTTGAAAAAGGTGGCAAAGTATGTAGAAACAAAGGAAGTGCTGTCCGATTTTCCGTAGAATTTAGTGACTTTGCACTTATAATATTCTACGTTTGAAGTGAGAAGTTAATGGACGTGTTATGGACATTATAGGTTGAAGTACTAAGTATAGCGTATTCTACTTAAGGGATGGAATAGCTATCAAGGTTGAAGTACTTTGGAGCATTTTGCTAATTGTCGATAATCGTCGCGAGGTATGTGAACCTCTTCTTTCCTTTGGCATGATTATATGTATGGAATATACATGTGGTATTATTTCATGTTTCCTCCTACTCTTAGAAGTTAAGAGGTATGTATGTTGACTTACTCTACGTAAAGGTTATGTCTAAGTTATCCTAAGTTCTTACCAAGTCTTATGGGGGATGTTGGTAAGAGTCGTTAGGAGGTATTTGGAGCCAAGTTGACTTGGCTAAGTTACGGCACAAATGAGAATAAGTATCGAACAAGCCACTGCAGCGTTAATAAAAGAAAATGTAATGACAATCAATTAAGTTAAAATGAGTAGAATTCTCCATCTGCATAGAAGCTAAGATAAGACAAAATTGTATTACATTTTCTAGATCATGGCTACTTGATTAAGATCGTTATAAATAAGTATAACTTATTCACAACGCACCAAAGTATATGTTACTTAATTTATAAGAATTTACGTATGAAGTTTTAAGACAATGAACCTCAAATTTTTAAAAGGTTAAGGGACTTTATTTTTCAAGTTATGGGACTTGATTCTTAAAGGAAGAAATGAATTGATTAAAAGTATAGAATACTTGATTTGGAAAGTATTGATTTCTTGCCATTCTAAAGTTAAGAAACTTGTTTTCTAAAAAGTTAGGAGACTTGAAGTATTTTGAAAGCTACGTGATTTGATTTGAAAGTATAAGTCTCTTGGCTATAAAAAGAATGAATTAGTCTAAGGCATAAAGTTAGTATAACGGCTTTATGGGAAGTTGGTTATAATAACTTTATGGAATGTTAAGAGAATGGTTTTCTCTAGTAATATAAACAAAGAATGACTTGAAATAAAGAAGGGCAAATTGTTTTTAAAGGTACCAATTGCTTAAGGGTTTTAAGAAAGAAGTCACTTGATTTAGAAGCCGGTAAATGTATTTCTAAAAAGGTATGGTGATTTGTCTTGAAAAGTAGATATGACTTGATACTACGGTTATTAGTATCTTGGAAGTTTTATTTGAAAAAGAGTCATTCTAAAGGAGTAGAGGTGCGTAGTACGTTGGGTTAAATTTCCGGATTTAATGTGACTTTACCGCGTCCCAGGAATGGGCCGGGGAGTATACCTTTATGGGCAGACTATGTGACTTTATCGCGTCGAGAATGGGCGGGCGATACCTTTATGGGCGGACTATGTGACCTACCGCGTCGAGGATGGGGGCGATACCTTTATGGGCAGACTATGTGACTTTACCGCGTCCCAGGGATGGGCCGGGCAGTATACCTTTATGGGCAGACTATGTGACTTTACCGCGTCCCAGGGATGGGCCGGGCAGTATACCTTTACGGGCAGACTATGAGACTTTATCGCGTCCCAGATTGGGCCGGGCAGTATAAGCGTCCCTCCATAAAGGGCCGAATTATGTTATGTAAGGTAAGTAAGTTATATGGTAATGAACTTGACGGTTTTTCCTAAGCATGTACGTAAGAATGTGACTATAACTTTTATGTAAATGGGAAAAGATAATAAGGTACGATTAAGTTCACGAGATGGTAATGACACGGTAGGATGCAGTATTTACCCTTTTATACTTGCCTGTCATTCTTACGCACGATTATGATTTGTTTAATGTACTTATTTTAGTTCCATATTCGGTTTTGTTATGCGACCCCGCCGAAGGTGTGTTCATTCCCGCAGGTATTAGGTGCACAGGTTGGTGATCCTTGCTCTTAGGATCTCGGTTCAGTTTTCGGGAAAAAGCTCAATTTGCTCCGGAGGCTTATCTCTTGGTACGATTCCCCCTGAGGTTGTAGATTCATGTATATTCAGGGGTATGGCGGGGCCCTGTCCCGCCACTGTTGTTATGTTAAAACTCTTAGAGGTCTGTAGTCACATATTGTGGGTCAGTTTTTTAAGGAAATGAGGCAACTGCTTCGGTTGTATATATATGTCATGGAAGGTAGCCCTATCGGCTAACCTGTTGTTTTTATTTCTGTTGAGTTATTTTATAAGTTTCATGTATGTTCCGCTGATTATCTCTGATGTATACCTGTAAGGGTGCCCAGGTAGGGCACCAGTCGCGGCCCGGGGTCGGGTCGTGACAAAAGTGGTATCAGAGCAGTTAGTCCTCGAAAAGTGTCTACAGACCGTGTCTAGTAGAGTCTTGATTATCGGTGTGTTGTGCACCACATCTATAATCAGGAGGCTGCAGGACATTTAGGATTGGTTTCCATTCTTCTCTTCTTTGAGATCGTGCGATGAGTCCTAGTAGGTTGAATCCTCTCGACCTATTCTTATGTACTGATTATGCCTCCACGGGCGACGAGGCCAGAAGGGCAAGCGTGGAGGCGCGGTGGTGCATGAGAGGGTTACGAGGACTTAAGCCTGACTATGCACGAGGTAGTAAGCGGATCGGCGGGTTCGGCCACGCGGCGATAGTAGAGGCCGAGGCGCGGTAGCTCGAAGGTCGGTGCACGAGCCTCGATTCATGGCGAGTTTAGAGATTATGGAGAGCGGTCGGGCTATTGACTAGCATAGTGGTAGGCGGCGCCCTACGGGAGCAGTAGATAACCACTAGGCCGATCGAGGATTCGGGATTTTCTGGGTTGTAGTCCACCCGAGTTTTATGGTTCGAGATCTGAGGATGATCCTCAAGAGTTCGTTCGGCAGTTACAACGAACTATGCAGGTGCTTAGGGTGTCACGACCCGTTCCGGGGCCCGTGACTGGTGCCTTACCCGGGCACCCAAGTAGTCATACATCAGAGAAAATCAGCGGAACATAAAACAATAACATGAAATAATTATGAAGTACGAAACAGTAATCTGAGAAAAACTTGCCTTTCGACATATATATATTAAAAAACTTCAAAACCGAGCGATTTACATCCTGCACAAATTCGCCCACAGCGGTACTACACTCTAAGAATGATCACGACAACAATGGCGGGACATGGCCCGCCATACCCGCGAATGTAAGTACCTCGGACGACGAGGGACTATACCTGATAAGCCTCGGAGAAGCGGAGCTTCCCAAACGTGACTTGTGACCACTAAGAGCAAGGATCGATGGCGGTGTACCTTTACTGCGGCATGAACGCGGCCCCGAAGGAGGTCGACAACAGTACCAAGTATGGCCGAAAATCACGTAAATGAAATCATAATAGTCTATAAAGCGAGGAGACATGTATGATAACCAAACTACGATTCCTGATAAATAGCGATCGTGTCAAGTCGAGGACTCGTGCCCTCAAAGTCATCACTCAAATGTAACTATGGGTCTCACGCCCACAACATCAATCATGCGTGGAATACCTTCCTCACCGGCGTGATTTATAATATAAAAGCACGAGAATACACATGAACACGGGTCCCGCTGTGTCCTAATAAAGCGATGCGAGTAAATCACGAAGGCATAGCCGACTACTAACACCCACGGTACTAACAAGGTCATAAAGCGTATCATGATATCTGTCTGCACGTCACATGATCAAAGCGGTCACTCGCGCGAGATCAAATGTGCGCGTCTAGCCACCGAACTCTCACGCAGCTCGCGTAGGCCAACCTCGTAGGCCCGCATGAGGTATAACCCGCATCGAGGTAGCTACTCCCGTCCGCTGGACTCGCGATCGCGTGGCCATAGAGACCGCGTGACCATAAAGGCCGCACACTAACACGAACTCCACTGGACCGCGTGAGGTATTCTCGAATCATGGTCCCGGACCGCTGAGTCTACCGCGTGGAGGCGCAACCTCGGAAACAAGTCAAGGTGAGTGGTATAATACCAACATAACGGTGATCGTTTAAACAACTTTAAAGCGCAATCGAGGAAAACCCCTTTACACAAAACATCACAAGATACTAACACACGTAGCATCCTAGCATGTTTACTTATCAAATCAACAAGAAAGTATTACAAGGCTATCACAAACCAACACAATCAAGTTATACACATAAGGTACTTTCTACTATATGTCAACAAGTTCGGGTTTTTATCCCCAAAGCACTTCATACATTAACTCTTTTAAAAGATACGTTACTTTCACAAAAGCCACACAATACCCGTAGTATAAAAAATAGAGTGGCTATCATTTTAAGTAAACCAAAACACTTCCCTTTGTAAAATCGAGTAACAACATTATTTTCCAAACGTTCCAGTTTGCCTAATTTCAAATGTTCAAGTTTCTCATTTTTCGAAAGGTTTCGTAGTTCATAGTTTTAATCCTTTAAAACAATTCGAGAAACATATGCCTTATGTGTGAGTAGGTTATTACAGTTCATATGATCTTATTACAATGGCCATGATCTAGGAAATGTAATATCATTTTGTCTCATCTTAGCTTCATGCGGATGGAAGTTTCTACTGGTTTTAATAATACTTTATTAGTCAAAACATTTCCCTTTATTAGCCTTCTTTGTGGTGTGTTCGATACTTATTCGATTTAGAAATCAGTAAAACATTATTCCTTTTAAAAACCAAGTACTCATTACTGACGAATGAGGTTTCACACATTTTTAACAAAACTCATATTAATTCAATTAAGTCAAGTCTCTTATCTTTTAAGATAAAGTCTCTTAACTTCTAAAAATCAGTAAACCATTCTTTTTACCTCTCTTAAGCCGTTATACCTAACTTCCCATAAAGCTAGTATAACTCTTAAGCTTTTTAAAACCAAACAATACTCTTCTTTCAAAAACAGTTCTTAATTCTCTTGAAATACTTCAAGATTCTTATTATTCAGGCTTAAGTCAAAAGACATTGCCGTACAACTACGTTCAATTAGCACGCGTACGTCTACCGTACTATATATATATTCTTTTAAAATATCATGCTCAAGAGGATAGGAAGAATCACATACCTCGCGACGATTATCGACTATTAGCAAAACGCTCGCGGTATAAGCTAGCCTTGTTCACCTTTCTAGTAGCACATGCTACTTGCAGAACATTCAACCTATAAAGGTTATACAAGTCTATCAAAGTCTAGACTACTCGGTAGAATAAATCTAGACACAAGATTCTACGGAAAATTGGGCAGTACTTCCCTACCCGACAAACTTCACAATTCTACTGTCTGATACACATGTAAATCTGATTCAATTCCTTCTTATATACCTTCCTTGTATATAACTTATACTTATACTTATACTTGATAGTATATACACTACAATTACAAAGGAGACAAGATATTTACCTCGATAAGCCCATAATTATCCAAGTATAAATGTCGGTCTGAGCGAGGCTTAGCTCCTACTCGGGTGCTCAACCCGCTCCAAACAACCCTTAGAAGTTCTACGCAACTTCTTCTTAAATCTTGAACCAGCTGTGAAGATTTTCCTTAGGGTTTCGGTTTGAGACAAAAAGGACATACGGTAGTATTTCCGGGCTCTACGTATAGAGGTATCTTTGGAATACTACAAGGTATATGGCTAAGGTATTTTGGGTATAGTAACAATACTTTGGAGAATATTTTCTACCAAGAGGGGTATTTATACGAGACAACCCGCGAGGGGTGTATACCCTCGCCAACCCCACTAGGAGGGTACTCACGAGGGAGGGGCTCTCGGCGAAAGGGCCTTCTCGAAGGGGGAGGGGGTGTTTGGGTGAAACACCACAAGGAGAGGGGAGGATTTTAGACTTAGGAAAGTTTTTGGATGAAGAAGTCTTCAAAGGGGAGGGGTATTTATAGGAAATCAAGGGCCATGATCTAGCCAAGTGGGGGCAAGTGGAGGCCAAGATGTGCCCAAGTGCCACCAGCCTACTCCTTAAAACCCTCACAAATATCTTGCCCAATCTTATCTTGAAATCGTCCCATGTGCCGCCCACCACAACGCCCACTATGTTCACCCTCCCTTTGTTCCAAAATGTTTCGTCTCTCGTAAAAATTCGCAAAAATTTAAAATGACATAGCGGTATTTTTCCCTTCTCAGTTTGCGAAAAACGTTTAGTCTAAAAACGACTCTAATCGGGTGTTGTGCACAAAAATAAATCGTCGAGCCACTTTAAAGCCCAAACTTTTCTCGTGCGTCATACGTACATACTGCGAAAATACGGGTATAACATTCTCCTCTCTTAGAAACATTCGTCCGAATGTTCCTTCTAATCTCAAAACAAGCGCGCGCGATAGTCTTCACTACTATTCTTACGAGAACAATCACGCCACGCTGGCCACGAAACACTGCGCAAATACTTACATCCAAGTCCGAGGAAACACCTCTAACATCACGAAAGCCGCACGAGGTCTAAAATATACTTCCTTCGCACCTTCTCCTTACGAAGAAATGATCACATCTATGCTCGCCATACATGCTCGCTTCTTCGCTATCCACGATCTTTGGAACAAGCTGAACCAACTATCGAACCTTGCCAACATCGAACCAATCGACGGCAACTTACGCTCGCCCTACAAGGCCGTAAGGTAATAACCAAACACGAAATGGTAGCTAAAACACTCCTCAGCGAGGCAACAATCTCTCCGCTACCACGAAATCAAAACAACGGCGAGGATGAATACGATACGAGACTGCTGAGTTCTAACCTGCTGGTAAAACTTCGAAAAGCGATCGTAACACGGGCTCCACTATCAGTCATAAGGTGAAGGTAGGCACCCCGTGCAGCCTTACAGCCTTTCCGATGTAACATCTCGCATAACCCTCTGCCGAGTAACCGGTCCTGACTAAAAGACAAGATGGGCTGACCCCATCGGCCCGAGCTGCTGTCGAGCGCATCCACGAACTAAATCATTTGGTTAACTAAACTTGGGCCTAACACCCTCGTGACCTACCACAAGGCGGGACCACCACAACCGACCCGCCACCAAGCGGGCGCGGGTTGACCCGCAACGTGGCCTCAACCCGACCCGACAACACGCAAAACACTAGCTCCCCGATCCGGAACAATTTCACTAATCACGTTACGAAAACCTAACGGTCTTCTTAGCTCAACTACCCTCTTTCATTTCCTACTACTCAGGGACTTATCCCACAAATATATCTCACGTGCACTATGCACCGCGATAAGGGTCAAACATGAAATAATTCTTTTACCAAAGATGGCCTCTCCTCTAAGGTCTCTACGTATAAAGCTCTAAGGCTCACACTTTTCCTATCCCCCAATCTTCCCCGGTTACTAACCATGATTTCTAATCACAACTAACACACTGCTATCAGAACGTAGCACTTATGATATACCCATCTTATCACACATCACGATCTCAGAGGGTTAAGGATATACACGTATCTCTTCGCTCCCTTAGTCGTTCTAATCAAGCACGCTTGCAGAGCGCATAGCTAAGGAAGGTCACGAACTACCCAGCTGATCACGAAGGTGAGTCCTCCTACTTTCATCCCTCCTACTAGGACACCGCTCGACACTGCCACGACGGCCGCGGTGCAACAAGTACCAAAAAAGGCGACATTCCGGGATGGCGTCGTCACATCGTGTGAGCCGGAAGCCACGGAGCTCGACCAACTCACGCCTACCGAGCGTCACGAACCATGTGGAGGACCACTCTGCACTGGTGGATGTGCATAATCAATCTTCTGGTGAGGCGATTCGCCTCGAAAGTTACTAAAGGACCTAGCATTACGGCCTGCCTTCGCTCCTTGGTTAACCCGTCGATCTCTACGTTTCTTGGCTTTCTTGCTCATAAGCCCGCATACGAGCCATGCTCAAGCCTAAGCGAAGAATTACTCTTGTACAACCTCTCTTAGATAGTCGTCAAGACTCGCGGTACATTGGTATACTCTCCGTAGCCAAATCCATAGCTAGTAATGTGGTCTCTTTGCGATCTATATTCTCTGTCACGGTTGTGGGCGAAGGTTCAAATATCATGGCGATAGGAAGCTGCCGCTATGCTAAACTCTGCTTGGGTGACGGCGTCGAACTCCCGAATGAAGCACCACGGTGATGATTGGGCTGTGCCTCGTAACCCTCGAACTCTACTCGCGGCTCCGCCGCTTGCCTCACGGGCGGGTTTGCCTGCGGAGGCATAGCGGTAAGGGAAAGAAATCGTTAGAGGTCCGACTTACAATGACTCTAAGGCACGATCTCGAGTGAGAAGAATGGAAACCAATCCTAAATATCCTATAGCCTCACGATTATTGGTGTGGTGACAACAGATAATCAAGACTCTACTGGATACGGTCTGTAGACACTTTCCGAGGATTAACTGCTCTGATACCACTTTTGTCACGACCCGTTCCGGGGCCCGTGACTGGTGCCTTACCCGGGCACCCAAGTAGTCATACATCAGAGAAAATCAGCGGAACATAAAACAATAACATGAAATATTTATGAAGTACGAAACAGTAATCTGAGAAAAACTTGCCTTTCGGCATATATATATAAAAAAACTTCAAAACCGAACAGTTACATCCCTCTTACAAATTCTGCCCACAACAGTACTACAGACCTCTAAGAATGATACGACAACAATGGCGGGACAGGGCCCCGCCATACCCCTGAATGTAAGTACCTACGACGACAGGGGACTATACGTGATAAGCCTCGGAGAAGCGGAGCTTCCCAAACGTTGAATTGTGACCCTAAGAGCAAGGATCGATGATCGGTGTACCTTTACTGCGGCATGAGCGCCCCGAGAGGTCGATGCAACGGTACCAAGTATGTGGCGAAAATACGTAAATGAAATCATAATAGTCTATAAAGCGAGACATGTATGATAACAAACTACGATTCACAATAAATAGCGATCATGTCGTATCGAGGACTCGTACCCTCAAAGTCATCACTCGAATGTAACTATGGGTCTCACGCCCACAACATCAATCATGCGTGGAATACCTTCCCCGCCGCTGCGTGGTTATAATATAAAGCACGAGAATACACATGAACACGGGTCCCACTGTGTCCTAATAAAGCGATGCAGGTGGTAATGCGAAGGCATAGCCGACTACTAACACCAGTACTAACAAGGTCATAAAGCGTATCATGATATCTGTCTGCACCGTCGCATGATCAAAGGCGGTCACTTTCGCGCGATATCAAATGCGCGTCTAGCCTTGGAACTCTCGCGACTCGAATAGGCCAACCTCGTAGGCGCGTGAGGTATAACCCGCGTTGAGGGTAACTACTCCCGCGTCCGCTGGACTCGCGATCCGCGTAGCGCGAAGACCGCGTGACCATAAAGGCCGCACACTAACGGAACTCGTAGCTCGCGTAGGTCTGGACCCGCGTGAGGTATTCTCGAATCATGGTCGGACCGCTTTGAGTCTACCCAGCGTGGAGGGCGGCAACCTCGGAAACAAGTCAAGGTGGTGGTATAATACCAACATGCGGCTGATCGTTTAAACAACTTTAAGCGCGATCGAGGAAACCCCTTTACACAAAACATCACGAGATACTAACACACGTAGCATCCTAGCATGTTTACTTATCAAATCAACAAGAAAGTATTACAAGGCTATCACAAACCAACCTGACCAAGTTATACACATAAGGTACTTTCTACTATATGTCAACAAGTTCGGTTTTTATCCCCAAAGCACTTCGTACATTAACTCTTTTAAAAGATCGTTACTTTCACAAAAGCCACCTGATACAGTAGTATAAAAATAGAGTGGCTATCCTTTTAAGTAAACCAAAACACTTCCTTTGTAAAATCGAGTAATAACATTATTTTCCAAGCGTTCGGTTGCCTAATTTCAAATGTTCAAGTTTCTCATTTTTGAAAGGTTTAGTAGTTCATAGTTTTAATCCTTTAAAACAATTAGAAACATATGCCTTATGTGTGAGTAGGTTATTACGGTTCATATGATCTTATTACGGACGTGATCTAGGAAATGTAATATCATTTTGTCTCATCTTAGCTTACATGCGGATGGAAGTTTCTCTTGGTTTTAATAATACTTTATTAGTCAAAACATTTCCCTTTATTAGTATTTGTTGTGGTGTGTTCGATACTTATACGATTTCGAAATCAGTAAAACATTATTCCTTTTAAAAACCAAGTACTCATTACTCACGAATGAGGTTTCACACATTTTTAACAAAACTCATATTAATTCAATTAAGTCAAGTCTCTTATCTTTTAAGATCAAGTCTCTTAACTTCTAAAAATCAGTAAACAATTCTTTTTACCTCTCTTAAGCCGTTATACCTAACTTCCCATAAAGCTAGTATAACTCTTAGCTTTTAAAACCAAACAATACTCTTCTTTCAAAAACAGTTCTTAATTCTCTTGAAATACTTCAAGATTCTTATTATTCAGGCTTAAGTCAAAAGACATTGCCGTACAACTATGTTCAATTAGCACGCGTACGTCTACCGTACTATATATATATTCTTTTAAAATATCATGCTCAAGAGGATAGGAAGAATCCGTACGTACCTCGCGACGATTATCACTATTAGCAAAGCGCTCGCGGTATAACGGCTAGCCTTGTTCACCTTTCTAGTAGCACATGCTACTTGCAGAACATTCAACCTATAAAGGTTATACAAGTCTATCAAAGTCTAGACTACTCGGTAGAATAAATCTAGACACAGATTCTACGGAAAATTAGGCGTGCTTCCTGCGACAAACTTCACAATTCTATGTCTGATCACATGTAAATCTGATTCAATTCCCTTCTTATATACCTTCCTTGTATATAACTTATACTTATACTTATACTTGATAGTATATACACTCTAATTACAAAGGAGACAAGATATTTACCTCGATAAGCCCATAATTATCCAAGTATAAATGTCGGTCTGAGCAACGCAGCTCACTCGGGTGCTCGAACCCGCTCCAAACAACCCTTAGAAGTTCTACGCAACTTCTTCTTAAATACTTCAACCAAGCGTGAAGATTTTCCTTAGGGTTTCGGTTTGAGACAAAAAGGACATCTGTAGTATTTAAGACTCTACGATATAGGTATCTTTGGAATACTACAAGGTATACGGCTAAGGTATTTTGGGTATAGTAACAATACTTTGAAGTATTTTCTACCAGAGGGGGTATTTATACGAGACAACCCCACGAGGGGTGTATACCCTCGGCCAACCCCACTAGGAGGTACTCACGGCGAGGGAGGGCTCTCGGCGAAAGGGCCTTCCGAAGGGGAGGGTGTTTGACGAAACACTACAAGGAGAGGGGGAGGATTTTAGACTTAGGAAAGTTTTGGATGAAGAAGTCTTCAAAGGGGAGGGGTATTTATAGGAAATCAAGGGCCATGATCTAGCCAAGTGGGGGCAAGTGGAGGGCCAAGATGTGCCCAAGTGCCTAGCCCTACTCGTTAAAACCTCACAAATATCTTGCCCAATCTTATCTTGAAATCGTCCAGTGCGCCCACCACAACGCCCACTATGAGGGTGACACTTGTCACCCTCCGTTGGTCCAAAATGTTTAGTCTCGGAAAAATTCGCAAAAATTTAAAATGACATAGCGAATTTTCCGCCCGCAAGATTGCGTAAAGCGTTTCGAAAAAGCGACTCTAATCGGGTGTTGTGCACAAAAATAAATCTTCGAAGCCACTTTAAAGCCCAAACTTTTCTCGTGCGTCATACGTACATACTGGAAATACGGGTATAACATAGGGCCTCGGAGGCAGTCGGTTGTGTTAGCTTAACCTTACAGCGATATTGCGTTGGTGGTTTGAGTCTTGGGAGGTCGAGTGGTGTGGGTGCTCGTCCGTGATTTAGGATGAGTTCACGAGGCCTTTCTTGATCACTTTTTGCCTCACGAAATGAGAGAGCCCGTGTTGATAGGTTCTTGTCATTGAGGCGAGAATGGGAGGACGTCGGGAGTCTGACACGAGTTTGACTTCGTTGGCGGTATCGCATACTATTGTGGCTGACATGGCGGAAAGAGTTCACCGCTATTTGATGGGGCTAGATCGTTATATGATTCTGCGTATGCAGGAGTGGCCGCTTGGCCCGGTATGGATATTTCGGAGATGCGAGCTTATGCCTGAGGATCGAAAGCAGAGAGAGAGGACCACGACAGCCAGCCAAGGCGGCCAAGCGGCCGGGTTTGAGTACCTTTCGAGGCGGACTTCTGTGGCGAACTAGGTCTACATTGCGGCCCGGCAGAGTGCTCCTCCACGATTTTACGGCGGGGTTTTACAACCAGGGAATGCGAGGCGGTCGATCTCTAGAACTTTAGGGTCTCGGGAGATGGGGTTCGATCGATCGAGGCCACATTTGCCTCAACGCGCGATGTGGTAGGTTCCATTATGGGGTATGTCGCGATGGGTGCTTGTTTTTCTTGTGGTCGTCAGGCCATATGTTAAGAAGTGTCCTTATAGAGGTCTGGTGGGACAACACGATCTTGGATCGATTTGCGGGTTCTTCGCCTTGATAGCTAGGCGGGATGTTAATGCACCGACGTGCCGCGGAGAGGTCGTGGTGGAAGTTCGATTTTAGCGGTCCTTTGAACCGCCTATATGATTTCAGGTATGTCTTTGACCCTTTAGAAACTTGTATGCATGATAAAGTTGTTATATGTTTAAGTGTCATGAACAGATTATATTGAGACTATGTATACGCTAGAAGGGGTTGGAAGTACGAAAAGATAATCCCTTTTGGGCTTATGAAGGACGGATATGCGTGTGCGAGGTATTAGGGCCATAAGTGTTATACCCCGTATTTCCAGAGTATGTATGTGAGAACGTTCGTACATTTGTACAAACCCTAATTAGGTTAAGGATGGAATTGTGAACTTTGAACGGAAAAGATTCTGAACCTTGTGAAGGAAATTCTACGTTTTTAATATTTTAACCGATTACGGATTTTTCCGAGAGACGAAATATTTTGGACCAATAGGAGGGCGACATGTGTCACCCTTAGTTGGCATGGGTTGGACGAAAATGTTGGCCAAGTGGACAAGGTCAAGTGGTCAAAGTCTTGGAAGACATTTTCTTTTGGTGAGTGGGAGTAGGTATGTTGGACGTTTTTTGTGCCTAGTGGAAGGCCACATGGCTCTTTGTTGTGGGGGACATATGTCCCAATGTTGTGGTGGACATATGTCCCAAGGTTATGGTGGACACTTGGTTGGAAGACCTCATTCTTCACATGGATCCAAATCTTACGCCTCAATTTGTTTTAATCTAGACCATTGGTGGTTACATAAATACCACACTTGTGCAAGACTTCTTCATCACTTGAACAATTTCCAAGTCTCAAAATCCTCTCCCCTTAGTAAGGCTCTCGTCTAACACTCTCCCCTCCTTGTGTTCTCTCGAGACACGCTCTCACACTCACTCCTTGTGTTCTCGTAGAGACACGCCCTTCCTGAAGCTTTGTCAAATACCCCCTTTGGTAGAAAAGTATTCTCCAAGTATTGTTACTATTCCAAAATACCTTGGCCCAAATACCTTGTAGTATTCCAAAGTTACCTCTATACTTAGAGCAGGAAATACTACTATACTTCCTTTAGTCATGAAAATGAAACCTAGGAAAATCTTCATTTGTTGGTTGAAGTATTAAGTAGAAGTTGTATAGAACTTCTAAGGGTTTCTTGGGCGAATGGAGCATACATATGTTACACCGTAGTTCGGGGTATGTATACGAGGGCGTCGTATGAGAATCTGACGATAAAGTGGAAAGGAAGAAAGATGTGATTTTTAACGGAAAAGTTTCGGATTTTGTGAAGGAAAAATGTTCGTTAAAGGGAATTGGATTCCCAGTTTGGTATTTGGACTTTTGGAATATTTGAGAATTATGAAATTTTATTTCGGAATTGGTCACGTGGGGCCAGGAAAATTCGGTTTTGTGGGCCCACTTTATTTTGGATTTTTGGCATTCACGGATATTTTGGAAGATGAAATATTTTGATGAGTAGGGGCGACACGTGTCACCGTGTGTCCGTGTTGGCGAATTGGAGTAGAGAAGTGGCGCGTTTTTGGTGGACAAGTGGTCCATTTTGTGGTGGCCAACTTGTCCCATTTTAATGGTAGCCAAATGGTTGGCCAACTACCCACACATGTACCCCATCCTCGCCATCCACTTTCCTAGATCTTGGCCATTGATTTCCTATAAATACCTTGTGTGCAGACTTTATTTCATCGCGTTAGAAAGTTTCCAAGGCAAAAAAATTCCCTCCCTCCTTAGTGAGTTCTCGTCCAAAGACCCCACCTTGAGTAGAATTCTTCAAGTATTGTTGTTATTCCAAATACTTTAGCCTAAATCCTGGTGGTATTCCAAAAAATCCCAACATAAGAGCAGGAAATACTACTTTATTCCATAGTCTCAAAATGAAGCCACAGAAAAATCTTCATAGCTTAGATGAAGTGTTAAGAAGTTGTTTAGAAACTTAGGGTTGCTTGGAGTGGTTGGGCGTAAGGTGGAGCTAAGCGTTGCTCGGGATCGACTTATATCTTGGATAATTTTGGGCTTATCGAGTAATTACCTATGTCCCTATTGTAATTGGAGATTACATGTTGTAGTAGTTTAGAATTGAGTATAAGATATATTGGAAGGATGATTATAAAGAATTGAATTGTATTTACATAGGAGTGTATTCTGATGACTTGTAGTATTATTGTGGAGTAGAATTGTACACGTCAGGTTAGGCGTGTAACCCCTCCACAGGGATTGTTGGTTTGTTAGCAGGCCTCTTTAGAGAGGAGATTTTTGTGGTTGCGGGGAGGTTCTTAGAATTTTCCGTAGAATAAGGAATCTTGTATCTAGAATTATTCTCTGAAGAGATCTAGAGGTTGATAGGCGTTTTGTGGCCTTTATAGGTTGAAGTACTACGAGTAGCGTATTACTTGAAGGGTGGAAAAGGCGAGCAAGGTTAGAGCGTGGGCGTTTTGCTAATTGTCGATAATCGTCGCGAGGTATGTGAACCTCTTCCTATCTTTTCTAGCATGATTGTTGTGAACTATGTAGTACGGTAGACGTACATGTGCTAAATGAATTTGGTTGGTTTAAAACATAAAGTGTTATAACAACTTTATGGGAAGTTAGTTATAACGACATTATGAAAACAAATGAATGGTTTTATCATTAGTTTTAAAATGGTAACTTGACTTTAAAAGGAGAAGTGTTTTGGTCTAAAAAGAAGGCATAGTATTGTCTTAATTTGGTTTAAAAAGGAAAGTATGGAAGTTGGTTAACTTAAAATGTTAGTCACTCTATTTTGATAATACGGGCATCGGGTGACCTTTGTAAAAGAAATGGATCTTTTAAAAAGAATTTAACGTACGTAGTACTTTGGAGTTAAAACCTGGACTTTGGAATAAAATGAAAGTACCTTGAGTTGTGTGTAACTTGCCTATGTTTGCGTGTGATAGCCTTGTCGTGCTAGTATTGTATTTCTATACCACCGCGTCTCTCGATGGAGGGCCGGCTGATTTGTTATGTACTTGGGCGTCTGGCGATGTGGAGCATTCCAGATGCGCTGTGATTATTATTCCATGGGCTAGCTCTCGTGAGGTTTTGATTCGATTGGTATCGGTAGTTGGCTCGTACTTGCCCGAGGTCGTGGCGGATTCGGCAGTATCGGTAGTTAGCCCGTCTTGCCGTTCGGTTTTGTGAAGTCTCGTGATTCCGACTTGGTATCGGTAGTTAGTCTTCGTACTTGCCGACGCTCTACGTGGCGCGGTGGTATCTGTAGTTGGCTTCGTACTTGCCACAGGTCGACCGTGGTATGGTTATATAGATTTATTAGTGCGGCTTTGTTATCGGTAGTTGGCTTTACGTACTTGCCGGTCGATTGATGATCGGCTTTGGTATCGGTAGTTAGCTTTACTTGCCGTCACGGTTTTATGACACGGTGGGACTGGTGTTCATGTGTACTCCTTGGTGTGGCTATCGTAGGCTGGCGGTGAGGAAGGTGTTCCACGGCATGATTGATGTTGCGGGCATGAGACCCGTAGTTATATTTGAGTGATGACTTTGAGGCGTGAGTCCGTGACAGCGTATTGCTACGTATTATGTATTGTAGTTTGGTTATCATATATGTCTCTGTTTTATATAGACTACTATGATTTCATTTCTGATTTTTGTTTCACATACTTAGTACTGTTATGCGACTCCTTGAGAGTGCGTTCATCTGCGGTAGAGTACGCGATTGTTGATCCGCTCATAGGATCCGAGTTCAGCGTTTTAGGAAGCTCCGTTTCTCGGAGGCTTATCTTTGGTATAGTCCATCGTTGTAGGTACTTACATTCGGGGTATGGCGAACCTGTCGTCGTTGTTATTATAACATTCTTAGAAGTGCATGTAATCTTGTTGTGGGCGAGTTTGTAAAAGGGATATAGCGTTGGGTTCAAGTTTTATTTATATATTCGGAAAGGTAGATTTTGGTTGCTTTGTTTTCTTATTTCATTATTGTATATCTTGTTTCATGTGTAAGTTTTCATTTATTGATTTTCTCGATGTTGTATCACTAGGGTGCGGGGTAAGGCACGATCGCGGGCAGTGGTCGTCGTGACAAAAGTGGTATCGAAGCGATTAATCCTCGAAAAGTGTCTGACCGTATCTAGTAAGTCTTGATTATCGGTGTGTTGTGCACCACACCTATGTCGAAGGCTGCAGATATTTAGGATTGGTTTCCATTCTTCTCACTGAGATCGTGCCTTAGAGGCGTGTTATAAGTTGGACTCCTACGGCGTATTCATTGCGGTTATGCCTCTGCAAGGCAACGAGCCCGAAGGGCAAAGCGTGAGAGGAGCTACGAGTAGAACATAGAGGTTATGAGGGCACGTGCGGTCATTACGAGATAGTACTTTAGGCAGCGAGTTTTATGGCGCCGCTAGCCCAGTGAGTTTAGGCGGCAGCGATTTCACACGAGGCCACGATACGAGCCTCGTTCCACGACCGGAGGCGAGGATATGAGTTACAAGTAAATGGCGATTACTAGCTAGGCTTGTGGCTAGGAATGAGGGCGAGCGAGAGTCGGAGGTTCGGCGACCGATGGTTCACCACTAGATCAGATAGTTGAGATTTGGGACTTCTTGAGTTGATCCACGAGTTCTATGGATCTAGGCGAGAAGATCATCGAGAGTTTATTAGGCGATTGCGGCGGATCATGAAAGTGATCAAGACCTCGAGGCATTTCTTACACAGCTTGCCCTCGCGGATGAGGAGCTTCGGGCGAGATAGATTTATGAGGTTGAGGCGAAGGCGGGCGGTTCGAGAATCTGATATAGAGTTTGACTTATTGGCTCGTTATGTCCCAGCGTTAGTGGCGGACATGTGAGGAGAGAATTTCTAGTAGGAGGATACGGTGGGATGACTTAGCCTACAGTCGATTCAGATTGATGGATCGGAGAGGAAGGGTGTTAGCGAGAGAGGCCACCCGCCTCGGTATGGTCGTTGTGGTAGGGGTTCTTATGGGAGTGTCGTACTACTTAGATAGCTTGTTAGGCTTGCGGCGGGCCATTTTGCGAGAAATTATCGAGCAGTGGCGCGGATGTTCTGACTCGCCCGGGATCGATGGTGGTTCGTCACATACGTAGTTATCGCCCGTGAGCAAGATTTGATTAGGCGGCAAAGGGAAAGTGAAGCGATGAATTCTGGGAGATCTTGACCTTAAGAGACTTGTTTAGGTTGTTATGGTAGATACGTGTGGAGTGCTATGTTCGGTTAGCATGGTGTAAGTTGTGATAAATCCATGGGTAGTGTGAGATGGAAGTAGTAGCTTTCATGGCGTGGTAGTAAGATTGTTAGGATCGGAGCGAGTTTAGTCTGAAGTGGGTCGGGTTGAGGCCATTTCGCGAGTCAACATGACCGGAATGTGGTGGGGTCGGTTGAGGTGGTCAGCTAGATGATAAGTCACGAGGGTGTTAGGCCAGTTTAGATAACCATCATACGAGTTTGTGGATGCGTTCGACCAGTAGTCAGGCCGATGGGGTCAGCCCATCTTGTCTTTGAGTCAGGACTGTTTACTCGGCGGAGGGTTATGCGAGATGTTGTATATCAGGAAGGTTGTAAGGCTGCACTGGGTTCCTACTTTTATTTTTATAGCGGATGGAGCCAGTTTATGGCTATTTCTTTTGGGAGGTTTCTGGCGGGGTTAGGAACTGGGTGAGTCTCGATTGTATTCACCCTCGAGCCGACGAAGCAGCGCATTTATCCGGACATTTGAGGATAGGTTACGGGCGGTGTTTTGATTTGAGGTATTGTGAGGATTATTTGCCTCTTGTTGAGTGAGTATTATACTAGCCGCCATTTGATGTCGGATGGTGCCTTATGAAGCCTTGTATGGGCGGAAGTGTAGGTTCTTGGTCGATTGGTTCGATGTCGGCAAGGTTGGATAGTTTGGTCCCTACTTGTTTGAGGATGTGGATAAGGTGAAGCTTATCGAGAAGAAGTTATTAGCGACTCGAGTCAGCGAAGTCGTGCGGACGATCGGCGTCGACACTTGGAGTTCGGTGGCGGTGGGTCTTGAAGGTACCACCGGAAGGGTGTGTGAAATTTGGAAAGAAGGGAAACTTAGCACGAGGTACTTTGGGCATTTCGGATAATAGTAGAATAGGCGGGTTGCCTATAAGTTATGCCTTGTCGTCCGACTTAGGAAGCGATCGTCCGTATTCCATGTTGCTATGTTTGGAAGAGTAATCGGAGATCCTCGAGTGTTCGATTAATGATGACCAAGTTAGAGATAGTAACCGAGATTTTGGAAGCAAGCAATAGCGAAATGTGGTAAGTATATGAGGAAGAGTTCGAGTGTACGAGGAGGGTACGACAAGTAAGAAAAGAGGCGAAGATGTGAAGTGTCCTTTTTATAAGTATAGATGTGAAGAAAGTATCCTTTGGACCATGGGTGGAAGTTTTTTGTGTTGTTATACACGTTAGGGGTGATTCCTCGTTGGCTTGGATTGAGTTTTGCGCGTATGTTATATTATGGCCATGTGTGGCATAATTGGTTTGGTAAGTATAGTAGTGAAGACTATACCGGCGCTTGTATGATTAGAGGCTTAGAAGGAACATTCGGGACGAATGTTTCTAAAGAGGAAGAATGTTACACCCGTAGTTTGGGGTATGTATACGAGGGCGTGCGTGCGAGAATACTCTGATAAAGTGGAAAGGAAGAAAGATGTGATTTTTAAATGGAAAAGTTTCCGGATATTGTGAAGGAAAAATGTTAGTTAAAGGGAATTGGATTCCCGATTTGGTATTTGGACTTTTGGAATATTTGAGAATTATGAAATTTTATTTAGAAATTGGTCACGTGGGCCCACGGAAAATTCTACGATTTTGTGGGCCAGCTTTATTTTGGATTTTGGCATTACGGATATTTTGGAAGATGAAATATTTTGGGCGAGTAGGGGCGACACGTGTCACCGTGTGTCATGTTGGCGAATGGAGTAGGACAAGTGGCGCGTTTTTGGTGGACAAGTGGTCCGTTTTGTGGTGCCACTTGTCCCATTTTGTATTAGCCAAATGGTTGGCCAACTACCCACACACATGTACCCCATCCTCACCATCCAGCCTAGATCTTGGCCATTGATTTCCTATAAATACCCACGTGTGCAAGACTTTATTTCATCCGCGTTAGAAAGTTTCCAAGGCAAAAATTCCCCTCCCTCCTTAGTGAGTTCTCGTCCAAACACCCCCGCACCTTGGTAGAATTCTTCAAGTATTATTGTTATTCCAAATACTTTAGCCTAAATCCTGGTGGTATTCCAAAAAATCGACATAAGAGCAGGAAATACTACTTTATTCCATAGTCGCAAAATGAAGCCACTAGAAAAATCTTCATAGCTTAGATGAAGTGTTAAGAGAAGTTGTTTAGAAACTTCTAAGGGTTTCTTGGGCGGGTTGGAGCATAAGGAATTGGAGCTAAGCGTTGCTCGGGATCGACTTATATCTTGGATAATTTTGGGCTTATCGAGGTAATTACTTATGTCCCTTATTGTAATTGGAGATTACATGTTGTAGTAGTTTAGAATTGAGTATAAGATATATTGGAAGGATTCTTATAAAGAATTGGTGTATTTACATAGAATTGTATTCTGATGACTTGTAGTATTATTGTGGAGTAGAATTGTACGTCAGGTTAGGCGTGTAACCCACGGGATTGTTGGTTTAGTAGCGGGCCTCGTTAGAGAGGAGATTTTGTGGTTGCGCGGGGAGGTTGCTTAGAATTTTCAGTAGAATAAGGAATCTTGTATCTAGAATTATTCTACGAAGAGATCTAGAGGTTGATAGGCGTTTTGTGGCCTTTATAGGTTGAAGTACTACGAGTGGCGTATTACTTGAAGGGTGGAAAAGGCGTGCAAGGTTAAATGCGTGGGCGTTTTGCTAATTATCGATAATCGTCGCGAGGTATGTGAACCTCTTCCTATCTTTTCTAGCATGATTATTGTGAACTATGTAATGCGGTGAGCGTACGTGCTAAATGAATTTGGTTGGTTTAAAACATAAAGTGTTATAACGACTTTATGGGAAGTTAGTTATAACGACTTTATGAAAACAAATGAATGGTTTTATCATTAGTTTTAAAATGGTAACTTGACTTTAAAAGGAGAAGTGTTTTGGTCTAAAGGAAGGCATAGTATTGTCTTAATTTGGTTTAAAAGGAAAGTATGAAAGTTGTTTTGGTTTACTTAAAATGTTAGTCACTCTATTTTGATAATACGCATCGGTGACCTTTGTAAAAGAAATGGATCTTTTAAAAGAATTTAACGTCACGTAGTACTTTGGAGTTAAAACACGACTTTGGCATAAAATGAAAGTACCTTGAGTTGTGTGTAACTTGCCTATGTTTGTGTGTGATAGCCTTGTCGTGCTAGTATTGTATTTCTATACCACGCGTCTCGATGGATGGCGGGCTGATTTGTTATGATCTTACTTGGATGTCTGGCGGTGGCGGAGCATTCCATGCACGCACGTGATTATTATTCCATGGACTAGCTCTCCGTGAGGTTTCTTGAGTCGGCTTGATGTCGGTAGTTGGATCTAGTACTTGCGGGTCGTGGTGATTCGACAGTATCGGGTAGTTAGCCGTACTTGCCCGTTCGGTTTTGTGGCGAGTCTCGTGATTCCGGCTTGGTATCGGTAGTTAGTCTTCGTACTTGCCCGAAGCCTTCGTGGCGCGGTGGTATCGGTAGTTGGCTTCGTCTTGCCTGCAGGTCGACCGTGGTATGGTTATATAGATTTGTTGGTACGGCTTTGGTATCTGGTATTTGGCTTTCGTACTTGCCCCGGTCAGTTAATGATGCGGCTTTGGTATCTGGTAGTTAGCCTTCGTACTTGCCTCGTACGGTTTTTATGACATAGGTGGGACCTGGTGTTCATGTGTACTCCTTGGTGTGGTTATCGTGCTGCCGTGATGGAAGGTGTTCCACGGGCATGATTGATGTTGCGAGCATGAGACCCGTAGTTATATTTGAGTGATGACTTTGAGGCGTGAGTCTCGACTTAGCGTGGCTACATATTATGTCTTGTAGTTTGGTTATCATATATGTCTCTGTTTTATATAGACTACTATGATTTCATTTCTGATATTTTGATTTCACATACTTGGTACTGTTGTCTTGACCTCCTTGGGGCTGCGTTCATCTGCGGTAGAAGTACGCGATTGTTGATCCTCGCTCATAGGATCACGATTATCGTTTTAGGAAGCTCGTTTCTCGGAGCTTATCTTTGGTATAGTCCCTGTCGTTGTAGGTACTTACATTCGGGGTATGGCGGAACCTTGTCCGTCATTGTTATTATAACATTCTTAAGTGCAGTAATCTTTGTTGGGGCGGGGTTTGTAAAAGGGATGTATTCGGGTTGAAGTTTTATTTATATATTCGGAAAGGTAAGTTTTGGTTGCTTTGTTTTCTTATTTCATTATTGTATATCTTGTTTCATGTGTAAGTTTTCATTTCCGCTGATTTTCTCTGATGTTGTATCACTAGGGTGCCCGGGGTAAGGCACCAGTCGCGGGCCCGTGGTCGGGTCGTGACAACATAATAGGAGCTAAACCTTGCTCAGGATCGACTTTAATCTTGGATAATTTTGGGCTTATCGAGGTAAATATCTTTGTCCTTCTATTGTAATTGGAAATTACATATAGTAGTTTAGAATTGAGTATAAGATATAGAAGGATGGTATATAAGAAGAGAATTGAATTGTACTTACATAGGACTGTATTTACAGTAGACTTGTGTAGTTTGTCGGGTAGGGAAGTGCTGCCCAAATTTTCCGTAGAAATAAGAACCTTACACGACCGAATCAGACCGTGGTAGTGCCTTACCGGGCACCTAGCGATACAACATCGAGAAAAACCAGTGGAAATAAAACTTTAAACATGAAATGAGACATGATAAATAAGCAGGCCAGCCAAAGCAGTTGCCTTGGTATATATACATAAAAACCGAGCAGTTATCCTTTTTACAAACCACGCTTACGGTCTCTGGACCTAAGATTTTCAACAACTATGGCGGACAGGGCCGCCATACCCTGAATGTACAGAACCTACAACTCGGAAACATACCAAAGATAAGCCTCAAGGAACGGAGCTTTCAATGTGAAATGAGATCCTAGGCGGGGATCCACGGCCGATGTACCTACTGCGGCGTGAGCGCGGCCCGAAGGAGGTCGACAGCGGTACAGTATGTGAAATCCAAATCGTAAATGAAATCATAATAGCCTAAGCGGAGACATGTATGATAACCAAAATCTGATGCAGCATAAGCGATCAGTCGAGGACTCGCGCCTCAAAGTCACCACTGAAATATAACTATGGGTCTCGCCCGCAACATCCGTCATGTTCGCGTCATGGCGCGTATGCCCGAAATCTTGCATCGGTGTAGACGTGTCGTGATGCAACAATAATAACAAGGCGCGTGGCGTGCCCCGAATCTGCATCGGTGTAGACATGCCCGTATAACCTCAATATGATATCTTTGGGTGGTCAACCGCCGCGTGGCCACGCCCGAATCTTTGCATCGGTGTAGACAAGTCCATGTTGCTGTTATAACCATATATCGGGTAATCAACGACGCGTGGCCGCGTGCCGGAATCTGCGTCGGTGTAGACATGTCCGTGTGGCATCAGCAACAAGACGATAATCAAAATGAAACATACGTGGAATTCTCCATCGCGCGGCCGTCGAAGTAAGTTCTCGACAAGTCAGCCGCCTCTGTCGAGAGCGGTAACGAAATACCACACTTGCACAACAAAGGCTATCATCACAAGCGTAGGCAAGTTTCACGACAACAAGCATAAGCGAGTTTCACACAACTCAAAGTACTTTCATTTTATGCCAAAGTCGGGTTTTTAACCCCAAAGTACTACATCGTTAAGTTCTTTTAAAAGAGATCCATTACTTTTATAAAAGTCACCCGATACGTAGTATTAGAATGACCAACCCACATTCCTTTTCAAAATCAAGTATGACATTCTTTTCCTAAGTTCAGTTGCCTAGTTTGATTACTCAAGCCTCATTTTCGAGGGTTTCATAGTTCATAAACTTAATCACTGATTCCTTTTAGAACAATTGAGTAATATATGTCTCACGTGAGAGTAGGTTATTCTTGTTTACAACATTCTTATTACAGTGACCATGATCTAGAAAATGTAATATCATTTTGTCTTATCTTAGTTTCTATACGATGGAGGTTTCTACTGGTTTTAATACAATTCATCATTTTCAATACATTTTCCTTTATTAGCATTTGCGGTGGTGCGTCGATACGCATTACGATTTCGAAATCGGTAAACATTATCCCTTTAAATAAAACCAAGTACTCATTACTCATGAATGAGGTTTCACACAAACATTCACATTAAAACAAATAAGTTAAGTCTCTTATCTTATAAGATCAAGTCTCTTAACTTAACGTGATAAACCATTTTCTTTACCTCTCTTAAGACATTATACCTAACTCCCATAAAGCTAGTATAACTCTTTTTAAAACCTTTAAAACCAAGTGTTACTCTCCTTCAAAGCGATTTATAAATCTTTTGAAATACATCAAGTTCTTTACAAGCGATTATAATTCACATGATTACCTTTTAAAACCACAAAGTATTTTCTTACCTCGTAAAACATTATAACCGTCTTCCATAAAGCCGTTATAACCGCTTTATGTTTTAAAAATAATCAAACCACGATTAACACGTATCGTCTGCCGTACTACATAGTTCACACGTATCATGATAGAAGAGATAGGAAGAGGTTCACATACCTCGCGGCAGTATCGACTAATAGCAAAAGCGCTCCAAGTACTTCAAGCCGTCGGCTACTCCTAAGCCACGTAGATCGCGCCACGTAGTACTTGACCTATAAGGCCACGGCGCTTATTAACATCTAGATCTCATCGTTCCATATTCTGAGAAAATTCGGCACACCTCCCCACAGCGTAAATCTCCTCCTCTATCAGGCGGCTACGAAGCCAACCGGGGTTTGCCGTTAACCGGGCGTGTACAATTCTACTCACGAATACTACACAAGTCTCTTATGTCTGATCTATGTAATTCTGATTCGATTCTTTATTCTTGGGCTTAAGTCAAAAGACATTGCCACAATACTAAGTTGATTCTATATATAGTATACTTCAACTATAATTCTAACATGTAATTTCCAATTACAATAGAAGAACGATAGTGTTTACCTCGATAAGCCCAAAATTATCCAAGTATAAAGTCGATCTGAGCAGCGCTTAGCTCCTACTCAGCGCTCAAACAACCCTTAGAAGTTCTAACCAACTTACTTACAACCAACAACGGGTGAAGATTTCCTTAGGGTTTCGTTTTTGTGGCTAAAGGAAGTATAATCGTATTTTCTGGGCTTTTGTAAAAGTGTAACCTTGGGAATACTACAAGGTATTTGGGTCAAGGTATTTGGGCATTATAACAATACTAGGAGAGTATTTCTATACCACAACAAGGGGTATTATCTGAAAACAACTAGGCTAGGGGTACCGGCTAACCATTACAGGGGAGGAAGCTCTCGGCCAAAGGGGAGGGGTGTGGTGGGTGAAACTCAAGAGGAGGGAGTAGTTTGAGACTTAGATAGATTGCTCAAGTTTAGGATGAAGAATGTCTTCAACTAGAGGGTATTTATAGGTCAAGTGAAGGCTGACCAATGGCGAAGATGAAGACAAGTGCATAGCAAGTGTAAGGCGAAGATTTAGCCATGTGCTACCTTATCCGTCTACCACAAAATATCTACCTAACCCTTGACCAAGGAAAGGCACAAAATCGTCCAAGCTAGCCCAAAGTTGCCGTCCACTCCTTCCAATTAGAGGGTGACAAGTGTAAGCCTCTCGTTGATCCAAAATGTTTCGTCTCTCGGAAAAATCCATAAAAATTAAAAATGACATAGCGAAATTTTCCTACGAAAGTGGAAACGTTTAGTCGAAAAACGACTCTAACGGTGTTGTGCACAAAAAGAATTCGGCCAAGCCTAAAGAAGTTGAAAATTTCGTCGTCCCCACGTCATACTGCGGAAATACGGGTATAACATTCTCCCTCGCAGAAACATTCGTCGAATGTTCATACAGAATCTCAAACAAGCGTCGTCGATTATAGTCTTCACTACTATACTTACGAGAATCAAACATGCCACGCGGCCACAAAATAACATGCGCCAAACCCAAATCCACGCCAACGAGGAACCACCTCGGTTAGCACAAAAGTTCCCCACGAGTCTAAAATATACTCCCGCACCTCGTTTCACAAAAGCGATCGCGCGCGTTCCTTCTCCTATCTCGTGCCGCTTCTCGAACACTCGAGCTCTTTCTAGTATCCGTACCACACTTCCTTCAACGTTTCTGTTTCCAACCCTTGGGTTACCACCTCGAACTTGGTCATCTTACTACCTCGATTTCCTCTAAGGCCATTCTCGCCTTGCGACTGATGCAGTCGAACATATCTATGAACTCATCGATGGTCATCTAAACTTGGGCCTAGCACCCTCGTGACCTGCCACTGGCGGACCACCGAGCTGACCCTTCCGCGAAGCGGGGCGGGTTGGCGCCCAACATAGAACCCGACCAGCTGTAGCGCCCGACTTCCGCCTCGACACGGAACACATCATGGAAGCTACCACTTCCGTCTCACACTAACCAGATTTTTAAATCACACTATAGCACAAAGCTATTCGAACATAACACTTAACACATCATTAACATCAATACATACAAGTATCTGAGGTTAAGGATATACGAAACTAGGCGGTTCGAGGCCGCTAAAGCTGAACTTCGCGACCTCTGGTGGCATGGCTTTAGTAGTCTGTGCTATCTACCAGCGCTACCCACAGTGGCAGTCTCTCATCATATGGCCTGTTGGCGCGAGAATAACAAGCTCCTTGGTACTACGACACTCGGCGAAATGCGGTCTACCCGTAGACACCGCGAGGTAGGGGATCTGCATCTGACAACACCCTACTCGCGAACATCTGAAACACAGGAGCCACGACGCTTCTCTGAATATCCCGGTCGAAGAGGCTGCGGAGGACCACTCTGCAATGGCGGAGTACATAACTAGTCTGTTGAGGCGGTCCGCCTCGAAAGTCGCCAAAATATCCGCCGTCTTGGCCTTACCTGTGGCGGTCCGCTGCGTCGATCTGCGCGCTCGCCCAAGTGCATGAGCACGAATGCGGGCAATGTCGTGCGGTGAAGAGAAACACCCGCACAAGACTCGGCCATATAATCATCTAGCCGGTGGCGTGGCGATGCACCTATCCTCATGCTCTGCAACAAGCGCGAGGACATATCGAGCGAAAGAATCGAACTCGACATTGTACTCACGACGGGCGCCTCTCTGTCTCGGTAACAAAATTTGTCGGCCGTGCCCTCGCCAATCTGCGGAGGCAAGAAGTGCGTGAAAAAGCCCCGAAAACTCATCCCATCTGCTGGAGTGCGTACTCTCCGGGAAAGCTCGCGAATCAAACCAATCATTGCGGTATCACGCGGCCGTCTGCGAACCGAAGGTCACGACTCGGTCTCTGAAGCCTTGATCACGCGTGATGATCCTGCATGGGCGGATGAACTCCTGCGGATCATCCTCGAGCCTCGACCCGTAAAACTCGCGGGCTACTGACTCGGAAAGTCCGTGGCCTCGAACTATCTGCTCTCGGGTGCACGGTCTCTGGGCAGGAAGCGCCGCGTCCGGCTGTCCTCATATCTGCCACAACCACGGCCAATAAGCGGGCCATCTCGCGTTGTGACCCGTCTCCTGCTCGGTGGGGTGGAGGCTCAGTCTTGTAGTCTTATCAGCCACGGCTGCGGCTCTAAACCCTGCTGGTGCTGGTGGCGTCGCGAAACTCGCCGTCGGAAGCCTTGCTCTCAGTCTTGGCCGAACTGCGCTCTTACTCCTCTGTATCCCACTAGCGGCTCCCTCGTTGCCTTGCCCTTCTGGCCTTTGGTCGCACTGGCGGAGGCATAGCGGTAAAATGAAACACGTCGAGGGTCCAACACAGCTCGGCTCTAAGGCGCGATCTCGAATGAGAAGAATGAAACCAATCCTCATGTCCTATAGCCTCACGATTATAGATGTGGTGCCTGACACAGATAATCAAGACTCTACTAGACACGGTGCAGACACTTTCAGAGGACTAAGCGCTCACGATACCACTTTGTCACGACCGAATCGGGCGTGGTAGTGCCTACCGGGCACCTAGCGATATAACATCGAGAAAAACCGGGAAATAAAAAACTTTAAACATGAAATGAGAGACATGATAAATAAGCAGGCCAACCAAAGCAGTTGCCTTGGTATATATACATAAAAACGACGATTATCCTTTTTACAAACCACGCCTACCACGATGCCTGCACTCTAAGATTTACAACAACTATGGCGACGGGGCCGCCGTACCACAGAATGTACAGAACCTACAACTCGAGGAAGCATGCAAAGATAAGCCTCAGAAGGAGCAGGCTTTCAACAGCTGAAATGAGATCCTGGGCGGGGATCCACGGCCGATGTACCTCTACTGCGGCATGAGCGCCCGAAGGAGAGTCGATCTGGCAGTACCAAGTATGTGGCTTGTCAAATCACGTAAATGAAATCATAATAGCCTAAAAAGCGGAGACATGTATGATAACCAAAATACGATGCAACATAAAAGTCAAGTCGGGACTCGCGCCTCAAAGTCACCACTCGAATATAACTATGGGTCTCGCCCGCGACATCCATCATGTTCGCGTCATGGCGCGTGCCCCGAAATCTTGCATCGGTGTAGGCATGTCGTGATGCAACAATAACAAGGCCGCGTGGCCACGTACCGGAATCTTTGCGGTGTAGACATGCCCGTGTAACCTCAATAACAATATCTTTGGGTGGTCGACCTGCGCGTAGCCACGTGCCGGAATCTGCGCATCGGTGTAGACCGTCCATGTTGCGGTAATAACCATATATCGGGTAATCAACGACGCGTGGCCGCGTGCCGAATCTTTGCGGTGTAGACATGTCCATGTGACATCAACAACAAGCGATAATCAAAATGGAAACATACGTGGAATTCTCCATCTGCCTGCCGCGTCAGTAAGTTCTCGACAAGTCAGCGACCTCTGTCGAGAGCGGTAACACGAAATACCACACTTGCACAACAAAGGCTATCATCACAAGCATAGGCAAGTTTCACAACAACAAGCATAGGCAAGTTTCACCTGACTCAAAGTACTTTCATTTTATGCCAAAGTCGGGTTTTAACCCCAAAGTACTACATCGTTAAGTTCTTTTAAAAGAGATCCATTACTTTTATAAAGTCACGATACAGTAGTATTAGAATGACCAACCCACATTCCTTTTCAAAATCAAGTAACAACATTCTTTTCCTAAGTTCGGTTTGCCTAGTTTGAATTACTCAAGCCTCATTTTCCGAGGGTTTCATAGTTCGTAAACTTAATCACTTGATTCCTTTTAGAACAATTGAGTAATATATGTCTCGCGTGAGAGTAGGTTATTCTTGTTTACAACATTCTTATTACTGACCATGATCTAGAAAATGTAATATCATTTTGTCTTATCTTAGTTTCTATCACGGATGGAGGTTTCTTGGTTTTAATACAATTCATCATTTTCAATACATTTTCCTTTATTAGCAGCTGCGGTGCAGTCGATACACATTCGATTTCGAAATCGGTAAAACATTATCCCTTTAAATAAAACCAAGTACTCATTACTCACGAATGAGGTTTCACACAAACATTCACATTAAAACAAATAAGTTAAGTCTCTTATCTTATAAGATCAAATCTCTTAACTTAACATCGATAAACCATTTTCTTTACCTCTCTTAAGACATTATACCTAACTCCGTAAAGCTAGTATAACTCTTTTTAAAACCTTTAAAACCAAGTGTTACTCTCCTTCAAAGCGATTTATAAATCTTTTGAAATACATCAAGTTCTTTACAAGCGATTATAATTCCACGTGATTACCTTTTAAAACCACAAAGTATTTTCTTACCTACATAAAACATTATAACCATCTTCCCATAAAGCGTTATAACCTTTATGTTTTAAAAATAATCAAACACGGTTAACACGTACGTCTACCGTACTACATAGTTCACACGTATCATGCTAGAAGAGATAGGAAGAGGTTCGCATACCTCGCGGCAGTATCGACTAATAGCAAAGCGCTCGAAGTACTTCAAGCGTCGGCTACTCCTTAAGCCACGTGGATCGCGCCTGCGTAGTACTTGAACCTATAAGGCCACAAGTGCGCATTAACATCTAGATCTCATCGTTCCATATTCTCTGAAAATTCGCGACCTCCCCGCACAGCGTAAATCTCCTCTCTATCGAGGCGGCTACAAGCCAACGGGGGGTTTCACGTTCTTGGCGTGTACAATTCTACTCATAGTAATACTACAAGTCTCTGTAATAGATCCTATGTAATTCTGATTCGATTCGATTCTTTATTCTTGAGCTTAAGTCAAAAGACATTGCCACGATACTAAGTTGATTCTATATATAGTATCTTCAACTATAATTCTAACATGTAATTTCCAATTACAATAGAAGAACGATAGTGTTTACCTCGATAAGCCCAAAATTATCCAAGTATAAAGTCGATCACGAGCAGCGCTTAGCTCTACTCAGCGCTCCAAACAACCCTTAGAAGTTCTAACCAACTTCTACTTACAACTTCAACAACGGTGAAGATTTCCTTAGGGTTTCGTTTTGTGGCTAAAGGAAGTATAATCGTATTTTAGGCTTTTGTAAAAGTGTAACCTTGGGAATACTACAAGGTATTTGGGTCAGTATTTGGGCATTATAACAATACTAGGAGAGTATTTCTATACCACAACAAGGGGTATTATACGAAACAACTAGGCTTTGGGGTACCCTGCTAACCACTACAAAGGGGAGGAAGCTCGGCCAAAGGGGAGGGTGTGGTGGGCCAAACTCAAGAGGAGGGAGAAGTATGAGACTTAGATAGATTGCTCAATTTTAGGATTAAGAATGTCTACAACTAGAGGGGTATTTATAGGTCAAGTGAAGGCGACCCGATGGCGAAGATGAAGACAAGTGCATAGCAAGTGTAAGGCCAAGATTTAGCCATGTGCTACCTTATCCATCTACCACAAAATATCCTACCTAACCCTTGACCAAGGGAAAGGCACAAAATCGTCCAAGCTAGCCCAAAGTTGCCGTCCACTCCTTCCAATTAGAGGTGACAAGTGTCGCCTCTCGTTGATCCAAAATGTTCGTCTCCGGAAAAATCATAAAAATTAAAAATGACATGGCGGAATTTTCCTACGAAAGCGTGGAAAGCGTTTCGAAAAGCGACTCTAACGGTGTTGTGCACAAAAAGAATTCGCCAAGCCTAAAGAAGTTCGAAAATTTCTCGTCGTCCCGCGTACATACTGCGGAAATACGGGTATAACACATACCTTAGAATATTCTGAGTAGTCTAGGCGTTGATAGGCGTATTTGACTATTATAGGTTGATACTCTGCGCGACATATTCGACTTGGCGGTGGATTTGTAGAGGAGGTATGTGATTCTTCCTATCCTCTTGAGCATGATATTTTAAAAGAATATATATAGTGCGGTGAGCGTGCGTGTGATAGCTGAGCGTGGTTTTACTTGATGTCTTTTGACTTGAGTTTTAAATAATAAGAATCTTGAAGTATTTCAAAAGAATTAAGAATCGTTTGTGAAAGAAGAGTAATACTTGGTTTTAAAAGCTTAAGAGTTATACTAGCTTTATGGGAAGTTAGGTATAACGACTTAAGAGAGATAAAATGAATGGTTTACTTAATTGTTTATGAAAGCCTTGTATTGATTTCGGAAATGAGAATAAGTATCGAACAAACTACTGCAGCGCTAATAAAGGAAAATGTATTGACTAATTAAGTATTATTAAAACCAGTAGAAACCTCCATCTGCATAGAAGCTAAGATAAGACAAAATTGTATTACATTTCCTAGATCATGGCTGCTTTAATAAGATCATTAATAAACAAGTTTTGATTTTCTTAAAATTTCAAAGTAAGGACTTGATTTATAAAAGACAAAGACTTGAAAATTTGAAGTGTTTTCGTTTAAAAAGGAAGGCATGCTTTTGTCTTAAGTTGGTTCAAAAGAAGGTAGGAAATTGTTTTGGTTTACTTAAAAAGATAGTCACTCTATTTTTATACTACGGGTATCGTGTGACTCTTGTGAAAGAAACGGATCTTTTTAAAGAGTTAATGTATGAAGTACTTTGGGGATAAAAACCCGAACTTGTTGACATAAAATAGAAAGTACCTTGTGTGAATAACTTGACTATGTTGGTTTGTGATAGCCTTGTAATACTTTCTTGTTGGTTTGATAAGTAAACATGTTAGGATGCTACGTGTGTTAGTGTCTTGTGATGTTTGTGTAAAGGGGTTTCCCTTGATTGTGCTTATGTTGTTTAACGATAAGCCGTTATGTTAGTATTGTACCACTCACCTCTTGACATGATATCACGGGGTTAAAGCCCCGTCACGAGGATGCCTCGTGCGGATCGGGGACCTATGCGGAGCTACGAGAGTTCCAGGTTAGTGTGCGGGGGAATACCTCATGCGGTCTATGTGGCCATGCGGACTACGAGAGTCCAGGACGATGCCGAGGAGTAGCTACCCTCGATGCGGGGAATACCTCATGCGGGCCTAGGTGGCCTATGCGGAGCTGCGGTGAGTTCCAGGATTTGACGCGCATTGATGCCGAGGCGAGTGGCGGCTTCTATCATGTGGCGGTCTAGAAAGACCTCGTGTCTGATTTTATAGCATTGTTAGTGCTGGGTTTTAGTAGTCGGCTATGCCTTCGTACTTACCCCGTACAGTTTTATTATGACACAGGTGGGACCTGGTGTTCATATGTATTCCTTGGTGCTTTTATATCATGGACTGCCGGCAGTGAGGAAGGAATTCCACGGGCATGATTGATATTGTGGGCATGAGACCCATGGTTATATTTGAGTGATGACTTTAAGGGCGTGAGTCCCTGACTTGACATGACTGCTTACATATTGTGTATCGTAAATTGGTTATCATATATGTCTTCTGTTTTATATAGACTATTATGATTTCATTTCTGATATTTCGATTTCACATACTTGGTACTGTTGTCTTGACCTCGCCCGAGGCTGCGTTCATCTGCGCGAGTAGAGGTACACGATTGTTGATCCTCGCTCGTAGGAGTCACGATTCAGCATTTTGGGAAGCTCGTGTCTCGGAGGCTTATCTTTGGTATAGTCCCTGTCGTTGTAGGTACTTACATTCGGGGTATGGCGAGCCCTGTCCGCCATTGTTGTTATAACATTCTTAGAGTGCTGTAATCTTGTTGTAGGCAAGGTTTGTAAAGGGATATATTCAAGCTTTTATATGTATATGCCGACAGGCAGCTTTTCTCAGATAAACTATTTCTCACTTCATATTGTTTCATGTCTTGTTTTATATTCCGCTGGTTACTCTGATGTATGTCTACTTGGGTGCCCGGGTAAGGCACCAGTCACGGGCCCGGGGTCGGGTCGTGACAAAAGTGGTATCAGAGCAGTTAATCCCCGGAAAGTGTCTACAGACCGTATCTAGTAGAGTCTTGATTAGCGGTGTGTTGTGCACCACACCAATAACCAGGAGGCTATAGGATATTTAGGATTGGGTTCCATTCTTCTCACTCTGAGATCGTGCCTTAGAGCTATGTTATAAGTTGGACCCCTCTAACGTATTTCTTTCCCTTACCAGTTATGCCTCCACGCAAGGCAACCCGGGCCTAGAAGGCAAGCAAGCGTAGAGGCTGCGAGTAGACCACGAGGTTCACGAGGGCGCAGCCCGACCATCACTTTGGTGGTGCTTCATTCGGGGAGTTACGCGATGTCGCGGCCCAGAGTCTATACAATGGCGGTAGTTCCTGCGACCATGATATTTGAACCTTGCCCACGACGATGGCAAAGTATGGATTGCAAAGAGGCGACCACATTACTAGTGAGGATTTAGCAACGAGTATATTATGTACTGATTTATCGCAGTGCGGATGACTATCTAAGAGAGGGTTGTGCGAGTAGCTCTTGATCGGTATGAGCATGGCTGCGTGCGGGCTTATCTGCTGTGGCCAGCGTAGGGATCGGCGGTTAACGAATCGAAGAAAGGCGGTCGGCGGGTCGCTGGTAACTTTGGCGAGTGCCTCAGCAGTGATGATCGCACCTCCGCGATGCAGAGTGGTCCTCGCGAGGTTCGGGCGTTCGGGGTATCTGGAGTTGGTGAGCTCGAGGCTTACGGATCACGGCTATCGTGGTTCTAGCGGCCCGAGTTGATTTCCTCGGTGTTCCACGGTGTGGCGTCGTCCGGGAATGTCGTCTTTTGTTGGTGCTTGTTTTACTGCGCCGTCGAGGCCGTGTAGCGAGAATGTTCAAGTAGGAGGATGCAGCGGGAGGACTCATCCTACGGTCGATTGTGGATTGATGGTTGGAGAGAAGGGTGTTAGCAGAGAGGTCACCCCGCTCGGTGTGGCGTTGTGGTAGGTGTCATTGGGAGTGTCGTACTTCGGCGACTTGTTATGCTTGCGGCCAGCGAGGCCATTTGCGCGGTGTCAGGCAGGTGGCGCGGATGTAGAGACTCAACCTTAGGATCGGTGGCTAGTTCATCACCTTCCTAGCTATCGCCCAGCGAGGGGATTGATTAGAACGACAAAGGAGTGAAGCGGTAGATCTGGTATATCCTTAACCTACAGAGATTAGTATGTGTGATAAGATGAGTATATCTTAAGTGTTATGTTCGGATAGCATTGTGTTAATTGTGATTAGAAATCATGGTTAGTTAAAAGGGTAAGATTGGGGATAGGGAAATTGTGAGCTTTAGGATATTATCGTGGAGACCTTAGAGGCGAGGCCATCTTGAGTAAAGATTTATTTTTATGTTTGACCACTTATCGGTGCATAGTATCGTGAGATATATTTGTGTGATAAGTCCTGAGTAGTGTGAAATGAAAGAGGGTAGTTGAGCTAAGAAGACCACTAGGTTTTCGTGACTCGATGGAGAGATTGTTCGGATCGGAGCAAGAGCTTAGCGCGATAAATGGGTCGGGTTGAGGCGGGTTGCGGGTCGACCCGCGGTTTGAAGTAAGGAAAATTTGTGGTGGTCGCTATGTGTTAGGGTCACGAGGGTGTTAGGCCCAAGTTTAGTTGACCATCGTACGAATTCGTGGATCGTTCGACCCGATGGTCGCCGATGAGGTCGACCGTCTTGTCTTTGAGCGGGTATTTACTCGGCGGAGGGTTATGCGAGATGTTATATATCGGGAAGGTTGTAAGGCTGCGCGGGTTCCTCTTTTACTTTATGAGCGGTGGAGCCAGTTCTGCTATTTCTTTTACGAGATTACAGGCGGGTTAGGAACTTCGGTGAGTCTCGATGTGCATTCGCCTCGGTGTTTTTGATTTCGAGGGTATTGTAAGGATTATTCACCTCTTGTTGAGTGAGTATTATAATAGCTATCATTTGATGTCGGATGTCGCCTTATGGCGGGTATGGGCGTAAGGGTATTTGCGATCGATTGGTTTGATGTTGGCAAGGTTGGATAGTGGTTCATACTTGATTGGCGGGATGTGGATAGGGTGAAGCTTACCGGGAGAGGTTATTGGCGGCTCGAGTCAGCGAAGTCGTGCGGATAATCGGCGTCGACACTTAGAGTTCAGTTGTGATGGGTTTCTTAAAGGTACCACCGGAAGGCGTGGCGAGATTTGAAGCGGAAACTTAGCAGAGGTACTTTGGCGTTTTGGATCATTTGGAGAATAGGCTAGGTTGCACATAAGTTAGCTTTGCCGTCAGACATAGGAAGCGTGTCGTCTTTCATGTTGCTATGTTGGAAAAGTATCGGAGATCCGTCAGTGTTCCAGTTAATGATGACCAAGTTGGAAATAGTAACCGAGATTTTGGAAGCAATAACGAGAAGGTGGTAAGTTTATTTAGGAAGTGTGCGAGTGTGCGAGGAGAGTCTGACAGTAAGAGAATAGAAGTGATCATTATTTTTGTGAAGTAAAGGTGCGAAGGGAATATCTTTTAGACCTTGGGTGGGAGCTTTTGTGATGCTAGAGGTGATTCCTTGTGGACTTGGATTTAAGTATTTGCGCGTGTTGTATTGTGGACATGTGTGGCATTTGCAAACTGTTTAAGTTATGAGGAACTTTATCGTTATCTGTCTTGAGAAGGAAAATTCGGGACGAATGTTTCTAAGGAGGGGAGAATGTTATACCCCGTATTTCCAGAGTATGTATGTGAGCGTCATACATTTGTACAAACCTAATTAGGTTAAGGATGGAATTGTGAACTTTCAGCGGAAAAGATTAGAACCTTGTGAAGGAAATTCTACGTTTTTAATATTTTAACAGATTACGGATTTTTCTGAGAGACGTAATATTTTGGACCAATAGGAGGGCGACATGTGTCACCCTTAGTTGGCATGGGTTGGACGAAAATGTTGGCCAAGTGGACAAGGTCAAGTGGTCAAAGTCTTGGAAGACATTTTCTTTTAGTGAGTGGGAGTAGGTATGTTGGACGTTTTTTGTGCCTAGTGGAAGGCCACATGGCTCTTTGTTGTGGGGACATATGTCCCGATGTTGTAGTGGACATATGTCCCAAGGTTATGGTGGACACTTGGTTGGAAGACCTCATTCTTCACATGGATCCAAATCTCCACCCTCTATTTGTTTTAATCTAGACCATTGGTAGTTCTATAAATACCCCCATCTTGTGCAAGACTTCTTCATCACTTGAACAATTTCCAAGTCTCAAAATCCCTCTCCCACTTAGTAAGGTTCTCGTCCAAAACTCTCCCCACTCCTTGTGTTCTCGTGAGACAACTCTCACACACTCCTTGTGTTCTCGTGAGACACCCACTTCATGAAGCTTTCGTCAGAAATACCCCACTTTGGTAGAAAAGTATTCTCAGTATTGTTACTATTCCAAAATACCTTGGCCCAAATACCTTGTAGTATTCCAAAGTTACCTCTATACTTAGAGCCCGGAAATACTACTATATTTCCTTTAGTCACAAAACGAAACCCTAGGAAAATCTTCATTGTTGGTTGAATTATTAAGTAGAAGTTGTATAGAACTTCTAAGGGTTTCTTGGAGCGAATTGGAGCGTACAGAATAGGAGCTAAACCTTGCTCAGGATCGACTTTAATCTTGGATAATTTTGGGCTTATCGAGGTAAATATCTTTGTCCTTCTATTGTAATTGGAAATTACATATAGTAGTTTAGAATTGAGTATAAGATATAGAAGGATGGTATATAAGAAGAGAATTGAATTGTACTTACATAGGACTGTATTTACAGTAGACTTGTGTAGTTTGTCGGGTAGGGAAGTGCTGCCCAAATTTCCGTAGAAATAAGAACATACCTTAGAATATTCTCTGAGTAGTCTAGGCGTTGATAGGCGTATTTGACTATTATAGGTTGATACTCTGTGCGACATATTCGACTTGGCGGTGGATTTCGAGGAGTTATGTGATTCTTCCTATCCTCTTGAGCATGATATTTTAAAAGAATATATATAGTGCGGTAGGCGTCGTGTGTTAATGAGCGTGGTTTTACTTGATGTCTTTTGACTTGAGTTTTAAATAATAAGAATCTTGAAGTATTTCAAAAGAATTAAGAATCGTTTGTGAAAGAAGAGTAATACTTGGTTTTAAAAGCTTAAGAGTTATACTAGCTTTATGGGAAGTTAGGTATAACAACTTAAGAAGATAAAAGGCAGTTTACTTAATTGTTTATGAAAGCCTTGTATTGATTTGGAAATGAGAATAAGTATCGAACAAACCAACTGCGGCGCTAATAAAGGAAAATGTATTGACTAATTAAGTATTATTAAAACCGGTAGAAACCTCAATCTGCATAGAAGCTAAGATAAGACAAAATTGTATTACATTTCTAGATCATGTTGCTTTAATAAGATCATTAATAAACAAGTTTTGATTTTCTTAAAATTTCAAAGTAAGGACTTGATTTATAAAGACAAAGACTTGAAAATTTGAAGTGTTTTACGTTTAAAAAGAAGGCATGCTTTTGTCTTAAGTTGGTTGAAAAGAAGGTAGGAAATTGTTTTGGTTTACTTAAAAGATAGTCACTCTATTTTTATACTACGGGTATCGTGTGACTCTTGTGAAAGAAGCAGATCTTTTAAAGAGTTAATGTATGAAGTACTTTGGGGATAAAAACCGAACTTGTTGACATAAAATAGAAAGTACCTTGTGTGAATAACTTGACTATGTTGGTTTGTGATAGCCTTGTAATACTTTCTTGTTGGTTTGATAAGTAAACATGTTAGGATCTACGTGTGTTAGTGTCTTGTGATGTTTGTGTAAAGGGGTTTCCCTTGATTGTGCTTATGTTGTTTAACGATAAGCCGTTATGTTAGTATTGTACCACTCGCCTCTTGACATGATATCTGGGGTTAAGGCGCCCGATGCGAGGATGCCTAATGCGGGTCGAGGGACCTATGCGAGCTACGAGAGTTCGAGTTAGTGTGCGGGGAATACCTGCATGCGGTCTATGTGGCCATGCGGACTACGAGAGTCGGGGCGATGCGAGGAGTAGCTACCCTCGATCGCGGGAATACCTCATGCGGGCTGGGTGGCTATCGCGGGCTGCGGTGAGTTCGAGTTTGGCGCGCATTGATGCGAGGCGAGTGGCGGCCGATCATGTGGCGCGATGCAGAAAGACCTCGTGATCTGATTTTATAGCATTGTTAGTGCTGTAGGTTTTAGTAGTCGGCTATGCCTGCGCATACCGTCTGATTTTATTATGACACAGTGGGAGTGGTGTTCATGTGTATTCCTTGGTGTTTTTATATCATGGATGGCGATGAGGAAGGAATTCCACGCATGATTGATATTGTGGGCATGAGACCCGTGGTTATATTTGAGTGATGACTTTAGGCGTGAGTCACGACTTGACATATTGCTTACATGTGTGTATCGTAAATTGGTTATCATATATGTCTTACATTTTATATAGACTATAATGATTTCATTCTGATATTTTGATTTCACATACTTGGTACTGTTGTCGACCTCCTTCGAGGCTGCGTTCATCTGCGAGTAAAGGTACACGATTGTTGATCCTCGCTCATAGGAGTCCTGTTCAGCGTTTTGGGAAGCTCAGTGTCTCGGAGGCTTATCTTTGGTATAGTCCCTGTCATTGTAGGTACTTACATTCGAGGTATGGCGAGCCTGTCCGCCATTGTTGTTATAACATTCTTAGAGGTTTGTAAATCTTGTTGTGGCGGGGTTTGTAAAAGGGATGTAACTATTCAAGCTTTTATATGTATATGCCAATGCATGACTTTTCTCAGATAAACTGTTTCTCACTTCATATTGTTTCATGTCTTGTTTTATATTCCGCTGGTTACTCTGATGTATGTCTACTTGGGTGCCCGGGTAAGGCACCAGTCACGGGCCCGGGGTCGGGTCGTGACAATAAGTGGCATAATTAGGTTTCATTAAGTGTAGTTGTATGAGATTATGCCGAGAAATGATAAAGTGAACTCCGAAAGAACATTCGAGGACGAATGTTTCTAAGGGGGGAAGAATGTTACACCCCGTATTTACAGGACATGTTTTAAGAACGTACGTGAGAATCCCAAATGTTAAGATTAGAGACTTGTAAAAATTTATCGGAATTATGGAATTGTCGGAAAACGTAATATTGTGATGAATATGAGGGCGACACGTGTCACCCCCCCTTATGTTGTCTTGGACGAAAATTACATGGGCAAAAGGGTCATTTGACCATTGTTTAGATGACCAAGTCTTGCAAGTAGTGAGCTTGATATATTTGACTTAGTCAATGGGACCACTTAGTTGATATTTAAAAGAACTTCATCCAAACCACACATTTGTGCTAATCTCAACCCTCCATGTTGCTATATAGTAGTACTAGTAGCAAGACAAGAGTTCTACACTTAGAAAAATTTCATGAAAAACTTGTTGTTGTTCTAAAGGCTCTCGGGTTTGGTTCATCAAAGGGAGAAAAAAATTCGTTTGTTGTTCTTTAAGCTCCACACTTTAAACCAAGGTTCATGAGGGTATTGTAAGGGTATCTCGATAGAAAGATCCGGAAAAATAGCGTTTCGTATTAGTCATGGTGAAAACCTAGTTTCTTTTCTAGGTTTTGATTGGAAGATTTAAGGAAGTGGTTTGTGATATTCTAAGGGTCTCAGTGGTGGATTGAAGTGTCGAGAAGAGGCTCACAAGTGCTAAGGAGCGACTTTGGATTTGAAGTTGGACTAAGAATCGTTGAGGTAATAATCTTGTCTCTTAAGTGTTACAAGATTATATATTGTTGTTAGCCTTACATGTTTGCTAGCATGAAGTATATGTGTTGAAGTTTTATAAGTGTTATGGATTGTTGTAGCCTAAAAACCGAAATGTCATATAAGCCATTTGAAGTTGGATTACAATTTGGTCGTTAATTAGAATCGTCGCATGTTACTTACTTGAATATTATAGTAGTTATAATCGATTGCGACTTGATATCATGTTATGCTAACAACTTGGATTGAAAAGTAAATTGGATAAGAATTGGTGTTATTGTATCTCAAGTTGCCGAATTGGCCTAATAGTTTGTATTAGTTGATATCGTTTGTGGGGCGGAATTTTACACGTCTAGTAGGCGTGTAATCCCCTATTGATTAATTGCATTGTTAGGCCTTAAATGTGGCGTGTTTGGTTATTGAATTCGGCCTTGAAAAAGGTGGCAAAGTATGTAGAAACAAAGGAAGTGTTGTCCGATTTTCCGTAGAATTTAGTGACTTTGCACTTATAATATTCTACGTTTGAAGTTAGAAGTTAATGGACGTGTTATGGACATTATAGGTTGAAGTACTATGTATAGCGTATTCTACTTGAGGGATGGAATAGCTATCGAGGTTGAAGTACTTTGGAGCATTTTGCTAATTGTCGATATACGTCGCGAGGTATGTGAACCTCTTCCTTCCTTTGGCATGATTCTATGTATGGAATATACATGTGGTATTATTTCATGTTTCCTCCTACTCTTAGAAGTTAAGAGGTATGTATGTTGACTTACTCTACGTAAAGGTTATGTCTAAGTTATCCTAAGTTCTTACCAAGTCTTATGGGGGATGTTGGTAAGAGTCGTTAGGAGGTATTTGGAGCCAAGTTGACTTGGCTAAGATTCTGACACAAATGAGAATAAGTATCGAACAAGCCACTGCAGCGTTAATAAAAGAAAATGTAATGACAATCAATTAAGTTAAAATGAGTAGAATTCTCCATCTGCATAGAAGCTAAGATAAGACAAAATTGTATTACATTTTCTAGATCATGGCTACTTGATTAAGATCGTTATAAATAAGTATAACTTATTCACAGCGCACCAAAGTATATGTTACTTAATTTATAAGAATTTCGTATGAAGTTTTAAGACAATGAACCTCAAATTTTTAAAAGGTTAAGGGACTTTATTTTTCAAGTTATGGGACTTGATTCTTAAAGGAAGAAATGAATTGATTAAAAGTATAGAATACTTGATTTGGAAAGTATTGATTTCTTGTCATTCTAAAGTTAAGAAACTTGTTTTCTAAAAAGTTAAGAGACTTGAAGTATTTTGAAAGCTATGTGATTTGATTTGAAAGTATAAGTCTCTTGGCTATAAAAAGAATGAATTAGTCTAAGGCATAAAGTTAGTATAACGGCTTTATGGGAAGTTGGTTATAATAAATTTATGGAAGGTTAAGAGAATGGTTTTCTCTAGTAATATAAACAAAGAATGACTTGAAATAAAGAAGGGCAAATTGTTTTTAAAGGTACCAATTGCTTAAGGGTTTTAAGAAAGAAGTCACTTGATTTAGAAGCCGGTAAATGTATTTCTAAAAAGGTATGGTGATTTGTCTTGAAAAGTAGATATGACTTGATACTACACTACGGTTATTAGTATCTTGGAAGTTGTCACGACCCGACCTCGGGCCCGTGACTGGTGCCTTACCCGGGCACCCAAGTAGACATACATCAGAGTAATCAGCGGAATATAAAAACAAGACATGAAACAATATGAAGTGAGAAAACAGTTTATTTGAGAAAAGCTGCATGTCGGCATACATATATATACACTTGAACAGTTACATCCCTTTTACAAATCCTGCCTGTGTGATTACAGGACCTAAGATTTTACAACAACTATGGCGGACGGGGCCCGCCATACCCTGAATGTACAAGAACTTACAAACTCGGGAAAGCATGCCAAAAGATAAGCCTCGGAGAAGCGGAGCTTCCAATCTGTTGACTGTGATCCTATGGTGAGGATCAACAGCCGTGTACCTCTACCTGCGGCATGAGCGCGGCCCAGAAGGAGGTCGACAACCGGTACCAAGTATGTGGCTGAAAATGCGAAAATAAAATCATAATAGTCTATATAAAAAGAAGACATATATGATAACAAAACTACGATTCATATCATAAAAGCGATCGTATCAAGTCGGGGACTCACGCCTCAAGTCATCCTCATGCGTGGAACTCCTCCGCCCGCTGCCGATGCAGGTATAAATCGTGTGATCGTATAACATGTCTCGCCCATCTCATGGACTCGGTGTCGGATCGTATGGAATACATTCGGTCCGTCTCATGGACTCGGTATCGTGTGAAATCATTCGGTTCATCTCGTGAACTTCGGTATCGTGTGGAATACATTCGGTTCATCTCATGAACTTCGGTATCGTGTGAAATACATTCGGTTCATCCCGTGAGCAGCGGTGTCGAGTGAAATACATTCGGTTCAACCCGTGAGCGCGGTGTCGAGTGAAATACATTCGGTTCATCCCGTGAGCGCGGTGTCGAGTGAAATACATTCGGTTCATCCATGAGCGGTGTCGAGTGAAATACATTCGGTTCATCCATGAGCGATGTTGAGTGAAATACATTCTGGTTCATCCCATGAGCGGTATAGAATCGACCATAACATCTAAGCGCTCTTTTAAGGCGATTAAGACAATACCATGCTTTCCTTTTAAAACAACTAAGGCAATATTATGCCTCATTTTTAAACCAAAACACTTTCCTTTTTAAAGTCAAGTAACAACATTCTTTTCCAAAAGTTCAAGTTGCCTAATTTCAAATACTCAAGTCTTTTAGTTTCGAAAGATTTCATAGTTCATAGTCTTAATCAAATAACGTAATATCTTTTAAAACAATTGAGTAACGTATGCCTTATGTGTGAGTAGGTTATTCTTGTTTATAACAATCTTATTAAGCGACCATGATCTAGGAAGCGTAATACAATTTTGTCTCATCTTAGCTTCATGCGGATGGAGGTTTCTCTGGTTTTAATATAAATTAATTTTTGTTAATACATTTTCCTTTATTAGCAGCTGCGATGGTTAGTTCGATACTTATTCGTTTAGAAATCGATAAAACATTATTCTTTAAAAACCAGTACTCATTACTCATGAATGAGGTTTCACACTTTTTAACAAAATTCATATCAATTCAATTAAGTCAAGTCTCTTATCTTTTAAGATCAAGTCTCTTAACTTCTAAAATCAATAAACCATTCTTTTTATCTCTCTTAAGTCGTTATACCTAACTTTCCATAAAGCTAGTATAACTCTTAAGCTTCAAAACCAAATATTACTCTTCTTTCAAAGCGATTCTTAATTCTTTTGAAATACTTCAAGATTCTTATTATTTAAAACTCAAGTCAAAAGACATGAAGTAAAACCACGTTCGGTTAACACACGTCGTCTAGTACTAATTATATTCTTTTAAAATATCATGCTCGAGAGGATAGGAAGAATCACGTACCTCGCGACGATTATCGACAATTAGCAAATAGCTCCAAAAATCTTTGTAATCCTGCTAGCCTTTTCCACCGCCCAGTAGAATCGCTACTCGCGATCTTGACTATAGCGGTCGTATAAGTCTATCAGCGTCTAGACTACTGCGTAGAATAATTCTAGATCAAGATTCCTTATTACGGAAAATTGGCGACTTCCCTGCAGTCAAATTACACAAGTCTCTGTAAATCGGTCCTATGTAAATCTGATTCAATTCTCTTCTTATATACCTTCCTTGTATATAACTTATACTCGATTCTACACTTCTACAATATGTAATCTCCAATTACAATAGAAGGACAAGATTATTTACCTCGATAAGCCCAAAATTATCCAAGATATATGTCGATCTGAGCAAGGTTTAGCTCTATTGTGCATGCGCTCGATTCGCTCCAAGAAACCCTTAGAAGTTCTACACACTTCTACTTAATACTTCAACCAACTATGAAGACTTTCCCTAGGGTTTAGTTTAGTGACTAAAGGAAGTATAGTAGTATTTTAGGGCTTTTAGTATAGAGGTAACTTTGGAAATACTACAAGGGATTGGCTAAGGTATTTGGGAATAGTAACAATACTTTGGAGAATATTTTCTACCAAGGGGGGGGGGGGGGTGTTTCGGCTAGAGCTCTCTAGAGGGGGGGGGAGAAGCTTGGACGAGAACTACAAATAAAAGGGGGAGGATTTTAAGACTGGGAAAAGTTTTTGTGGATGAAGAATTCTTCCAACTTAGGGGGGGTATTTATAGGACAACCAAGGGTCAAGATTAAGGCAAGTGGAGGGCAAGTGGAGGGTGTAGATTTGGGCAAGTGTAACCTTATCCATCTACTCCAAAAATATCACAAAATATCCTACCTAACCTTGACCAATGTTTAAGGCCTTTTTCATCAAAAAAACGTGCCAAGAATTCCATGCCCAAACCGTCCACTTGAGGGTGACACATGTCACCCTCTCGTTGGTCCAAAATATTTCATCTCTCGGAAAAATTCGCTTAAAAAATATAAATGTCATAGCAGTAATTTTCCGCTTATGAGTCAGGAAAACTTTTAGTCGGAAAACAATTCTTTTAAGCTAGTTGTGCACAATTTCGTCCATTATGCCTACTTAAGGCTTGAACTTTTGTCGTCGCCTCGCGTACATACTGCGGAAATCTGGTATAACATTCTCCTCCTCCGAAACATTCGTCGAATGTTCCTTCCAAGCAGATAACGATAAAGTTCCTCTTTAACTTAACAGTTTGCAAATGCCACACATGGCCACAATACAACACGCGCAAATACTTAAATCCAAGTCCACGAGGAATCACCTCTAGCATCACAAAAGCTCCACGCGGTCTAAAAGATATTCCGCCCTTTACTTCACAAAAGTAATGATCATTTCTATTTTCTCGACGTGTTCACTTCTTTCCTTACTCGTCGTACTCTTCTCGAACACTTGAACTCCTTCTAGTATCGTACCATACTTGATCCACCGCTACGGTTTCAAAATCTTTGGAGTCACTACCTCGAAACTTGGTCATCTTACTAGCCTCGAATTCGCGAGGCCATTCCGACCTCGCGATCCGATTCTGGTCGAACACGTCCATGAACTCATCTGGTGGTTATCTAAACTTGGGCCTAGCTCCCTCGTGACCCTACCACTGGCGGGACCACCTCGAACTGACCCGCGCATTCTGGGCGGCGGGTTGACGCGTCGGTCCTCAACCCGACCATTATCGCGCCAAACTCTTGTTCCCCCGGTCCGGAACAATCTTACTAATTAAGTCACGAAAACCTAGTGGTCTTCTTAGCTCAACTACCCTCTTTTATTTCATACCACTCAGGGACTTATCACACAAATAAATCCCACGTATACTATGCACCCCGATAAAGGTCAAACAAAAAAAAAATCTTTTACTCCAGATGGCGTCGCATCTAAGGTCTCTACGTATAATATTATAAGGCTCACAATTTACATCCCTGATCTTACCCTTCTAACTAACCATGTTTTCTAAACACAATTTAACATAATGTTATCTGAACATAATACTTAGCACTTCATTATAACATCAACGCATACTAGTCTCTAGAGGGGTAAGAATATACCTGTATCAACTGCTTCATTTTCCCTTCGTCACTCTAATCATAATCTGCCTTACGAAGTGCATAGCTATAGAAGGCGATGAACCTGCCACAGACCTGGTAGGCTGAGTCATTCCGCCTGTACCCCTCCTATGAGCACAGTCTCTCGTCACATGGCCCTGACGGCCGCAGGTGAAACAAGCGCTGAAAAAGCGACATTCCGGGATGATGCACGCCACATCGTGTGGCGAGGGGACGTGAATCCTGGCTAGAACCCGTATATCGTAAACGGAAGCCACGGAGCTCGACCAGCTCGAATACCGAGCGTCCACGAGCGCGGAGGACCACTGTCTGGCGGAGGTACATAACTAACTGCTGTTGAGGTGGTCGCCTCGAAAGTTACCAAGGACCTGTGTCACGGCCTCTGCGATCTCGGTCGTTCAGTCGACCTCTCCGCTCACACCCAAGTGCATAAGCCTACGTGCGGGCAATGTCGATGCCGGTGAAGAGCTACACCGAACAAGCCTCTGCCAAGTAGTCATCGAGGCCGTGCGTGGCGGTGTACTCTGTCCTCCATATCGCTACTAGCGAGGGACATACAGAGGCAGCGAGTGAACTCAGCGTTGTACTCGAACGTATGCGGTGCGCCTCAGCGTCAAAAATCTGTCGGCCGAGCCGCTTCTCGTATGTGGAGGCAAGAAATGTGCAGAAATTCCTGAGAACTCGTCCCTGCTTTGGAAGTGCATACTCTCCGGGGCGGCTCATGAAATCAAACGATCATTGCGATGTATCACGCGGCCGATGCGAACCTAAGACCACCGACTCGGTCTCGAAGCCTTGATCACTCATGATCCATTGTAAGCGTAGGATGAACTCCTGCGGATCATCCTCGAGCCTCGACCGTAGAACTCGGCGAACTCTGACTCGAGAAAGTCCGTAGCCTCAAACTGTCCGATCTCGGGTGAACCATGGGTACCTTGCGGCTGAGGCTGCGTCCATCTTATCCTCGTATGCGCCACGATCACGGCGATGGCGGGCCATCTCTTTGTACCCCAACTCCTGCTCCAGTGGGGTGGAGGCTCAGTCTTGTGGTCTCGTGACCTTTGCTGCGGCTCTAAACTCTTTGAAAGTGAGCGACGCAAAACTTCGCCGTCAAGCACTATCTCGAGTAATGGCCAGGGCTGCGCCCTCGTACTCCTCTGTATCCTACTAGCGGCTTCCTTGCCTTGCCCATCTGGGCGGGTTGCCTTGCGCGAATGTTCCTACCGAGGCGGATAACGATAAAGTTCCTCTTTAACAACATTTTGCAAATGCCACGCGTAGCGCGTCTGACAGCGCAAATACTTAAATCCAAGTCCACAAGGAATCACCTCTAGCATCACAAATGTTATACCCCGTAGTTCCAGGGTATATAGGTGAGGATGTACGTGCGAGATTACGACAGAAATTTTGGAAAGAAAGAAAGATGTGATTTTCGCGGAAAAGTTTAGGTTTTTGTGAAGAAAAGGTTCGTTAATGGGGTGGATTCCCAGTTTGGTATTCGGACTTCTTAGAATATTTGAGAATTATGGAATTTTATTTAGGAAATGGTCACGTGGGGCCCGGGTGAAATTTACGGTTTTGTAGGGAACGCTTAGTTTTTGAGATTTTGGCCATTATTGGATATTTTACGGAGATGAAATATTTTGGGCGAGTAGGAGGCGACACGTGTCACCCCTAGGTGGCCATGGCGAAATTAGCTAGACAGTGGCAAGACAGTGGCGAAGTCTTGCTAGATATTTTGTGTGGACAAGTGGCTTGTGGGTCCACTTGCACTTGTCCCCAATCTCGACCACACACTTGCCTTCATCCTATCCCTTGGTTGTGCTATTTATGCACCCTTTGTTGATGAAATCTTCCCAACTTAGAGACTTGAAGACTTGAAAAACCCTCATTCTCCTTGACCTAGAGCTCTCGGTTTGCCCCCATTTCTTGAGCAAAATTTGTCCAACAATTCTTAAACTCTCAAGTGTTCTTCCCTAAGGTGTTAGGAAGATTGTGTACCAAGAGTTGGAAAAGATTTCACACCACAGCCTTGAAGGGATGCCTTGGCGAAAGTTGTCATCTTGAAACCCTAAGTGTTCTTCACTTTTGGAGTTGAATCTTGAAGAGAAGTTGGTTAGGAGCTTCATGGGTTGCTTGTAGCGGATTGGAACGTAAAGATTTGGAGCTAAGACTTGCTTGGGCGACTTTAAGAACTTGGATATTTTGGGCTATTTGAGGTAGTGGAACTTAAACCTCTTTGTGAATTGGTTGTTATACATATATTATAAGTATATTATGGATTATATAATATATGGAGTAAGTTTGGAAGAGTTGGATCTTGTTAACTTGTTAAAAGAAAGGATTGGCGTTTGCCATTAAAATGGTAAGCGTATCTTACTTGCTCAGAAGCTAATCACAAAGTAACTATAACGTATATTAAGAATGGCAATATCCGTTGGATGGCTAATGAGGTCATTGGATAAGTACATTGGACTAAGTTGGCCAAGGACCCCAACTTAAGAATTTTACTTTACTGGGGTAGTATTTACTTTGGGTATGTTACATTGGGTGTATTTACATTGGAGGGAAGATTTTTCAATCGCGTTCCGTTTGGGCGTGTGATCCGCTTGTTAATTATTGTATTGTTATGAAGGCGTGATAGTAAACGCGTTACGGTTGGCGCGTAATCCCTTCTTTTACTTATTGTTGTTATGGGCGTGATAGTAAACGCGTTACCGTTTGGGCGTGTAATCCATGCTTTATGTTGTTTAATTATTCGCCTTATATATATATGGTATATATATTACAGTTATTCGGGCCTTGGTAAAAGATGGAAAAGTGAGTATAAGCGGAAGTCTTCTTGAAATTTCAGTAGATTTTGAGGGCTTTTATTGGTATAAGTCTTGATGATAAGAAAGGTTTGATAGAGTACTATGACCATTTTAGGAGTGGAGTACTACGAGTGGCGTGATCTACTTGGCTTAAGGAGTAGTAGAAGCGGGTTGAAGTACTTGGGCGTTTTGCTTATTGTCGATAAATCGTCGCGAGGTATGTGAACCTCTTCCTATCTTTTCTAGCATGATTGTTGTGAACTATGTAGTACGGTAGAGCGTCGTGTGCTAAGTGATTTGGTTGGTTTAAAACATAGGGTGTTATAATGGCTTTATGGGAAGTTAGTTATAACGACCTTATGTAGTGAAAATGGTTTCTTGATGTTAGAAGTTAAGAGACTTGATCTTATAAGATAAGAGACTTAACTTATTTGTTTTAATGTGGATGTTTGTGTGAAACCTCGTTCGTGAGTAATGAGTACTTGGTTTTAAAGGGATAATGTTTCTTGATTTGGGAATCGAATGTGTATCGACAGGACCATTGCAGCGTTAATAAAGGAAAATGTATTGAATAATGATGTGTTGTATTAAAACCAGTAGAAACCTCAATCTGCATAGAAGCTAAGATGAGACAAAATGATATTACATTTTCTAGATCATGTTCTTTGTAATAAGATCGTTATAAACAAAGAATAAACTACTCACATATATGACATATGTTACTCGATTGTTTTAAAAGAGATTAAGACTATGAGTTATGAAACCTTTCTAAAATAAGTGACTTGAGCATTTGAAAATGAGAAGTTTGAGTAATTGAAACTAGGCAAAAGCTGGAACTTAGGAAAAGAATGTTGTTACTTGATTTTGAAAAGGAATGTGGTTAGTCGTTCTAATACTATGGGTATAGGGTGACTTTTATAAAAGTAATGGATCTCTTTTAAAAGAACTTAACGTATGTAGTACTTTGGGGTTAAAAACCGGACTTTGGCGTAAAATGAAAGTACTTTGAGTTGTGTGAAACTTGCCTATGCTTGTTGTTGTGAAACTTGCCTATGCTTGTTGTTGTGAAACTTGCCTATGCTTGTGATGATAGCCTTTGTTGTGCAAGTGTGGTATTTACGTATTCTGCGTCTCGATAGAGGGCCGGTCGACTTATTGAGAACTTACTTGGGCGTCTTGGCGGTGATGGAGAATTCCGCGGGTATGTTTCCATTTGATTCTTGTCTTGTTGTTGATGTCACGTGGGCGTGTCTGCCGATGCGATGTTAGGGGGCATGCGACCGTGCGGCGGGTTGATTACCGATATATTGTTATTGTGGTTACATGGACATGTCTGCAGAGGTAAATTAGGGGCATGTGGCGTGCGGCGGGGTTGATCACCCGATATTATTGTTGATGTCACGTGGGCGTGTCTACCAGGTAAATTCCGGGGCATGTGGCCGTGGGGCATTGGTATTATTGTTGCATCGTGGACATGTCTACACGTGCAGAATTAAGGGGCATGCGGCCGTGATCACGAACATGATTGATGTTGTGGGCGTAAGACCCGTAGTTATATTTGAGTGATGACTTGAGGCGTGAGTCACAGACCCCAGACATGGCGCTTTTATGTTGTGGCCTGTAGTTTTGGTTATCACTCATGTCTCCTGCTTTTTATAGACTAGTATGATTTCATTCTGATATTTTACTGATTTCGCATACTTAGTACTGTTGTCTTGACCTCCCGAGGCTGCGTTCATCACCGCGGTAGAGGTACATCGTCGTGGATCCTCGCTCTTAGGATCTCAGTTAAGCGTTTTGGGAAGCTCCGTTTCTACGGAGGCTTATCTTTTTGTATGTGTTCCATTAGTTGTAGGTTCTTTTACATTCGAGGGGTATGGCGAACCACTGTCGTCATAGTTGTTGTAAATCTTAAGTGCAGTAATCTTGTTGTAGGCGGGGTTTGTAAAAGGGATTAAAGCCCATTGCGTTTTGAAAGAGTTGTATTTATTATGTTATTGGAAGGTAGCAGTTGGGTTGCTGTTTTATGTTCATATATCTGTTTCTTGTTTAAGTTTTATTTTCCGCTGGTTTTCTCTGATGATTGTATCACTAGGGTGCCCGGGATAAGGCACCAGTAACGGGCCCCGGAACGGGTCGTTACAAAAGTGGTATCAGAGCAGTTAATCCTCGGAAAGTGTCTACAGACCGTGTCTAGTAGAGTCTTGATTATCGATGTGTTGTGCACCACATCTATAATCAGGAGGCTGCAGGACATTTAGGATTGGTTTCCATTCTTCTCATTCTGAGATCGTGCCTTAGAGCTGTGTTGTAAGTTGGACCCCTCTGACGTATCTCGTTTTTACCAGTTATGCCTCAGCGCAAGGCAACCAGAGCCCAGAAGGGCAAGACAGTAGAGGAACCGCTAGTGAGATCTGAGGAGTACGAGCGCGCAGCCCGATGTACCGAGGTTGTGCCAGACGGCGGGTTTTGTGACGCCGCCCGGCCCAGAGAGGTTAGAGCGCAGCAATAGGCTGCTGAGACATGATACGAGCCTCAGTCCCGATGCAGGCGGCAGGAGAGGGGTTATAAGGAGATGGCGATTGCTGGCAGTCGTGGCAGATATGAGGATAAGCTTGAATCTGTTCCAGTTCCAGTAGCACCACTCGATCACCCCAGAGCAGATAGTTTGAGGCTCACGGACTTTACGAGTTGTAGCCCGAGTTTTATGGGTGAGCACGAGGATGATCCGCAGGAGTTCATCCGGCAGTTACAGCTGATCATGCGGGTGATCAAGGCTTCAGAGACCGAGTCTGTGACCTTTGGTTCGCATCGGCTGCGTGATACCGCAGTCGATTGGTTTGATTCATGGGAGCTTTCCCGGGGAGAGCATGCACCTCCAGCAGTATGGGATGAGTTTTCGGGGGCGTTCCTCACGCACTTCTTGCCTCCGCAGATGAGGAGGGCACGGGCCGACAGATTTTTGATGCTTAGACAGAGCGGGCGTACGGTTCGGGAGTACAATGTGGAGTTCGACTCATTGGCCCGGTACGTCCCAGCGTTGGTAGCTAGTATGGAGGATCGAGTGCACCGATATGTTTCAGGGCTCGATGATTACATGTCAGAGGCATGTTCAGGAGTAGCTCTTCAGCCGGGCATGGACATTGCCCGCATGCAGGCTCATGCACTGGGATGTGAGGCACGGAGAGGTCGACGGAATGACCAAGATCAGCAGAAGAGGCGAACAACGAGGTCGCTGGTGACTTTGGCGGACGCCTGGCATACTAGTTTTGTACCTCGCCGGTGCGAGTGGTCCTCGCGGCCGAGTATTCGGGAGCAGTCGGGGCTCGAGGTTGAGTTTCGGGGAAGTAAGGGTGTTGGCGGTCGGTCACCCTACCTCGGTGTGGTCGATGTGGTAGACCGCATTTCGGGGAGTGTCGTGGTGCGAGGAGCTTGTTATTTTGCGGCCAGCAGGGCCATTTCGCGAGGCTTGTCAGGCCAAGGGTAGCACGGATGTTACGACTCAGCCTACCGGATCAGTGGCTGGTTCATCGCCTACGATTATGCGCCTGCAGGAGCGATTTATGATTAGAGTGGAGCGGTAACTTCGTATATCCTTAACCTCTAGAGTTTGGTTTGCGCGATATGATGATCTTATTATTGTGTGCTATGTACGGATAGCGTTGTGTTGTTTGTAAGTTAGAAAACATGGTTAGTTGGAAGGATAAGTGTGGGGGCATGGAAAGTGTGAACCTTAGAGTTTTATCGTGGAGACCTTAGAGGCGAGGCCGTCTTGAGTGGGTGATTTTACGGTTGGTCTTCTTAGATGTACTTGGTATGCGGGGAAATATTGTGGGATAATTACATGGGTAGTGTGAGATGGAAGTGGTAGCTTATGGCGTGAATTAGTAAGATTGTTGGGATCGGGAACAAGAGTTGGCGCGTTTAGGGAGTCGGGTTGAGGGCCATTTGCGGGTCGACCGCGGCCCGTATTGAGGTGGGGTCGGTTCGAGGTGGTCCTCCAGGTGGTAGGGTCACGAGGGTGCTAGGCCAGTTTAGGTAACCATCGTGCGAGTTCGTGGATGCGTTGACGAGTCGGATCGTGAAGGCGGGAATGGCCTTAGAGTAAATTGAAGCTAGTGGAGTGTTGTAAGTTTAGAAATGATTCCTCGTTGGCTTGGATTTGAGTTTGCGCCACGTGTTATATTCGGCCATTGGTGGCGTGATCGGTTTGTAAGTATAGTAGTGAAGACTATCACGACACAAATACGTTTGGAGACTTAGAATGAACATTCGGGACGAATGTTTCTAAGGGGAAGAATGTTATACCAAGTAGTTCGAGGGTATATAGGTGAGGATGTCGTGCGAGATTCGGCGAAATTTTGGAAAGAAAGAAAGATGTGATTTTTAACGGAAAAGTTTAGGTTTTGTGAAGAAAAAGGTTCGTTAATGGGAATTGGATTCCCAGTTTGGTATTCGGACTTAGAATGTTGAGAATTATGGAATTTTATTTAGGAAATGGTCACGTGGGGCCAGGTGAAATTTACGGTTTTGTGGGGCCCGCTTAGTTTTGAGATTTTGGCCATTATTGGATATTTTGGAGATGAAATATTTTGGGCGAGTAGGAGGCGCACGTGTCACCCCAGGTGGCCACTTGGCGAAATTAGCTAGACAAGTGGCAAGACAAGTGGCGAGTCTTGCTAGATATTTTGTGTGGACCAGTGCCTTGTGGGTCCCACCCGCGCTTGTCCCCAATCTCAACTACACACTTGCCTTAGTCCTATCCCTTGGTTGTCACTATATATCTTTGTTGATGAAATCTTCCACGGCTTAGACATTTGAAGACTTGAAAACCCTCATACTCCCTTGACCTAGAGCTCTAGGTTTTGCCCCCATTTCTTGAGCAAAATTTGTCCAACAATTCTTAAACTCTCAAGTGTTCTTCCCTAAGGTGTTAGGAAGATTTTTTACCAAGAGTTGGAAAAGATTTCACACCCCAATCCTTGAAGGGATGCATTGTCCGAAAGTTGTCATCTTGAAACCATAAGTGTTCTTCACTTTTTGTAGTTGAATCTTGAAGAGAAGTTGGTTAGGAGCTTACATGGAGTTGCTTATAGCGGATTGGGCGTAAGATTTGGAGCTAAGACTTGCTTGGAGCGACTTTAAGAACTTGGATATTTTTGGGCTATTTGAGGTAGTGGAACTTAAACCTCTTTGTGAATTGGTTGTTATACATATATTATAAGTATATTATGGATTATATAATATATGGAGTAAGTTTGGAAGAGTTGGATCTTGTTAACTTGTTAAAGAAAGGATTGATGCGTTTGCCATTAAAATGGTAAGCGTATCTTACTTGCTAAGAAGCTAATAACAAATAGCCTAACTTATATTAAGAATGGAAATAAAAGTTGGATGACTAATGAGTAAATTGGATAAGTAAAATGGACAAAGTTGGCGAGGACCCTGACTTAAGACATATTTACTTTGGACCGTATTTACTTTGGACTGTATTTACATTGGATTTGTATTTACATTTCATTAAGGGAAGATTTTCAATCGCGTTAGTTTGGGCGTGTGATCCGCTTTTTAATTATTGTATTGTTATGAAGGCGTGATAGTAAACGCGTTCCGGTTGGCCGCGTAATCCCTCTTTTACTTATTGTTGTTATGGAGCGTGATAGTAAACAGCGTTACCGTTTGGGCGTGTAATCCCCTTCTTTATGTTGTTTAATTATGCGCCTATATATATATATATGGTATATATATTACGGTTATTAGGCCGCAGTAAAAGATGGAAAAGTGAGTATAAGCGGAAGTCTTTGCGAAATTTAGTAGATTTTGAGGGCTTTTATTGGTATAAGTCTTGATGATAAGAAAGGTTTGATAGGAGTACTATGACCATTTTAGGAGTGGAGTACTACGAGTGGCGTGATCTACTTGGCTTAAGGAGTAGCCAGAAGCGGGTTGAAATACTTGGAGCGTTTTGCTTATTGTCGATAAATAAATCGCGAGGTATGTGAACCTCTTCCTATCTTTTCTAGCATGATTGTTGTGAACTATGTAATGCGGTGAGCGTCACATGTGCTAAGTGATTTGGTTGGTTTAAAACATAGGGTGTTATAATGGCTTTATGGGAAGTTAGTTATAACGACCTTATATAGATGAAAATGGTTTCTTGATGTTAGAAGTTAAGAGACTTGATCTTATAAGATAAGAGACTTAACTTATTTGTTTTAATGTGGATGTTTGTGTGAAACCTCATTCGTGAGTAATAGTACTTTGTTTTTAAAGGGATAATGTTTTCTTGATTTGGGAATCGAATGTGTATCGACAGACCATTGCGAGCGTTAATAAAGGAAAATGTATTGAATAATGATGTGTTGTATTAAAACCGTAGAAACCTCCATCTAATAGAAGCTAAGATGAGACAAAATGATATTACATTTTCTAGATCATGGTCTGCTGTAATAAGATCGTTATAAACAAAGAATAAACTACTCACATATATGACATATATTTACTCAATTGTTTTAAAAGAGATTAAGACTATGAGTTATGAAACCTTTCTAAAATAAGTGACTTGAGCATTTGAAAATGAGAAGTTTGAGTAATTGAAACTAGGCAAAGCGGAACTTAGGAAAGAATGTTGTTACTTGATTTTGAAAAGGAATGTGGGTTGGTCATTCTAATACTATGGGTATAGGGTGACTTTTATAAAAGTAATGGATCTCTTTTAAAAGAACTTAACGTATGTAGTACTTTGGGGTTAAAAACAGGACTTTGGCGTAAAATGAAAGTACTTTGAGTTGTGTGAAACTTGCCTATGCTTGTTGTTGTGAAACTTGCCTATGCTTGTTGTTGTGAAACTTGCCTATCTTGTGATGATAGCCTTTGTTGTGCAAGTGTGGTATTTTTGTGTTACCGTCTCGATGAGGGCGATCGACTGTTGAAACTTACTTGGGCGTCTTTGGCGGTGATGGAGAATTCCGGGTATGTTTCCATTTTGATTCTTTGTCTTGTTGTTGATGTCACGTGGGCGTATCTACACGATGCGATCCAGGGGCATCGCGGCCGTGCGGCGGGTTGATTACCGATATATTGTTATTGTGGTTACATGGACGTGTCTACACTGAGGTAAGTTCGGGGCATGTGGCCGTGCGCGAGTTGATCACGTATATTATTGTTGATGTCACGTGGGCGTGTCTGCAGAGGTAGAATTCCGGGGCATGTGGCCGTGAAGGTGGTATTATTGTTGCATCATGGGCGTATACACCGTCGCAGTCGGGGCGTGCGGCCCGTGATGCGAACATGATTGATGTTGTGGGCGTAGACCCGTAGTTATATTTAAGTGATGACTTGAGGCGTGAGTCCACTGATATGATCGCTTTTATGTTGTGATTTGTAGTTTGGTTATCATCACATGTCTCTAACTTTTATAGACTAGTATGATTTCATTCTGATATTTCTGATTTCACATACTTGGTACTGTTATCGACCTCGCCCGAGGTGCGTTCATGCCGGTAGAAGTGCGTCGGTCGTGGATCTCGCTCTAGGATCTCGATTCGCGTTTTGGGAAGCTCCGTTTCTCGGAGGCTTATCTTTTAGTATGTGTTCCACGAGTTGTAGGTTCTTGTACATTCGGGGTATGGCGGGCCTGTCGGTCATAGTTGTTGTAAATCTTAAGTACAGTAATCTTTGTTGTGGCGGGGTTTGTAAAGGGATTAAAGCTGTTCGTTTTGAAAGAGTTGTATTTATTATGTTATTGA